>CM037158.1:40889661-40921264 GCA_020921065.1 Vaccinium darrowii
ACGACAGGCTATGGAAGTCATTTTACTTCTGGGAGTTTTGTGCGGGAGTCATTTTACTTCATTTTGATGAAAAATATTTTACTTCATTTTGATGAAAAATATTTTACTAGTATAATAATTACCTATATTTTGTACAGCTAAACACCGGAAATTAGGAAAAATCTTTTACGTCAAAACAAACAGAATCTAATTTTGCTAAATTGACATTCATGTCATTAGAAGTTTGAGGCAAGTTATCGACCTCTAAAAAACAATCCTAGCTGCCGCCGCCCATAGGAGGGGAGGCCGTGCGCCTCTCGCCGGAATATATGGAACCGGCCTCCCGTCCGCTGTCTCACCTCTACTCCAGCCGCCGTTCCGCCGCTTTCCGTTAATCTCCTGTTCTTTCAACCATGCATCGATGATCGTATACACACCGGACCTCGCGCACTACAGTTTGTCGACTTCGCTGCCGCCGAGCGCTTCGCTGATTGAGGGTTTGGCCGTTACATTTTACCAAAAATCTGGAATCTTCTACTGCTGGATTCTTTCTGGTGACTCTCGCCGTCATTAGATGAGTTCCAATTGTGAGACCTCTGCCGATCTAGCCCGCCATCTAGTGACCCGTAGTCCGGTAACCTCGTTGCCACGCCAATAGTGAATTTGGATTCCGTGGGGCTTTCGTGAATATTATCTTTTCCAGTCCTTGTGGGAGTCTCGGCTATTGAATCTCCATATTAGTTCCTCTCCACCAATAGATTCTTAAATCTGCTTGATCTGTGCTATTTTGGTGGGTCAAGCTTTAGCTTTTCAGCTCTAATGGAGGGTTTTAGAACTAGTGATCTGGGGATTTGGATAATTCTGGATTGTTTAGAGGATGATTTATTGGGCATTTTTTTTTTGGTAAGAATTGGTTGATCATGGTTTGAATCAAGAGGAAGGATTCTCGTTGGAGCTTAGCCACTAAACGGATCGTTGATTTCTATTTTCTGTTGCATGTATTTGTGTATAATCATGTTTGATTGCATGTATTTGTGTGTGGTCATGTGTGATTGCGGTGGTTGCATGTGTTTGATTGTGTATTTGTTGTATTTGACATTTTCGTGCATGTAGTTGTTCGACTCCTTTTCCCCCTTTTTCTCATCAAACGACTTTCCCCGGTTTGACAAGCCCCATGTCCATTCCAATCGCATCACGATTGTGGTTGAGGTAATGCAGAATTGTGCATTCATGTATTCTCTTTCGTAGTACTTCAATTTTATGATTCTGAAGTATCTTTTTAAAGATAACGCTTTTAAGAACCGTTTATTTTTCTTGCATGCATGCCAAGGTTTTTCAATTATTTAGCTGTGTTTGGCCATTTCATGCATGTCACTGTTTGACCTCTTTTCTCCCCTCCCCTGTCAAGCAGCTTTCCCCGATTGGAATGGGTGGCCTGTTCTGATCGCTTCACGACTGTGGTTGAGGTAATGCTTGATTGTGCATTTCTGTATGCCCTTTCACTGTAAATTAATTGTTTGTTGATTTGCATGTACGTCACAGGTCTTTCTAAAAATTAATATTCAAAATGTTTCATTTGCATGCTCTTTGCTAACACATGTTTTTCACACACGAGCAGTGGTCTTGAGTTGTATGCTTTGTGTCATTCCGTTCAGTGGCATTGAGGGTTATCTTATGGCTCATCTCTATCTTTTCTAGGTGTTTTGATGGTGTTATGTATTGTTGTGGTCCACGGAACCTTGGTTATCAGCTGGAACCTGTGGTGACGATGGTTATTTGGATCTGATTTAGTAGGCATCATTTTGATCCTTTGAGGAGTACTTCTTGGAACGTTTGACGTAGCAGAGCAGTTTAGAGTTTTGGTGCTTCTTGAAAATGTATTGTGTGTCTGGTTGGGCTACTTTGTTGGCCTGGTTGGAATGTTTTATTTATTTTATTTTATTTTTGGGAAGGGGGGTTGGTTTGCTGGAATTAGGTGCTAATAAATTAAGGGAGACCACCACAGATGAATAGGGATTCTCCGCATTAGTTTTTCCTGCTACCCACGGTTGCGTCTCTTTTCAGTAGTTTCTCTACCAATTTTAGAGCTCTGTAGTTGGCCTCGGCTATCTAGTTGCATGACGCCTAACCGTGTCGTCGAACTCTCAACTATAGGTGTAACAGTCGCTTGGTATCGGACAGCTTCTGCATGGAAGCTTCATCATTCTGAGAGCTACCGGGACAGCAGCAAATCAACAACGTACATTGATCACAAACATCTGACGGCTGAAGCAAGCTTTCGCTAGATATATCTCCTTCATTTGTTTTGGTTTTGTTTTATGCTTTTCTCGTTTGTAATAGCATTTCTCTTAAAATGAAATTCTCACTATTTATCTAAAAAGGAAGTTTGAGGCCCAAACAAGCTACACATAATAGAACCAAACCCCTTCAATACACAACGGCTTGATCCAGTTCAATAAAATTAAAATTGTCGATCGATTTCGGTTTTTCTCGACAATTAAGAAAATTATGACAAGGCCCTTCTTGTTTGTATGTTTGTTTCTTTTTTTACACAGACTTTTCTCCTCATCAAACTAAAAGAATAAAATCAATAAAATGTGTGTCATGTAGTACTGTGAGTTTGTAATGTACCATGTATAATCCTTGTTGTGGACACCCCTCCGAGGAATTCGATTCGGAGTCGCCACCCAGGTTTTAGCGGATTGTCCCCGAGGAACCGAACTCGAATGACTCGTGCCTTATTTTAGATAAGGTTTAAACCAGTCCGTCTTCACCATAATATCTTAGGTTCGGGAGCTTGATTACGAGAGGGGAAGGGTTTTACGGCACCCCTCTTGCCCGACCCGAGAGTCGGTCTCTACTTGGTATTTATGGGATTTAGAAAATGTTTGTTATATAACTTTGAGCATGTAAAAAGAGAAATGGGGGGACGGAAAACAAGTAAATGTGATCACAAACAAAGATGTACACGAAATAGTGAATTCTTGTGCAATATATACTAAGTGATGATTGGATGTACTGGAATGCATGAAATGAACTATATATGTACAGCATATGTAAAAACATTAGCTTACATAAACTAAGAACAAATACAAACATGAAAAATAACATGTGATATCTATTATGTCATGAAATTACGTGATGATTTAATCATGAACAGACTGAAATGCAACATGGTGAACATAGACAAAGGTTATATTGAACAGAGTGCAACAAGTAAAGACTACTAGAACCAAGATAGATCTGCTTGCTGACTTTGATTTGAGCACTCAAATGGGCTAACCTGAGTGCTCAAATAACCAGAATACACAAATAAACTTTCTCTTTTGATGACCTTGTTCTGCTTTTATTTTTCAAAAGTGAACCCATTCCTCATATTTTATCATGTTTTCAGAGTTATGACTTTCTTTCGTGAGGCAAATGAACTTTCAAAATCCATTTTCATCATATTTCATGCACAAATCAAGCCACAAGCAGACTCATCTTGGGATAGAACGATGATAAGAGGCTCTAGAAACAACTTTAGACATAATATAGACTAGTAACAGACATAATATAAGCCAGTAGCAAGGATATATGTGTGAAAAATGATGATGGTCCAGATAGACCTGAGTGCTCAGATGAGGGAACATGAGCACTCAACTGCACTGATTTGAGTGCTCAAGTGATTTGAACTGAACCTTTGAGTTTTCAACCATAGTACCCTTTTTGCAAACACTCAAGGCATATTTCTAAAAAATACACTTGATTTTCCCTTTTTCATCTTATTTTCAAACTTTCTTTTTTATTTTCAAAAGAGAAATGTTTCCAAAAGCTTATTTTTGTACATTGATGAGATATATTTGAGTGAAAACAACCCCCATTTGAGCACAAGCAGCCATCAGAATGGATCAAACATATCAAAATAATCATCAAAACATGTAATACAAAGAGAGAAAGTTTGATCATTCTGTTGGACCTGAGTGCTCAGGTCAAAGTTTCTGAGTGCTCAGGTTGACGATTCTGAGTGCTCAAATGAAATCTATCCATTCGAACCGAAAACTTTAAGAAGTCATTTTTATGAACTTTAAACCCTTAATAAGTTCAAAACAGGTATAAGGAACCTGTCTAAACCTTTTGGGTTCCCTCAGGAAGCAAGAACAACCTTTTGACAAGGTATTTCTACCTTTTGAGCTTGAAACAAGGACTTTTTGTAGTGATTTTGGGAAGACGCGACCTATGGATGAGTTTCTGGAGTGGAGTGACACAAGATGAAGGAGTATGAACAAGAACTCAACTGTTGGGTGAAGTTTGAGTGTATTTGATGGGCTTTTGAGCTAAAAATAAGGGTTTTCAAGTGATTTTTGGAGGATTCTTGGGGAAATATGGAATGAGGTTTGGATTTTAGGGTGTTATGGCTCTGGACTCATACTAAACTGACTTTAGATGGTCTTTGATGAGAGTTTTTGGTGGAGTTTTAAGATGTTTAGGCCAAAAATGGACTAAAAATGAAGTATTTGGCCATGGATGTGAATGATTTGAGCTTGGATCAGAGGTGAAGGGCTGAGAAATGATGGAGAGTGGTCTGATGAACAATGGGTTTTTTTCTAGAGAGAGAAAATGAGGAGAAAAGGTGGGTTTTATAGAGGAAATTTGGGAGAAAAATGTAAAATTAACTTGGTTTAGGGAGCTAAGATAGCAATTAGTTTTAGGGGTCTAGAAATGTAATTAGTTTGATTTGGGTCATCCCAATACGTGATATAGTGGCAAAAATATATCAGATTCGCAGAAAATCTCATCATTGCTTCTGCAGGAATCTGCCACGTGTCCCACTTGAGCGCTCAGGTTCATGGACTTGAGTGCTCAGGTTCATGGAGGATCTGAGTGCTTAAGTGGATGAACTTGAGCACTCAAGTGGACGGACCTGAATGCTTAGGTCCAATAAAGCTTTTTTCTTTGTTTTGAGTTTCTGGGCTATTTTGGTGGGTATTTGGAGATTCTTGGAAGATTGGATGTCTTGTTCAAGCTTTAATTGTTGTTCTTGACTTATTCCTCATCATTGGGAATGCCAAGGATTTTCATGGGTTTAAATTGGGGTGTCTACACTTGTGTAAATAAGAGAACCTAAATTTCCACCCGAATTTTATTCTTATTTTACAAATTATAATTCACGCCACTAAAAAGGATTATAATTGCACTCCCATCATTGTCTCAATTATATTTCGAGCTCTATGTTATTAAATACTTATTAATCTTTCCACGTTAACATTACAGATACCCGTTGATTCTATTAAATTACTAACAATATGGTACCACTCAAAACGAAAAACAAGAAACACATTTGGTTATATATTTTTATAACATGTAGGGAAAAAAAAAAAAAAGCGCGAACGAACTGAGAAAGGACTTGTTACTAAGAAACACCATAGAGTAAAACACCAAAGAAAATCGTCCAAAGACCAAAACTACCTCAATTTGAAATTTCCGTAAGAGTACAGAATCTCCAACTCATTTCTCCGAAACCTGTAATAAGTCTAACAAATACCTCACAGACAAGAGAGAAATTTTTGGGTACAGATCGGGTATATCCACGTGGTCCCCAACACCCCATCCGAGCCGTCCAAATATGTTTTGGATGGCTCATATTTGTTGGGGTAAATTTAGCCCCACAAAAATGCCGCCCACAAATCTGAGTCATCCCATGTTTGGACGGACAGGTCGGATGAGGTGTCAGGCACCACGTGGATCTATCATACCCCGGGGTCATGCTACAATGTACACCCTTCCATATGAGATTTTGTGGCTCAAATATGAGATTTTGTGGCAACAAATATGAGATAATATGAGATTTTGTGGCTAGATATATGAAATGGCATATGGTATGCACCCCACACGGATGGACGGCCGAGATTGCGCCACATATGATGTGTGGGGATTTGTGCCACCTTTGACCATTGACTATATGAGATAGTGTGTATATCGATGAGATTTTATGGACTCCAATATTTATTATTGTGATGACCGATATGAGATTTTGTGGCTCTAAATATGAGATTTTGTGACTCTAAATATGAGATTTTGTGGCTTAAATATGAGATTTTGTGGCTTCAAATATGAGGTCCGCACGCACTGTAGCAAGTCCGCACGTACTGTAGCAAAGTCCGCATGGATCAATATGAGATTGTGTGGCTGCAAATATGAGATTTTGTGGACATATATGAGATTTTGTGACTATTCATATGAGTGGCATACCATATGCATTTCGTATCTCTAGCCACAAAATTTCATATTTAGAGTCACAAAATCTCATATTGAGTAATTTTTAGAGGGTGTACATTGTAGCATGACCCCATACCCCGGTACCCAGAATTTTCTCCGGACAAGAACATCCATTGACTTTATTTGGCTACGAAATGGTTTTCAACAATTAGCTACAAGTGTGATTGCGATAGTATGTGGTTTGGTACATTGGTGGCTCCTCGTCGGTTTTTTGCACCTGTTCGCAACCTTGATCATGCCTGTGAGTGCACCTATAGTAGTTCTTGCACATCAAAATTTTGAATTAGCTACGTTCCTAGAACGATTCCAAATTTAGAATATTCTTTTGGTGTGCCGACTGCCAACCAAATGTATGTTTCGAAAATCTTTTCATGATTCACTGGAAGTTAAACCATAATTTTTTTAAATATTGCAATTAGACAAGATCTATAATTAATCAAAGTAAACCGTTCATTCCAGTGAAATTGTTATTATTGCAAGTAGATACAGTCGAATACTGGATTGAAAATCGTATTCTTTGTTATTGTAATGCATTTAATTTCAATTGAAAATCGTTACATCAAGATTCGTTTATTTTTAAAAAATCTATTGCGCATGAGTAATGCTACTATGCACACCTCACCTTTTGGCATATGGTGTGCAATTCGTATGGAGAACCACAAAATCTCATATTTAGTAAAGTAAACACTCATATCCGTCATCATGACAATAAATATTAGAACATCAAAACGCAATAAAAAGGACCACAAAATGTCACATGGATATGAGAAAATTTTGGAATATAAAAATAAAAAAATTGGCAACCGGTTGTCACCGAACCCACCACTTGGCATTTAAAAAATAAAATTGAGTGGCTGAGTAATGACTCAATTGGCAACCGGTTGTGACTTTCAAAATGAGTGTTTGTGAAAGAAAATATGAGACTTTTGTGGTCCACTACAGTCCAAAAATCTTAAATAAATTTTATGGATTTCCATATGAGAATGTGTGGCTGAGTATGTGAGATTTTGTGGACCGATATACGAAATTTAGGAATATGACTAAATATGCGTCCCTATATTTATTTACGTGGCTACGTATATGAGACATGTCACTATCAATACATATAAATAAATAGATACGTCACAACAATATTTTTGGACTGTAGTGGTCCACAAAACACTCATATATTCTTCCACTAATACTCATTTTTAAAACCAAAATGTTTCATATCAAATGACTTTTTATATGAGTGTTCTTCGAAGCATATATGAGATTTTGTTCGTAATGACTCAACGTGGGCTCAAATATGTATTTGTGTGGCACCTTATATGAGACATGTCTCATCAATATATATACACACAATATGTATCACATTTCCACTACAGTCCAAAACTATCATATGAGATTTTGTGGCATGTTTTATGAGGTTAACTTTTGCCAATATGACATTTTGTGGCTCTTTCGAATTTTTGTGGCACTTTTTATGAGCATTCGTGGCTTCATATATGAGATTTTTGAAACCCAAAACGTTATATGAGAGATCACGCGACGTTTTATGATTTGTTTTGGCTCTCCATATGAGATGAAAGATGACCAGTATAGGGAGTCACTTTTTGCATATGTGGCGCAATCTCGGCTGTCGATCTGGTCAAAGTTGCATATGGTACGCCCTTTCATATATTTAGCCACAAAATCTCATATTTGACCTAGAAAAACTCATATTTGTGTCACAAAATTTCATTTTTGAGCTCAAAAGAGGGGTGCACATAGTAGCATACCTCTACATATTAATATATTATGATTGAAAGAGCAGTAGAAAGGGATATGCATTGTTTGAGACAAGGAATCTCTCCAAATAAAATTGGGTGGAAGATCGGTGGGTAAAGAAATCAAACCTTGGGTGTCTGGCATCACTACAAGAAAATCAAGATCTACTAATGGTTTTTTTTAGTAACGGTTGGATAAACTGTTGGAAGAAATTGGTTCTAGTAACGGTTTTAGAGCCGTTACTAAAAATGGAACTTTAGCGACGGTTTTTATTGAACTGTTACTATATTAATGAACTCTAGTAACGGTTCAAAACCAACCGTTACTAAATACCCTCCTCTAGTAATGGTTCAAAACCAACCGTTACTAAATACCCTCCTCCAGTAACGGCTCCAAACCAACCGTTACTAAATATCGTCCAACTGTTGCTAAATACCCTCCTCCTTAGGCCCACATATAATGTATGCTAATATACTTTATAGATATCATCAATTAATTGTATCATATAATTTATAAACCGCTATAACACTAATTTTTTTTACATGAATGATGTAATCAACAAATACAACAAAATCAACGATCTCGATCGTCATGATTGTGTCATGATCATGTGGCTACTATACATCAACTATTGCACAATACTTAGTTTACTATCTATTGCATCCCGATGAAAGGACTTTCTAAATCTGATCGAACCAAAAATTTACATGAAAGATTTCATTAGCAAGCATCACGAAATCAATGATCTGGATCGTCATGATTATGTCGGGTCGTGTGGCCATTGTACATTCAACTGTTACACATACTTGGTTGCTATCAATCATGTCTCGATGAAGGGGCCCTGTCGCGCACAATAAGCACAAGCACAATAAAATCAATGATCTCGATCATCATGATTGTGTTGCGGTTGTGTAGCTACTGTACGTCTATATGCTCCACAAGACTTCGTTTGCTATCAAGTAAGTTGAACGCATAGATTCTAAGGGCAATTACTGAGTCTATTTTTATGATGATCGATCTGAACCGTTAGTATTTCACATTTTACTTATTCCATTATTTTCACAAAAATTGGAAATCATTAGACAGTTACAACCACATGATCGGACAACATTAAGACCTTCGAAAAGGCATTAAAGTCTTATAGAGCACCCTCAATTCCACTTGAATTTTTTGTTTCCCATCGGAATCGTTTATCTTTTTCACAATATGGAGTAGATTATTTTGTAGTAGAATTAAGTTAATCAAGTACTGTTAGACATCTGATCGGATGAGAAATATTATTTAGTATACACATGATCTTAAATTCTAAGTAAAAAACTGAAAATTTGATTAATAAGTCATAAATAGTTGATTGAGCTGGTTTTTTAGGATTTCACTTGAATAATTATTTTAAAATTACTGAACAGCTCAAATCATTTGTGTGGGATTAATAGGCTCCACACAACCATTAGTTCGGTACCAAGAGAAAAAAAACAAAATTGATGTTCAAAAAAAAAAGAAAAAAAAAAGAGAAGAACAAAATCAGCATACGTACAACCCCTTCCATTAATTGGTGCGTGGGATAATTGGTTCCATTAATTGGTGCCTTGGTGGGATAATTGGTTCCACCGCCAAAATGAAAATTTCACCGCCGAATGGAAATTTCGTTCCCGCGAACACGATCGAACCCCCAAAATTCCCAAATTAACAAGCCCTAACTTATGTCTCTCACTCCCAAACTCAGTCTGCTCTCACACCAAAACACAGTCGAAGCTCTCACGCCAGCACTCGTTTCTTGTCTCACGCCATCTCACGGTCAAAGCCACTCATATTCTAGGGCTCGATTGTCTTCAACGGCACACGCCAAGTAACCTCCATCGATTCTATTTTCTGGGCTTTTTGTTTCTGTGATCTGCTGTAATTTGCATGTATAGATGTAGGATTTTTTTGTTTGTATGGTGTGTTTCTATGCCTTTACACAGGTGGAGAGAGGGAGAGAGAGAATGTGGAGAGAGGGAGAGAGAGAATGTGTGTATATGGCAAAATCATTCTTTAATCCAACCCAAATTTATATACACACACGTACATATGTGGTGGGATCCGGCTGTCTCGGCAAATACTTGTATTTATATAGGAATCTCATATTTTTGTATGCTTTTTATGTCATAGTTTAATACAACCTCAATTTTTGTATGCTTTTTGCTCGTGTTTTCCTGTTTGTTTTCCTTATGGGTTTCTTTTGGTTGAAGTCAGGCTTATCTGATTGTGTCTAAAACTAATTGTCTTGCTTTCCTATTCCTTTTTACTCCCTCCATTCCTAAATAAGTGTCCACCACGAAAATTTTTGCCATTTTTGAAATAAAAAAAAATCAAGGGCTTCTGTGTATCATTTTTCAAATTTTTTTGCACCGAATTAAAGTACACGATGAGTACTTTAATTCAGTGTGAAAAATTCAAAAAATGATACAGTAAAGCACTTAAGTTTTTGATTTGAAAAATGGCAACAGTGATTCATACAGTTTTTGATTCATACAGTCATACAACAGTTTTCGACTGCGTTGGCATATATTTTCCTTGAATATTTGTGATGTTTGGGAGACTCATTTTTTATTTTTTTTCTTTTTAACTTTTTTTTAATTTTTATGTTATGGTTAGAACATATTTTAAATCTTTGATTGGAAAAAAAATGTGTAGAACGTCTTTGACAACATGAGTAATGTTAGAGAGATATGTGCAAAATACATTAAATAGGTCTTTTGTTAAGTAAAATGGAAAAAGTAAAAAAAATGAGAAGTCCAAAGCTCATCTCTAATGTCAAAAAACCAAAACGTTTTTGAATGAAATGGGTGAGTTTTGGATCAACAACTTAAGCACGTCGGATCGAGGTGATTTCCCGCGGAGCCCTATGAAAAATTATTCTGAGATGAATCAACGGTTCGGATTTTCTGTGTGGGATCCAAAAGTGGGTCCCCCAACCAATCTGTGCAAAATCTGTACCCCAAGGGTTTGTACCCTTAGATTTATCGCATCCGAAAATGGGTATCAAAAAAGCCAAAGGCCAGCTTATTACAAAAACTGAGGTAGTCTCTCTCTCACAATACATCACATAAAAAAACCGCAATAAGCTACCTTAGTGTAACACCCCTTGGCCTCGTTTGTTTGACCGGAGATAAATGGATGGGATATGAAATCCCTTGGGATATGGGTGGGATATGAAATCCTTGGGATATTGCTCAAGATATCAATGGATGGAGAAAATCCATGTCCAGTGTTTGTGTTCAATGGGATATAGCCATTGGAAAGCATTTTTTTGTTGTTCTTTTAGCCATTCAAAATCCATATCCCATCCAAATCCCACACCCCCCATGGGATTTTATATCCCGTACGGATTAGGATAAAACTTGGTGTTGGATTTCAAATCCCATCCGAAAAAATGTTAACAAACATGAGATTTTGGGTCCCACTCCATCACACAACCAAATCCCACCAAACAAACAAGGCCCTTGAGTATATAGGATCATAAATTTTGAATGAATTATTGAAAAATTCGATCAATTACTTGTATTCATCCGATGGAGATGATTTTTTACAAGGCCTTTCAAATAATTATTTTAAGTTATTGTACGGCTCAGATTAGCGGGCCCCACACAAAACATCATGGTTGTGTTTGGTTTGGGTTTTGAGTTTTGGTTTTTGTAATGATTAGGGGTAGAAATAGGGATAATAATTAAAAAATAGGTATTAATGATTGGAGAGAGATAGGGAGAAAAATTAAAAAAATATATTTAAAAATAGGGGTAATAATTGAATAATAATTGAGAAAACCGGTTCTTAAGAACCAAACCAAACAAGGCCCATAATTCCTGAGGATAGTGTGCTGGCACACTTGAACAAAATGACGATGTTTGGGTGGCGCTATAACGTGCAATGAGGCAAATGTGCTAGAAGCACCCGCTCCCCTGGAGCGGTGTACTTTGGCTACATAATTGAGCAAGTATTATTTTTTCTCCTTATTCAATTTTTTTTGCATTTTTTTAGTTCTGCATCAATTCTTTTAGATTATCAGCACCATGAGAGCAATTTACAAAAAAGTAAATTATAAACAAAATCTTAAAAAAGTTCATAAAGACAAAAATAATCCTATATAAAAGACCTTTGAATTATTTTTGTCTTTAAACACAAGAATTTTAGTTTGGTTAATTTCTTTTTTTTTTTTTAGATTCCTTTTATCGAAACAAACCTATAATCCACTAGAAAATTGACGAAAAACTTAAAAATGCACAAAAAAAAAAAATTTGTTTGAAGATGAAAAAATAATCTCACACAATTATTTAGCCAAAACAAACACCAGAGAGTAAACACCTAAAAATTTAGTCCAGAGACCAAAACTGCCTTAGTTTAAATTTCCATAATAGTACGAAATCTTCATCTCATTTTTTCAAAGCCTAAAATAACTCAAGTCAATACATTACATTACAGATAAAAACCCATTGGCTTTACCCAGCCTGAAACATCCATTGGCCTTAGGGCACCAATATCAGGCTCCATACTCCACTTTGGGAGCTACAATAGCAAGCAAAAGCTTTAAAATAGGGTTGCATCAGGCTCACCAAACGATTGGTCTAATTTGCAATTTGCTACAGCTCCTCCCTTGTTTGAGGGAGGGGCTATTCACTTGGCAAACATTATTTTATTATATTCTTGTCAATGATTGCATCTACCCATGCCAATTCTAACCCAAGGAAAGAATGGAAAAGAAATAAACAAATAATATTTTAATAGTGTATAATTAGAATAGAGAAACCGATTTTTTGTACTTCTGAAATTTGGCTACAAATTTGTTTTCGACAATTAGCATCCAACAACACACTCTCCAACGGCACACAATCTGTCTAGTGTCTGCCTCACACTACCTCACATACCATACTTTTGTACCAACACAAAGGCCCTCAAGTTCCATGAGGCAATCCAAGGGGTCAGAACCCAACAAAAACTACTACTAGTAGTTCAACAATTTGAGTATTACTGCCTGCAAAATTATGGTGTTGTATATTAGGGCTATAACCGAGTTGAGTCGAGTCGAGTCGAATTTTGAGATGTTTGAGCTCAGTTTGCTAGAAATATGACTAGCTTGAGCTCAGCTAGAACTCGAAACAAGCTGCTAGAACTTGGCAAGAGCTCGGCTCGCCACTTATTTTTGTGGCTCGAGCTCAGCTCGCCCCAGCTCAATAACCACATTGCTAGCCCAAGTGCAGGTGGATATATAGTGCTCTACTTAGAGGAGTCCCTCACAAGAAAATTGGCAGAACTTCCCATGTTGGACAACCACAAAGCAATGGTGCAAGTTGGGAACCTCTTCTTTTGCATTTGCTTCTTACTTTCACAAGTCCCAAATTGACAATTTAGCTTATCAGCAACCATTACTTCGCTATAAATTCACCACTCCATCTCATCCCCACGCACGCATGCCATTGAGAGCTACCACTTGGCAGCCAAGTATGCATATATGTACGCTGTATGTATATATGCTTTGGCTCGTGAACTCATTCGAGTGGAGCAATAAGTGGCTCGACCAAGTGCATCTGCTTATCTGCAGCAGCCCTAAGCAGACGGTAAGCAATTTGATCCCTAGCCTGCATCGCGACAACAGACGTCACTCTATTTTCAGGCGCAATCTTGTTGTCAAAGATCTCGAAAATAGCATCCGCCGGATCCATTACTTCATTTCTCATCTCACAAATGTTGTGCAACACACAACAAGCACCAAGAACCAAAGGCAAGTCTTGGAGTTTTACCTCCGTTATCTCTTTCAAGCAACGCCACCTCCCCTTCAACCGCCTAAACGCCTCTTTCGCCACCCTTTGAACCCTCCCAACTCTCGGATTAAACACCCCATCAAGCCACAACTTCCGCTGTGTGTAAGGAACCAATACCCAATCCTTTATTACCCAGAATTACCCAGAATCCAAACATCCTTCAAAAATCCCTGATTCGCACGTAGCAAAATCGCAGACATTTCAAGAATCTTATCACCAGTCATTGAACCAGGCCACCCAATACAAACATAAGTAAAAATCCCCTTGGAATCAACAATGCCTTCAACCGTAACTGTATACGAAGCCTTCTGAGGGGGTGTTCCACTAACAAAAAACTGTTTTTTCCAAAAACCGAGACAGGTCATTCTCTCACAATACATCACGTAAAAAACCGTGGAAAACCAGTTTTTTCAAAAAACCACCTTAGTGGAACACCCCCTGATTCCTCTCCGTCACTTGGAACTCAAAATTCTCGTAACAAATGGAGCGGAGCCTGTTGAAGTCATCACAGCCTCTCCGGATGATTCCAGAAATCTCTGGATTCCTCTGGAATGTTTTGGATCTCGCCGAAATGTTCCGGACTCCACTAGAAAGTTTCGGGTCCCTCTGGAACCTTCTGGATTACGATGGAAGCCTCCGGATTCCATAGGATACATCCGAATTGTACCGGACACTTCCGGTACTTGAAGCTTCTAGATTCTTCACCATCTTTCCTCATTCTCCACATTTGTCTAGAATCTTCTTGTATTATCTCTAGGAGTCCTAGTCTAGAATGTTCTAATGTAGTCTATAAATAGGAGAGTGTGTCATTTGTAAACGTGTGTGGAGAGTACACCAAGTGAGGTCATAAGTGTAAGGTACTAAAGTGTGTGTTGGTGAGAGAACACCAAGTGAGTGGTAAGAGCACCAAGTGAGTGTACTTGTGTAATATTGTCTTGTGTACAAGTGAAAGTATCAATAAAAGTGTATTGTTTGGTGTGTCCAAACTCAACAGAGCCTAGCTTGGTAGTAAAAAGCCATGAACGAATCCTCATAACAAAGCCGAGTTTGATGCCAAAAAATGGAGCCGGACTTGGTACTACAAAATTTACAATGGATCATATGGATGATTGCCATGGATAGGCAGATCATGAACTCATCAATGAGGAAGCAATGTAGGAGGAATATGAGCATGGGAGTATAAAGAATTCACTTTTCTCAAATGTCTCACTTACACTGTTCTCTCCCTCATAAACTGTTCTTGTTCTTCTTTTCTGAATCTTACGAAAATTCTCTCCAAAGTTCCCTCTCACTGGTGCAGTTATGTAGACAGAGGAAGGGGCAGTTTGTTGCCCACATTTGGAACTTAGATCATGGAGAGAGTGAACTTCCCCATTATGCATGCGATTGATTTTCATTCATAAATTGCCCTGTGCAAAGTTGCACGTGTCCCCGTGGCAGTTTTGTGAGTTATAATCAGAAACTATAGCCACGTGGGACGGAGTGAGAGGGGGAAACCTACTTTTAAGGAGACTTTAGTATTGAGGGTTTGGAGGCTTTTGAAAGCCCCAACTACATTGCTATAGTATATTTAAAGATATTGCTATAGTATATATATAGCATTGAACCCGTGCTATGCACAGGTGAGATTAACTTGCACACACAATGTCTGTACGTGGTACAATAGGTAGCAAGTGGACCATAATCATACATGCATAATATATCAAGCATAAGAATAAGATAATGGTAGTCCGTGAGCATTAAACAGAATTTATAATTTATTGGTGTTAATAACAGTACTAAACTGTTAATCCAAATTAAGCCTTGATTTACTGTTTATATATATGGGGCTGGATCTATGGACACCTATTTTGCACTCCTCATTTGACACTCCATCTCAGCCCTTGAAACCAAGGGCTGAGATTAAAACTTAAAAAGATAGGCCTTTCTCACGTGACTTCTCTCTCCCGTACTCTCTCTCTCTCTCCAACACACCCCTATTTTTTTCCTCCCACTCCGACAATACCCATGGCCGGCGACTGCTCCTTCCATGGTATCTCTCCTCTCTGGGATAATCTCTCTCTGCCCAGATTAAAACATACATACTTACTGAAGTTTCAAATAAAATCAAGTAATGAAGGGTAGAAATTCCCCTTTTTCGGAAGTAAATCCCGAGTTCAAGGAATACCTCTGCATTATCACGAGTTTAAAGGGTTGATTATCCAACCAAGAATCATCCAAAAGAGGAGAAAAAGATTCAGATTCAGTAGGCCAGTCAGAGCTAACATCTATTTCATCATAAACAATGGGCTTAGATTTCTCATCTCTACTTCTAACAATTGAAGTGCTGCAATTAACGAGACCCATGGAGGGAATCTGAGTTTTATTTTCATCCATTCAAAAGCTTTATTTTCTCCATTAATATCAACTAATTGAAGCTCCGGTTGAACCTCGTATGAAGGTCTTCCACTTCAGACCGACGGGGATATCAACGGATCTTTATCAGCACGACGACTCCTCGGGCCCACCACCCCTCAGATCTTCATACAAAAGCAGCAGCAACGCGTGGGGCAGAGCATCGATGGTCGACCATTTGGGTGTGTTATATACTTTTACTGAGGGAGGAGAGAGAGGGAGAGGGCACGTGAGCTTGGGAGGATTTTTATATGTTTTAATCTCAGCCCTTAGTTTCAAGGGCTGAGATGAGGTGTCAAATAAGAAGTGCAAAATGAGTGTCCATAGATCCAGCCCCTATATATATATATATATATATCGGGAACAAAATTTTATAAAAAACTTGACAAAGGTTACATCGAGGACCAAACACATGTGTAAAAGGTCGATAAGGAAATCCAGCAAAGTGCTGAAAATGAAAAAAAAAGGGGAAATGGTGTAAGAGGTACATCACGACTGCTAGGTATGGCCTTGCAATACATATCAACAGCTTTTTTTTTATCGGTAACAAAATTTTATTATAACTCGACAAAGAATACATTAAGGATGAGAAGCCGTATCCTAGCACAAAGCAAGGGCAGGGAAAGCCCAACACATCCAGTGAAATGCTGAATGGAGAGCCAGAGTAAAAGGAAAGGACAGAAATCTTTCAAATATAACAAAATGAAATCTTTCCAAATCAAATGCATAACATGGAGATGTTCAAAATATGATGGTAAAATTTAAAAGTAATTCGGTAATGGATTTTTCCCTCCCAGCATCTAACTTAAATAAGAAATAAGCAAAATATAGTTCGTATATTTCAAATAAAAAGCACCGGCCATGTTGCGAGCCAGCTGCATGGTTACTTAATTTGGTGAAATGTGGATCTCACAAACTAAACACTAGAAAAATGAGAATAAGTTCGTGAAAGAGCTTTACAGACCTTTGCTGCACTGGGGGAATTCCTTCTTTCTCCTCAACGCTTTCCTTGATCCGGTCAATGACATCAGTTGGTTCAATATCACATTTGGTAAAAGCAAATCATAGACTTTCATGGAGAAAACACCACCATGAAAGAAAATCACTTTTTTTTTTTTTCTCTGGGGAATTCCAACATCAATAGCTTTGTGACCACCACCATGAAAGCAGCTTCCAAAACAGACGGAAGCCAAAGATAAAGCCAAAAAAGAAATGAAGCAGTGCAGGGGCTCATGTTGAGTTCGGAAGTTCTCACCGATTGTTAAATTTTGGATCAATTCCTCTCTTTTCCGTGATATTCGCAGTTCCTGTATAATTCAAAAAGGCCGGGTACAAAATAAATGTTTCAAACGGAAACCAAAGATACAGCCAAAAAAGAAATGAAGTAGAGCAGCGGCTCATGTGGAGTTCGGAAGTTCCCACCAATTGTAAAATTTTTGATCAATTCCTCTCTTTTCCGTACTCTTCACCAAGCCGATTATGATATTCAATCGAAATGCCTTGGGGTTCGATTGAGAACTTGTGGGAGATGAAGAGAGCTTCAATTATGCCGCGAGAGAGAGAGGTGGGGAGGGAGGAAGAAATTTATATTACCTTCAATATGCTGTGTCATCGCAGCCGGCCGGTAACGAAATGCCTCCGGTGGTCGATTGAGAACCCATGGGAGACGAAGAGAGCTTCAATTATGCCGTGTCTCTGCAGCCGGCAGGTAACGAAATGCCTCCGGTGGTCTAGAACCTGTGGGAGAGGAAGAGAGATGGGTTTGGACAGGGTCAGGAAGAGAGACAGGGAGAAGTTTGAAGAGGACATGGTATGGTACGTGGCAAGTTGGGAACTGTCGCGTGTTCATGAGCAGGAAAAACTGAGGGATGAACCCGGTGGTTATAGAAATATAACTAGCGTTGAACCCGTGCAATGCACGAGCGAGATTAACATGCGTACACAATGTATGTACATGGCACAATGGGTAGCAGGTGGACACTAATCATACATGCAAATAATACTCCCTCCATCCCAATTTAAATGCTCCCTACGTTATGCGTGTTTTTTTAAAACTCTTATATTTTTCATTCTATAATGTATTTTATATGCAATATGGATCTTATTTGATAAATCTCAATTAGTTCTATTAGACAAAATTTTTAAAAACTTTCGAAACCTTACCAATAAAAAGATATAGAAGTTTGAAAATGGCACGGATATACGTACATAGCATTTAAAATGGGACAGAGGGAGTATATCTATAGCGTTGTACTCATTCGATGCATGGGAAAAAATTCACATTGGTGTGTTTTTTTGTGTTCTTGTGTGTTGAAAGGATACAATGACATTTTCCTTTTTTTAGAAAATTCAACTTATGCCGATAAAAATCAAATGCAAATTGTGCTGCCTAACCACAAGTGATAGAATAGATAATTTAAGAGAAAAATATCAATGACAATTTTTCCTCAAATAAAATTTAGAACACCAATTTGTAGCCAAAAAATTACTACAAAATGAATATTATCTACAATGTTACAACAACAATAAAATGCATATTATGAAGATCATAAACTATGCCATCATCTTGTCCATCACAATCCAAAGGTTTGGAAGCATATTTAATTGTAAGTATATTGGTAATTCAAACAAACATAAACCCCTTCTTAAATGTTGAAACTTGCTTAAATCAAAACCTGTAGGTGTGGATGTCAGTAGAAAATGAAAATGTTTGGAACAAAATTATTTTCAAACTTCACATAAGAACTAAAAACAAAGAGAAACAATACCCATTGTTTGCTTCAAAGTTGATGATTCTTCTATATGGGGTAGGGATTCACCGTTAGCGTAATGTATTCAGCGATAGGCTATTCGAAGCAAAACCAGACTCTAATCAAATTCTAGGTCTTTTGGAGCAAAAATAAATCTACAAACAAAATATGGCCAGAACTGTGAACAAATTCTCATAGTTTAAAGTAGCCAAAGAGGATAAAAAATGGATATATAGGCTGAAGAACGTAATGGAACGAAATATGCCCAGTTCCGTGATTAAATTCTCACAAATGCATTGATGATTTGGAGATGGAAACCAACCTTTGAGGAATTCGTATTTGGTACGCGTTTCGTGAGCAAATTGTCATTAGCCGTACTTGGCACTCAAAAGTTTGCAAACAAATTCTCAGAAACCTGAACAAAGAAACCAAAGCAAAATTTGAACAATGAAAATGGATTTTTGATCTTCTCAAAAAAAAAAAAATACACACAATAAAGATAGAGTATCGGACTTAAGTTTACTACGTGATAGTTGTCCAAAGATGTAAACATCGGTTGATCCCTTTTGGCTTCATAGTGCTCTTTTGTTTGGATGGCAACATTTTGTTTGATGAGTGGAATGGTGTAATGTTAATTAAATGAGAAGAGTTAAAATAGTAGAAGAAGGGAAAAAGTGGGGAGTTGTTGGTTTGAACGTGGATGAGATAAAACAGTGGGGATTCTTTTTTTTTTTTTTTTTTTTACGTTTGGAAGTAACTGGCGCCGTGTGTAGAAATCCGCTCGTGAAATAGCCAAATACTCCGGTAGATGAAGAACAAATCTTTTTTTTTTTTTTTAATGTTTAACATGTGATTTAACATAAAGCATGTTAAAAGGAAAATAAAATGTATGTAAAATCTGGAGATAAGCTTATTTACCTTTTTAGTCCCCAATGTATTCGTGAAATATCAATTTGGTCCCCAATGAGGGTTGATCAAGATAAGCTTTGTGGGGGTGAAGTTTCGAAATTACCCCTGCATTTGACGGAGAAGACGAACGGAGTTAGACGCAGGGACCATTTAAAGACACATTGTGAACATTGGGGACTCGATAGACACGATTTGAATATTGGGGATCAAATTGACCTTTCGTGAATACTTTGGGGACTAAAAAGGTAAATAAGCTGTATAAAAAGTGGGGAGTTGTGGGTTTTTTTAACTGTTTAAAAAAAATCAAAATTCTAGAAAAATCAGGATTGGGGTTTGGAGGCTTTTGAGAGGGCCAACTACATTGCTATAGTATATAGGATAATAAGATAGGATTAGCATTGAACCCCTGCTATGCACGGCCGAGATTAACTTGCACGCACAATGTTTGTACATGACACAATAGATAGGAAGTGCACCCTAATCATACATGCATAATCAAGAACTCAATCTAATCAACAAAAATGGTCCAATATCAACGCACGCAAAAAAATTGTAAAGGTTAGATATAGCTTTCTAGACTACATTTCCATCACTAACGCAGGAATAAAACTACTCAGAGCCTAGTGCATGTATCATCATTCACTTATATCAAAATAGGCAGCAAAACAAACATTTCCCCTTGTCAGCACCACCATGAAAAGTAGCTTCCATAACAGACTTTGACAGCTGAACACTTCCCAAATTTTCAACCATAAAAGCTCCCTCAGATCAAAAGAATTACAGCACCTAGATTTTTGAGGGACCTCGGTACCAAACTTTAGAGCAGCATAGCAACTCCCAAAAAGGAAACCAGCATCAACAACTTCAGCAGTTAAGTAGGAGCCATAAAACTTCAATTTCCAAAGTATTTAAGAAAACAATCTTCACACCAGCACACAGCACCTCTAGCAAGTTGAAGCAATAGCAAGATGCAAACATTAAGATTGGAACTCCTCAACAAACAAAAGAAGCAACGGTAGCAAAGTAGAATATGTTTGATCAATAGCAACAGTGTATCAAAAGATAAAATGGCAATGCCATCCTTGGTCATTTTTTTTTTTTTGGTGAAATCCAAGTCCATTGATTGCCATATATTGATGCCAAAAAATGGCAATGCCATCCTTGGTGCCAAGATGGCCTTGTCATTTCTCCCACTTCATCAAAGCCATTTGATTTTCTTTAAAAAATAAGATGGCATCAAACTGATTTGAATTTATATTCTTTTTAAGTTGTGATGAATTTTATTAAAGCTTTAATTTGCCACTGCGAGAGAAATCAATCAGAATAGTGAAAAAAAAAAAAATATGGACCCAGTTTAAAAAACTTGCAAATAAGCCAAAAGAGTTTTTGACTGATTTTATATCCGTTCCTTTTCTTTTTTTTTCCTGTGTGGGCCGTGGTGGCATATGATTATCGCTTGGAGAGATGTCAGCCTAGTAGGGCTGTCTCATTTGCATTGTGATGCCGTTTTTCCCTCAGTTCCCATCAATCTTTGTAATCCGTCTTCAAAAATTAATAAAATCTTTTTTGCTGTTCAAAAAGACAAAATCCTTTCCCTACTCTAGTAAACTTCTAAACTTTCAATTGCCCTCGAATCAAGTATACGAAAATTCACCTGAAATTGAGAAAATTTCAAAGAAGACAAGGAAATAATACAAAGTAACTAATTTAGGTTAAATAACACCTAATTATACAATTAAAAGGAAGCAAAATTATGTAAAATGTGTATAACAACTGCAAAAATGCACAAAAATATTACTGAAGTATTATAAAATCGGTAAATGTGCATGCATCAGTATCATAATCATTTGCATATTCCAACAGATAATTGGCCGGCGAACTCACGTGCAAATTATAAGTTTAACCATAATATAATCCGTTAATATGGCTAGTTAATTAATATTCGAAGCAAGCTGACCTTAAGTTACCTTCATTTTCTTACCTTTTTTCTCTCAGAATTTTTTTTTAATAGAACTACACAAACCACAAAGATGCATCCGATAAAGTATTGAATGAAACCTTCATTTTTCTTCTTCCCTTTATTTTTTCCTCAAAAAAAGAGAATAATTTGTTAATTATTTACTTGTATTTTTTTTTTTTATCTTTTTCACCATATGTGTTTTTACGTACCTTGAGAGTGGATCATCAGATTTGCATCCCTGGTGCCCAAAAATAGAGTCTTCAATTGGCAGCATGCCTTGAGACAATTCTGTAAAGCTTTACTAATTCAAATCAAAGGTGCACACCCACACGCAATAATCTGGATTCACAAAGATTAAATGAATTCTCAATTTTGGCTACCAAAGAGGTCACTTTTGAAACAATGTTTGGATACCACATTTTTGGTACCATAAGAGGTGTCACTTTTGAATGGATAAAATATGTTGGCACCTATTCTACCAATGGAACTAGTGACACATCACATGGTACTAAAAATGCTACTCCCTCCGTCCGGATTTGTTAGTCCACATTTTCAAGTCCTAAAATGTTTGTTCATTTTCAAAAGTCAAATCATAAAGTATGAAAATTTTATTTTTTTGTCCCTTTTCTAAAATTTAAAATAACAACACAAAAACTAATTTTTTTTAAATAATGTGTTTACATTTTTGAATTTTTTTTTGCACCGTATTATAGTTCCCAGTGAGATCTATCAAACAAGCTCCGTATTGATAAAAAAAATAATTTTTGCAACGACATTATTTTTTAGTTTCAAAATTGTTCGTAATTTCGTAGTGAATTATCAAATTAGAATAGAGGGATTGAGAATAAAATAGAGAATTAACAAATTTAAAATGTAATGAAAAAAAGTTGCAATCCCCAAAACGGACCAACAAATCTAGACGGAGAGAGTATTATGCTCAAGATAGTCACCGAAGCAGTGTGTACTTTACCAAAATTGATGGCATGCTGTATAGTTGTGAAACGACGGGGACCAGGAATATGGATTTGTTGATTGGGCAGTGAGGAGTACTCGTGAGATAAGAAACCCAGATTATGGGTAAAGTACGGTCCTTCTAAACGTGCTCCGACGTTGTCGCTAAGTTGGTCTGACCCGACGGAACTCGTGTTCGGTAGGGTCTGGTCCCACCGAAACTGGGTAAAGTTTGGTCCTTCTGTACGTGCTCCTTCGTTTCCGCTAAATGGGTTCGACCCCACGGAAACGGTCGTGTCGGACGACGTAGTTGGACTTTGAGGCCATCTGGGTAGGGTTTGGTCCATCTGATCCTGATCCCATTCGTAAAAATGTCCGCCCACTGGGTAGTGATTCTTGTTCGATCCGTTGAACGAGACCAATGGGGAGATGTCTTTGAACGGCGATGTTTCGGAGGGTTCGGAGACCGGGCTGTGCTCAATATTTGGGCGCTTGTGGAGGGTGACGTCGTCATGGTGGTTTGGGTCTTGGAATAAGGTGAAGAAATTGCGGTAGGAGGTGGGCTCGCGGTTGAGATTTGGAAGAGAGGCGGCTTTCATTTTTGGTTACCGAGCCTGAAGTCCAAACTTGTCTAATTTGGAGAAACGGCAAATGAAAAATGGACTACACAGAGAGAGAGAGAGAGAGAGAGAGAGAGAGCGAGCAGAGTTTCGCTGACTAATAACCTCTTTGATAATTGTCAGGAAATTGGCAGGAAGGTTTCGTGAAAGGGATCGTGAAAAAGGGGTGTGAAAGAAAATAGGAGAGGACACGTTTGAACACGAGATCAAATTTGAGTATCTTGGATCATCTAGCAGCCCTAGGCAATACATGACAAAAACTATATGGACGACGTGGTTTGGATAAATTGAAAAAATTAGTTTTTTGGTTTTTTTTGGTTTTGTCCTTATTCAAATTGTTTTTTCCTTTGTTAGTTTTCGGTCGATTTTTTGTGGTTTCTTGGCTTGTCTCGACGAGAGGAATCTAAAAAGTATAAAATTATTAGCCAAACTTAAAATTTTGTGAATAAAGACGAAAAATAATCCAAAAAACCGGTTTTTTTGGATTTCACATTCGTCTTTATTCACAAAACTTTAAGTTTGGCTAATAATTTTATACTTTTTAGATTCCTCTCGTCAAGACAGGGCAAGAAACCACAAAAAATCGACCGAAAACTAACAAATGAAATTTTTTTTTGAATAAGGACAAAACCAAAAAACCAATTTTTTCAATTTACCCAAACCACCCATAAATGGTTTATTTGCAATACATGACAAGCTCCTTCAAGATTTTTATCAATTGATGTTACTACTTTGCAGTTCTATAAATTGTTAATCTAGCCTTGGTTAAAGATTTCCTTTTGCTAGTGACACTCACATGACATACTAGTATTTGCAATTACTAAGGGGATCTTTGGTAACAATTTTGTTTTCTGTTTTTTGTTTCTAAAAAAACTGAAAGTAGAATCATGTTTATTGTTTATAAAAAACAAAAAAAAAAACAAAAAAGCATGTTTTGTAATAAAATTTTTGTTTTCAGTTTTCTGTTTTTAAACGATCTTGTTTTAAAAATAAAGCAAATCACCTTTTTTGTGTTTTCAAAATTTTCAAAAATTTCGAAAACGTATTTAATAAACGCAACATAAATAAATTACCAAACACATTTTTATTTTTAGTTTTGGAAAGAAATAAAAACAAAGACAAAAACCAGGAAACAAAAAACGTTACCAAATGCAACCAAAATGGCTGCAAATAAGATTGAACACTACTTACGGGTGTTTGAGAATATTTCTCGTTGGTCTACCAAGTCTTCCACCTTCTTCTTCCTCGATCTGGATGTAAGTGGACGGCTTCGCCATGACTTCCACAATGATAAAGACCCTTATATGAGGACCCTACAAGCATCATGATGATGCAGAACTTTAACTTAATTAAACATTCAGTTGGTGGAGTATCAGGCAAGTAAACCCAAAATATCAAATGGTTCAAAACAAGAGTAATCAATTCGTAAACATATAGACCCTATTATTGGTATAACTTAATTACATTTTTAATTCACACTTTATAGCTCGCATTATTAATTTTTTTTTTCTCTCTCTTTTTCTAACGAGGATCTATTTTCATAAATTACAACAACGGGAAAAATATATAAGTAAGGCTTTCAATCTCCAAGTAAATTACAATTAATTATTTCCAACAAATTGACAATAATTTTAAAATCTCAAAAATGTAAACAAATATATGAATAGTTTTGCTACCAGCACCGAGTGGTAACCCGACTTTCATCCCGACTTCCACGTGGAAAAAGTCACTTTATGCATTTTAAAGTATAATCTTCTCTCTCTGTGTGTTGATATAGTAAAACAATTGTAGAAACACTGCACAAAATGTAAACAGATTTATATAGTTTAAGTACATTAATATGGTACGATAAAAATAACCTCTGGAGCTAGCTAGGTGGCCAAACTCAGTGCTTCCTTTAAGGAGGTCACGGGTTCGAGACGGCACGGTGAATTAGTGGATATTTACTGGACATCGGTTGTCGGTGATTTAGTTCATACTCCCCTCCGTCCCAATTTGCTTGCCCCTTTTGGGGAAGTGAGTTTTTAAGGGGTGTAAAAATTTTGTATTGACTTTTCTGTTTTACTCTTAAATCTAGTTAATATTACTGTGACCAATTTTGTGGGGCAATTTTTTTTTTTTTATATAAAACTCAAAACATATTCAATATGGATCTTATTTGATAGATATCAATTAGTTTTATTATATACAAGGTTTTCAAAATTATAAGAACCGATTTTTTGGATTATTTTTCGTTTTTATTCACAAAACTTTAAGTTTGGCTAATAAATTTATACTTTTTAAATTCCTCTCGTCGAGACAAGTCAAGAAATTACAAAAAATAGACCGAAAATTAACAAATGCAAATTTTTTTTATTAAGAACAAAACCAAAAAACTAATTTTTTCAATTTACCCAAACCACCTCGAAGTAAGACATGGATTTACTCATTTTAAAAGAAATAATGCTACAGTACATACACCCGCCTATGTGGCCGTTGGGACGGGCCGTCCCGCGACCTAACTCTTAAAAAAAAATCTCTTTCACTCTCCTCCGATAAATTTTTTAGTGGCAAGCGATCACCGGGTGACACTATCACTTGGTGTTCGTCGGCTCATCTAGGCCTTCCATTCATGTTTTAGAAGGCCTAGATGTATGCGGCTAAAATTACCTCTCAAATTAACAAAAATACCACCAAACATATCTGAACCATCCAAAAATACCGACGGACAGCCCTCTCCCCCCAAACCCGCCGCCCTCCTCTTCCCACCTCCACCATCTCATCCCGTGAATAAATCAAACTTCACCTACTACAACAAAAAAATTGTGGGCCAGTTCAGATCCAAGGACGTATCTCTCTTCTCACTACCAACCGCCTTCTCGTGACCGCTCACTGCAGCGGCGACGACAGGCCGGTACCTCCTCATGTGTCCGCCTGCAGGTCGGTGCCTCCTCATGTGTCCGCCAAGCGCTTGCCCAATCGCAAACTCCAGCCCGCAAATCGAGCACTCGTGCGTCTTAGGTAAGGGGAAGAAGACTCCGTTGGCCTCGTCAATCTCGGCTTCGGCGACTTTAGGTCGGTGCCTCCTCATGTGTCCGCCAAGCGCTTGCCCAATCGGGAACTCCAGCCCGCAAATCGAGCACTCGTGTGTCTTAGGGAAGAAGTCTCTGTTCCCCGGCGTCAATCTCGGCTTCTTGTTGCTGGCCCTGTGCCCACCTAAGGTTTTGCAGCGAGACGGAGGTAGTGGTAGTGATGACGTGGTGGTGGTGCCCACCAGTCCCACGTGGACCACCGCGTTGGTGGGTGCGGCTGGGTTGTGCCGGAACTCGTATTCCGGGAAATCAAGGTAGAAGTCACCGCTGAATTGGTTTGAGCCGACCGAACTCGGGCTCTGTAGGGTTTGGTCTTTCTGTTCCGATCCAGGACCGAACATCACGATGGAACTCGGCGCCGCTAGAAGTCCGATCTCGTTGAATGGTAAAATGATATGTTTGCAAGGCGACGTTTCGGAGGCTTCAGTGTCGGCGCTGTGGTCAATTTTTGGGCGCTCTTCGAGGGTGGTGTCCTCGTGGTCTGGTTGATCGAGAGAGGTGAAGAAACTGGGGAAGTAGGTGGTTTCGCGGTTGAGATTTGGACAAGAGACGGTTTTCATTTTGAATTTGAGCGTGAAACCAGGAGCAGAGCCTGAAGTCGGAACTTGTTGAATTTAGACAAACGGCGAAATAGAGAGAGAGAGAGAGAGCGTGTGTGTAAAGTTTCCTTGACTAACTGCTTCCTGTGGACATTGGCAGGAAGTTTCGTGGAAACAGGATGTGAAAGAAAAATAGGACACGTTTGAGATTCATTCATTTGGGAATTGTCAAACTATGCCTTAAAATAACGGCTGGAGGGGTCGAGTTTTGCGATACCCCTACTCAAAAATCTATCCCCACCACGTGCCCCGCCTCTAACCGGATTGGGTAATTGATAGGTACTTCTCCCCCATTCTTATCGGGTAAGAGGTTTACTCGTGTCTCTCTTATTTCTTTTTAGTGTACATATTGAAAAAATATGTTTAATTTTCAAAATTAGTGAGCAAAGATTATAGAAGTACACAAAATAACAATTACAACTTAGCTATCAACTATCTATAAGGAACTTGAAAAATAATGGATATATAATGTGAGATTTTGGTTGTAAAGGTAAAAAATATATAAATAAAAAAAATAATTTATACATAAAATTTTTCGAGTCGAGTATTAGGAAAGGGTGATGTCAACGCTACCCGTACCTTAATCCGGTCGTTTTTTTTTCCTGACCCTATTCCTTGAAAATTTTAATAAATACTCATTCTGGTTGGGGCGGAACGAGGTTGGTTTAATTAGGATGTGGGTTGAAGCTGTGTCGTCCCTACAATAGAGGACAAAATAAATGGCAATACTAGGGTTGATAAATGAGGCAGTTAACAAGTGAGGGGCCGCGGTCAAATACACACGATTTATAAGTTCAGACATTGTTTGTAAATAAAAAATGAAATTGTAGATGTATACAAGTGCTTTGGCAAAAATAATCTAATTTTTATAGACTATTAGATTATTTTTTTCTTTATTCACAAAAAATTTAGTGTAGTTACAAATTTTCACTTTTTAGATTCCTCTCGTTGATAAGATTCAATAATTAAAAAAAAATCGACGCAAAACTAAAAAATTTACTCCCTCCATCCCAATTTAAATGCTCCCTACGGTTATGCGTGCCTTTTTAAAACTTTTGTAGTTTTTATTCTATAATGTATTATATATGCAATATGGATCTTATTTGATAGATCTCAATTAGTACTATTAGACAAAAAATTTAAAAACTTTGAAAATATTACCAATAAAAAGATATAGACGTTTGAAAATGGCACGGATATTCGTAGGGAGCATTTAAAATGGGACGGAGGGAGTAATTTTTTTCAATAAAGACAAAACAGTAAACCAAATAATTTATTTTTTCCAAAGCAGGCCGTAGTTGGTGTTCAATACTTGAATGGTTAATGGAAAGCTTAGTGTACATGTGAGAGTGTGCAACGTTGATCTTTTGGCTAGGAAAATTGCTCAAAAGATCTCAAAATTGGACGATTGAAGCACAATCTCACAATCATCCCAAAATGAGCTTTTCCATTCTCATTTCGAATTCCAATATTATTTTCCTCAACATGAAAAAACTTATTTGGGCCTACTCTACTTGTCACACACTCAAGTGGTTCCATACCAGATTTCAGCCACCCCTAGGCAAGGCACTTTACAGAAACCCCAAACGGTACCAAGGTATAAAATTTCTTATGCAAACAATATCAACCAATCACTTTCATTGATTCATAACTTATTCTAACTATAATTCAAAATCTATAATCTATAGACCAAAATGCATAATTTCAGAAAAATAAAAAAGTGGATCCCAACTAGTAATTTGCTTATCTAGTCGATCATTTCTTCGCCTTGATGGTTAGTCTCTAAGTTCTACTTCTACACAAATTGGATCTTAAGCTCACATGTATGTTTCTCAGTGTTGCAAAAGAATGGGGATGATCAACTTGTTTGAGTACTAAGAGGTTCTTACAAGGCCCGTATAGTTTTCGCTATCATCTTCCTACAGGCCAAACAATTCTCTGTTAACTGGTTGTCGAATCACTTGGATGATCAAATTTTAATATTTCACTGTTAGCATATCACACAGAACCCAATTACAAAATGCTGCACCATGTAAGCAGTCGAAAGAACTCTTCCTTACCTATTGTACACAAGTCTTGCAGTGGCATAAAAAATGAAAACTAAGTGTAGTGGGCCGAAAAATAACGGTCATATGGGTCAAGATCGGTTTGGACCAAAGGCCCAAACGTTGAACGAAACAAAGCCCATTATTCAGCATGAAGTGGGCTGAGTCAGCATCTGAGCACAATAGGACCGAAACTGAGATGGTTTAAATCGGCGTTTCGGCTGAGACAAGATTGATCTGGACGAGTCACCCGAGCCGGGTAAACCCGAAGTGACTCACGAGGAATGCGGAAGGCAATTTATCTGAGACGTGATGAGTGACGTCATCCAAGGCAGTTACCGTGCGTGACTAGCTCGTGATAGGCACAGCACGTAACCGTGCCACTCATACATCATCTTGACGACTCCCAAGCGATTACAACACGTGTCGCGCTGTGATTTTTGGTGTCGTGCCCAGAATTTTCCGCTGCGAGCGTTTCCCCCAATTTTGGGAAGATGGCAGGAGAGAATACTTGACAAAAATACGACGATTGTATTAATGAAATTTTGACAACTGTGACTTGCTTTTCAAAAATCAGAGTCGCCACTTAAAAATGAGTTCGGGTGTGTTAAGTCACCCCCTAAAGATACTTTTTGAGAAAAACATCTTTAGGAAAAATATTTTGGCAATTTTGCCTTTTTTGATCTACGAAGCTAGAAAATAGGTTCGGGGATTTAATATTACAAGTAGGGAAGGTTTCAGGCACCCTACATCGCCTTTTCGGTTCTTCTTTTCCAAAATTAACCATTTTCAAAATTATCTCTAGCCGGGGGATATAAAAGATAGAGAAAATCTCTATAGAAACTGAAATCTGAGTGTATAGACGGCAAAATGGCGAAGGCGAATTCTGCCGCCCATACCCTCATTTCCATTGGCAAGCTTGAATGATCTTGGAGATTTCAAAGTCAATTTGCATGGAACTAGTTAATGAAAAATACCCGTGAGGGCATATTTCATTTCGACGGTGTCTGGGATCCTCAGTTCAATACGAAATAACCTCGAACCTTTCAAAACCAATTTATGTTGGACTAGTTAATGAAAAATGACCGCCAGGGCATACTTCATTTTAAACACCAGGCGTGGACTACTAAATTTGATGGCGTCTGGGATCCTCAGCTTAATGTGAATTAACTTTGAACATTTCAAAACCAATTTATATTGGATTGGTTAATGAAAAATGACAGCAAGGGCATATTTCATTTTAGACACCAGGCGCGGACTACTAATTCGACGACACCTGAGGTCCTCAATTAATTCAATATAAATTAATTTCGAGCAAAAAGGTCTCAGCGACAATTCCAGAGTAACACCTAAACTCCATGGCCTTTATAGATTTCCAAAATCAATTTATATTGAATTGGTTAATGAAAAATGCTTGCACGTTCCATTTCTGATACCAAGCGCGGACTACTAAATTTGACGGTGCCTGGGACCCTCAATTCAATATAAATTAGCCTGGGATAGGGGAAATCAAAATTGGTTTGCATTGATTTGGATAAATGAAAAATGCACGAACGTGTAAATCTCATTTTTGATACCGACAACGGACTACTAAATTCGACGGCCGCTGGTATCCTCAATTCAAATGCAAATAAACGTCGAACTGTGAGAGGGGATATTCACATCTCGGATTATAAAAATAAAATGAACATTATGACGATAAAATTAATAAAGAGGAAATATCCTTTTTCCTTCATTGCGAATCGAACTCATACTGTGGAAACTAGAATGAATCATATTCCTGGCATTTGGTGACTCAGTCCTCCGATTGCCTATAATATTGGATCAGTTTCTGAGATATGAATTTAATTTGGATGAGAATTTGTACCATGGAATCTAGAATGGGTCGTATTCCCAGTGTTTGGTGAATCAGCTCCGATCGCCAATGACAACGGACTAGGTTCCCCAATACAAATAATAATACGGAAAATTTGTGGGTACTAATAGAATCATACAACAATTTTCCGAATCATTGAAATGAGTTTTAAGAAAAAGGATATTTACGATAATTCAAAAATTGGCGGGTATTGATAACCATACATCAATTTTCCAATTACCGGAACGAAGTAAAAATTATTTACATTATTTTCTTCCGGGAGACAAGAATATTAATAAAATGACGATACGGACATGAACTAGAAAGTCGAACTTTTATTACCTTGACGATTCCTGAGTTATAAAGAAGGTGAAAGACAATGTTTAGCAACACAGAACCATAATCCGAGATAGCAAAATAAATTTACTATCGCGAGCTATGCTAACGCTAATGCACACAAAATCCTCCCTTGGCGAAAATAAACATCTTCTTTAATTTTTTTTGAAGACGAGACCAGCACACAGACTATAAAAAGAGACTAGAATTGGATCTTTATTGCAGAAGCTGTGGAAGCAAACTTCATTTTTGTCGAAGCTTTTCTTTGATTGCATGCCGAAGCTTCTATTTCTGGATTTGTCGTACACGAGCATAGAGTATTTGCCACCATC
>CM037158.1:41521387-41968887 GCA_020921065.1 Vaccinium darrowii
ACACTTGGATGTCAGACACTCACACACTTGGATATCGACTCAGTTTTTTATAACATCTATGTGCATAGAACTCCAAGTATGCTTGAATTGGTATGTGCCACCTTATAGCATCATTTTGTACTATTACGTATATGTTGCCATGACGATATGTCCTTGCACTTGAGACTTCTTGATAACTCAGGTGTCCGGGCCAGCTAATGCGCACCTCGACTAATTTTGGGGTACCAATCTCACCGTCTACTAGCGGAGATGCCAATTAAAGCCGGCCGTGTCGACTAGTCCCTTGAGAGGGAGCAAACCCGTAAGTCCCAAAACTTGACCACGAGGCCAACCCCTTGGGGTGAATTGCACTTGAGACTTTACATGAACCCCAACACCTGTACGCATACCTAGATTCCATGTAAGGACTTGTTGCCCATCACCTAAGCTTATAGGATTCCCTTCCTCTTGGGGTGAATTGGACTTGAGACTTACATGAACCCAACACCTGTATGCGTACCTAGATTCCACGTTAAGGACTTGTTGCCCATCACCTTGCGAATCAGAGTTGGCCTTACACATTCAGCTTCGTTTGTACCTTCATGTTCCATCTCTGTCTCCCTTCCTCCATAAACAGATTTCTATTGTTTTTTTCTTTTCCTTTTTTTTTTTTTTCAGTTGATATTCTTGTTGACTTAGTCTATGCTTTTGTTTCTATATCGGGGGGCCTCATTTACTTTTCAAAATCTATTGATTTGGTAGAAGAGGCAACTATCAAATTTTTAGCACAAACACTGGGCATGTTTATCATTACATAATATTTTCGTACAGTTCAAATTGCAAGTTTCTAGGTGGGTAGTTCTCGTGTGATCTTCCCTTTTCCCTCCCCATCTCCTATTACAAGTCTCTACTATAGATGCTATTTGCAATGGAAGACAGTGTTTACTTAACACAAGTGCACCAAGATCATGTTGAAACTGGATATATCTATGCAATGACCATAATAATGGCACTCAATTAATATGCATGATTCAGAGTATTTTGAGTTTGTCAAACCTGTCTTTTGAAATTTTATCTGTAATTTACTCTTAAGAAAAGTTATCCTTGGAATTCTTTTTGCTATGTGGATTGGATGTTGTAACCATGAAAGAAACTAACATGTAACCCTTTTTTTTTTTTGAAGAGGATCTTTCATGGTTCTTGCCTTAGATTTGCGGGATTTTCTACTCCGTGCTCAAGTGCTGAAGCTGTATAGACAAGCACTGAGGATTGCCAGAAGAGCCCCGGGCCCTTCTAGAGGTAGCTTGTGATTTAGAAGAATCTTTTCATAACTAATCTGTTTTGCAAAAAAAGAAAAAGTAGATAGGAATTCCAGCAACTGAGTTTTGTTTTTGATTGGTATAGTTTGAAATCTGAAGAGTTGTTCCAAATTGTTTCCTTCTAGTTGCCTTTGCCCAAGCTCGCAAAACGTTATGGTCATGTGTGTACTTGGCTAATACTTGCTTACGTCTAACGGAGATTGCCTTAAATTGTGATGGATACAGCTGAACTGATGCACATGATTAGACAAGAGATGGAGAACAACCGGAATTGCAGTGACAAGCAGAGGATTCGTTTCTTGATAAGCGAGGGAAAGGGGAAATTGAAAGGTTTGGATGAGATGCTCGATATGCAAGGTCATTGATTGTGTGGTTGTTTGTTTACTTTAGAATTTATTGGGAACTTTCTGGTGTCGGAAAGAATGTAGAAGATTATTTTGTATGGTCAATGATAATGTAACTATCTTGGTTCAATATGTATACAGATATTTCCCGGTGTCTGCAAGATTTTACCAGATCTTTTCAAATGTTCATCCATAAGGCTACTCATTTAACAAAACAGAGCCAGTACATATATTCCACAATACAATGTCAAAATTCACTCTCGACAACAGTAAACTTCTAAGAACTTAATATTTTTTTTGGCAAAACTTATACATGAATTTCCGATATATGATTCAAAATTCCCAAGGTTTTAATTTTTAAAGCAACCATAACGCATTGCCATGAAATAACTCCATGTGCTGGCTACTCCCTCTGTCCCTTCTTCACTGTGTTGTTTCGTAAATCTAATTTATTAAAGAGATATAGGGAGGCAGCTTTGGAGAAGTCTATGAAGAGAGATTGGATGGTGAGGTTAGGGTTTGGGTTGGGCTTTTTGCGGTTTTCTTTTTTCTTTGATGAGGGAGTGATTGTTTTGCGAGAAGAGTTGCGGATTGAGAGAGGAGGGAGGGGTGGTTCGTTCTCGTTTACGAAGTTGTCTTCGAGGAATAAAATTTCGGTGCAGAGTAGGTACGTCATGTGCTGTTGAGAGGCAATCTTAGTTGTCCAGAAGTGTTTTGGACGGCTCAGACCAGTGTTTTAAAAGAAGGTCTAGAAGGCCGAATAGTCGCAGCCTAGGCGCTAGAAGGACTCTCGCCGACTAGCCCGGCTAGACTGATTATCCCGACTATCCCGACTAATTGTCCGATTAGGCGCTGAGTACTCGACCCTAGAAGCTAGAAGGTGCCCAGTCGCCCTGAGAGCACCTAACAAGTTTTAGAACATTGGCTTAGATTTAAAGAGAGAAAGATGAGTGAAAAGTGTTTTGGACGACTTAGATTTAAAAAGAGAGAGATGAGTGAAAAGTATTTTGGACAATTCAAATTTAAAGAGAGAGATGAGTGACAGAGGGGAGAGAGTGGCGGAAATTTAGACCGTCCAAAACACTTTTGGACGGTCGAAATTGACGCTCAGGCACCACTTAGATGGTACCTGCTCATCATTGAAAAATCTCTCGTGTGATAGGGTTTGTTGTGAGGCGGAGAAGAAGAGAAATGAGATAAACCATCAACCAAGCAAAGCATAAAGTTTGTTTTGGAGAGGAATGGAGTAAAAACGGACAGTGAACAAAGGACAAGAGGTAGAATGGAAAACGAACTCTTCCAAATTCCATTTCTTTCCACCGATCCTATTTCTCGTTCGAAATTCGATCTATTTCTATCGAGATCAAGGCAATAATAATGCCGAAAGGACGGACTACCACTATGCTTCTTGATTCTTCTCGCTCTAGGAATCCTCTCTCTTCCTGTTCGCTCCGACGGTTCTCCTCCGTCGATCCGTGATAGCTTCAAGTTCGGCCGCAGAGCTGGGTTTTTGTACGTATTCCTATTGAGTAATTCTTTTTTGTTTTTATGTGAATTTGTGTGTAAAGTTATCTGAAATCATTGGATGGTTTTTGTAGGGGTGGTGGTGATGAGTTCGGGAAGAGAGGAGAGCAGTGGACCGAAATTATATCTTGGGAGCCTAGAGCGTTTGTTTATCACAACTTCTTGGTGAGCTTCTTTTCAGTGTCAGTCAATCATAAAACCATACAGTTTATTCTTTTCTTCTTCTTGATGCAGCAGAATATTGATGGGAATTGAATGTGAACTAGGTATGATTATACTCCCTCCGTCCCCAAAAAGATTGTTGGGTCCGTAAAACGAGAATCTAAAACGAATGCATTTTTATCAAGAAAAATTCGATCTTTTATTGATAGAACGCATTATTTTTGAGTTCTTGTTTTTCTTACCGGACAATCTTTTTGGTACGGAGTTAGTACTTGATGGAAAGGAAAGTATCCTTCTAGCCAATGAACCCACAAGAGAAAATTAGAGTAGCTCTGAATTATTAATTTATTACGGATTTAGAATGCTTTTGCTCTCAGGTTTACATTAAATAAGTTTCAAAGTTTTGTATGAATCAAACACCGCTATTTCTTCGTAACCCTGTGGCTGTGAATGAACAAAATCAAATAAGAAATCATGACAAAAATGGCAGATTTGAGTTCAGCCCAAAATGTGGTAACTTGAAAATAATGGAAATGTGCTAAAAATAGGGAGTACATATGATTGCTAAAAATGAAGAAGAGTTCCGTAAAAAGGATTTCCTAAAGTTTCCTAGATTTTGACTCTCTATATTTCCAGCAGAACTTTTGTGATTGTGATTGCTAAGAAATTTTAAATTGACAATCAGAATTGTAGAAAAACTGGTGGTTACTGGCGAAAAATTGGAGGGTGCTGAGAGATGTGTTCACCAGTTTCTTGCTTGTTTTGATTCTTAACAATTTATGCCATTTCTTTCATGCTACCAAAAGTAATTTGTTCTGCTTGTCTCTATATTAGGCAGCCAGTTGATAAATAAAGTAGGTTCCACACTGAGAATGGTCAATTGTATCTTGAATATTTGGAAACAGTTTTCTATCTTCCCGCTCTGCCACTCTTCAGCCCCTACACCATTCCCCTCACCATTTCCCTTTCGAGTAAAGCAGCATGTGTATCGATATTTGGTTGTTCTTGTTTGGTTCGTTTGGCTAGATGAAACTCGATATTGAGTTGTTCTGCATCTTTCTATTTTTTCCTTTTTAAGCTTTCAACTTGCATATGTCGTAAAGTGAATGAATATTGAATGTTGATGCTATTTTGAACGGTCCAAGGAGGAATGCGAATACTTAATAAAGCTTGCCAAGCCTTACATGGCAAAGTCAACTGTTGTTGATAGCAAGACTGGTCAGAGTAAAGATAGCAGGTTTGTGTTCCCCAGCGGTGCTCTTTTTGCATTGTATATCCAATATGGCGGAGAAATAATTTACTTTGTCCTTCTTATTCCTTTCTTCTTTCTAGTATGACACTAATTATTTTTCTTTTGCAGGGGGCGTACGAGCTCTGGAATGTTTTTGAAGAGAGGACGAGATAAAATCATCAGGGACATAGAGAAAAGGATAGCAGACTTCACTTTTATTCCTGTAGGGATGAGAAATGATTTTTTTTTGGGGTTGGAATGATATGTTTCTTGTATTGTTCTATGTGGCTTTCTGATGATTATACCCTAACTGATGGGTACATGATGCCCATAACCTTTTGTTCAAATTTAACTGTAGGGATTTGGATTGGACAATATATGCTCATCAGGTAGGTAGCTTCATGTAGTTTTGATTAGTGCTGGCCGCTAGGCTTACAGTTGTCTATTGGTTTCTGATTTTTCAGCCCTGTAGAGTTTCTGAACCAAACCTTTTTTGTGCCAATACCGGGAGTAAGTTACAGTACTATCTTTGAATTACCCATATCTCTTTGACTACACAGAGTTGATGGCTGGCAACAAGACAGCCCCACAACCACCAGAGACAATTATCAAATCAAACCAGACCGATCCTTATGTCCCAATTTCTTGGGGTCGACTATATGAATCTTTTTTCTCCAATGAGCTATGTCAAGGGCTACTTGTTCACTCAAACCCATTATACTTGTATCTTTGTACACATATGTATATATAAGACCTCTATAGGTGCTACACCTACCATTTCACGAACTGTTTCATTTCTAATCCTGTCTTGTCTAGTCATACCACACATCCACCTCAACATTCTCACTTCCGCTACACTCATCTTGCTAAACCTGTTGTTTCTTGATAGGTCAACATTCTGTCCCGCAAAACATTGCTCGTCTTATTGCAGTTTTATAGAATTTTTCCTTCAATTTTGTGGGTACCCTCTTGTCACATAGTATACTAGTAGTGCTTCTCCATTTGAGCCACCCCACTTAGATCCTATCGGTCATATCATCTACAATCTCTCCATCTTTACTCGTAAAGTGAGAACCCTTGCTAACTTATCATCACACTGGCACCCCTCACCCATTTTTCGAAGCACCCGAAGGCAGGCGCAGTGCGTCGCTTAAAGGGAACACCCTATTATGTCGCGTTATCATGTCATAAGGATCTAATGGGGTTTTTACATGTTGGCCATCAGCTACCTAACACACAACCCTCCTTTATCCGGGCTTGGGACCGGCTGTAAAAAGATAAGACTCTAAGCATAGCATAGGTAGAGTCACCAAAAGACGGTGAATCGGTCATCAAATGTAGTTATTAGTCTTCCATGCTCAAGTGACTGACAAAAAGCGGAAAAATACTGGAATGGAAGTGCTGCAAAGTGCAAATGGTGACTTAATCAAGAGAATTCCCTTGGTCTAATGTTCCATCTCTGTAGGCTTAACTTGGTGTGAACCTTTTGTGAATATTTTCTCAAAACCTTTGCATCATGCACTTCTTAGTTAATTAGCTTTAAGACTAGCTTTTTATTATTGCCACTGCATTTACTAGTTTTGCAGCTGCTTGCTAATGAATGATGTGTTAATATATGACAACATAAACCAGCTAGTCTTTCTGCCTGGTTTTTACTTTGGTTGGTTTTTGTATTTCCATTGTTTACAACTTACAGAGCATGGAGAAGGACTGCAAATTCTCCATTATGAAATTGGGCAGAAATATGAGCCTCATTATGACTACTTTCTTGATGAGTTTAACACTAAAAATGGGGGCCAAAGAATACTGATAGTCCTCGTGTATTTGTAAGAGTTCTAACTTGTCTCCTCACATATTTCTTTACCGCCCAATGTTGTTTCCCCTGAATGCATCTTGTATTGATTCATTTTAATAACTCTTACCCTTAAATTAATTTCTTTTGGTAACGATGTAGGTCAGATGTAGAGGAGGTGAGACCACTGTGCCACGGTGGAATGAGTTGTCTGAATGCGGTAAAAAGGGCCTTTCACTGAAAGCCGAGGATGGGTGATGGATTGCTTTTTTGGAGCATGAGGCTTGATGCCACACTAGACCCATCCAGTTCGCATGGTAAGTATTTCGATTCCCACCTTCCAACTAGCGAGTATATAAAAACATAGGTTTACTAATTATATTGCAGTATGGTTAAATCCAAAGTATTGGATTAGGTCTCGTTTACCACTGTTTTGCAAAACGTATACCCAGTTCTGCTGATAGAATGTTACTTCATTTTTGCTGCAGTTTTGTCTTAGTTGCATAGGCCAATAAAATCTTTCATGAGTTAAAATACTTATGTTTGCTTTGTAATGTTCATCAGGCGGTTGGCTGCCTTGTGATTAGGGGAAACAAATGGTGGTCTACTAAGTGGATGCATGTCGAGGAATACAAGGTCTAAGCCATATTTTTCCAGGGAGCTATTAAAGCTTTTGGCTTTATTTAGTGTCCATGGACTTATCATTCTAGGCTTCTATGCTTACAAGTTATTTGCCATTTCAAGTCCAATTTCTTGGTAGTTGATACAGTTACTTCTCTCTTGTGGGTGTAAGGTATGGGAAGAGTACCTGAGGTGTTTCTCTGAGGATATGGCAGGTGCGACAATGGTGCTTGAGACCACCGGAGGTGGTGGAGGAGAGAGCTTAGTGCAGTCTTAGAGAGAGACGAATGGCAGTATGGAGCACTGAACCATGCGAAATGGTCACCTATTACACGACTCTACTAATCGCAGACGTCACTCGACACGACCAAGCCACTCGCTTGATTGTAGGAGGAATCCCTCACTCCAAGCTAGGTGCACTTGCACAATATTTTTATAAACTCACACTCTCTCTTTCATTTCATTAGATGAACTATTTATAGGCATTATATAGATGAGACTCTTCAATACTAATAAATGCTCGACATTTTTCAACACAAACCTTTCAAATACCTAGACCACTATTAAAATCAAAGACACAACTTACTCGATGGATAAGACACATAATAAATGCTTAGACCAGAAACTAAAAGACATTGACTAGAAACTTAAAAGGCTCTTTGACTAGGAGTTAAGAAGACACTTAGAAACTAAATCGACTCTCAAGTTGGGCTACAAAATATACTTCTGTGTAGATCGAGGAATGCTCCTGCATCATACTCCTCTGGTTAGAGAAAATTTGTCCTCAAATTTTGAGATGTGGGATGGTTGCTCCAACTTTTGTCTTGCAACAAAAATCGAGTTTGATCCATATGATTGCCATATTCCCTTTTGAGCATTCAATTCTTGGATAAATATCTCCAAATTGAACTTATTAGATGAACAACTAGCTGATAGGTCATGTGGAAAGATGAACTCACACTTGAAGCTTTACTTGACACGAAATATTGGGAAACCATAGAAGCAAAATTTTGGTTCTTGTTTATGATTAAGAATCCATCCTCCGTATAGTTATCATAGATTGGAGGTAAAGCCCAATCCACTTCTTCTTGTTGAAAATATGAATCTTCATAGGAAAAAATCTCTCCCAACATGATATGATGACAACTTTTTCCAATGTATTATCTTTTCTCGGTCTTTCACTCTCACGCAACATTTTATCTTCAAATGCCACGAGATGAAAACACAGCAAGGCAAAATCACCGCTCTATTACAAATTTGATGTAGGCTAAGGCCTACGAGATTGGATAGTTCTGGGATGCCACTCGATCGGGGGTAGTGGATGTCACTTGATGCTACTAATTGCGGACGTTGCTCGACGCAACCAAGCCACTCGCTTGATTGTAGGAGGAATCACTCACTCTAAGCAAGACGCACTTGCACAATATTTTCGTAAACTCAAAAACTCTCCTTCATTTCATTAGATAAAGTATTCGTAGGCATTACAAAGATGAGACTATTCATTACTAATAAATGCTCGACATTTTCTAACACAAACCTTTCAAATACCTAGACCACTATTAAAATCAAAGACACAACTTACTCAATGGATAAGACACATGGAAATAAATGCTTAGACCAGACACTAAAAGACATTGACTATAAACTTAAAAGGCTCTTTGACTAGGAATTAAGAAGACACTTAGAAACTAAATCGACTCTTAAGTTGCCTACAGTGGCAAGGCACAGTTGGGTGATATATGAATGCCCATATCTTGGCTAGATGGTAGGTAAGATACATGCATCTCACATTGGTGTGTCAGCCGGGATGTTGCAGAGATGTCAGATGCCGTAACATAGGCGAGCCCCCTCTCTCTATGACTGGTCATGGAGCTCACCTTGTGGAGGTGAGTCTTGACGATCCCCTTGCTCTAGCCTGTAAACGAGTACCTCCTTAGGTCCCGGGGGGGTACCTTGAACATACTCATGGCGATGTGCTTTGGAGGCTCCGTAAAAGCAGGTTCCTCGGAGGGCACCTCAGAGGTGTTATGGAGGAGGTACCTTGGAGGAGGCATCCTAGAGGGGGGTATCACGGTGGTGGAGTATATTCTGGATTCCCACAATAGTTCCTTACGACTATCCTAGCAGTTCGAGCATTGAGAATAATCCAGATTATGGTGGTGTTGCGGCAAATTTCTCACTTTTCTCATAATCTTCTCATGCTAATCTTTAAGGGCCTCCCAATTCTGTGGTTTAGGTATTTGCAGCTTGTTTACCCAGTTTCCTGTCCAACACTTAAGCATTTTTCTATCCCATTCATCCTTTAATACCTTAGCAAAAATCCTGCAATCCCTTCACCTTTACTTGCATGGGGATACCCAATTCCTCAAACGTATCATTTCTTATAGGACGCTTATATATGTGCAAATCCATACTTGACAAAAGCACATCGAGCAAAAAAAGGGATGTGTCCACAAATCCTGAAGATCTCTCCACCATTTCCTTGTTTCAGCTTTAGCAACTAAATCATCCAACTCTGGAATAGAAACCAATTTTCTTTTAGTTAAACTTCTCATAATTCCAGCACAACATCCTACAATAGGGTCTTGATAATTATCGGGAATGGAGGCAACACATTATAAGGTTGGAATTTGATAGCTCAGCATTGCGTTGTGTTGCCTCTTTAGACCCTATCATCGGATGATATGCTGGAATTATGAAAAGTTTCGCTAAAAGAAAATTGGCTTCTATTCCAGAGTTGGATGGTTTAGTTGCTAAAGCTGAAACAAGGAAATGGTGGAGAGATATTCAGAATTTGTGGACACATCCCTTTTTTGCTCGATGTGCTTTTGTCAAGTATGGATTTGCACGTATATAAGCGTCCTATAAGAAATGATACGTTTGAGGAATTGGGTGTCCCCATGCAAGTAAAGGTGAAGGGATTGCAGGATTTTGCTAAGGTATTAAAGGATGAATGGGATAGAAAAATGCTTAAGTGTTGGACAGGAAACTGGGTAGACAAGCTGTAAATACTAAAACCACAAAATTGGGAGGCCCTTGAAGATCACCATGGGAAGATTATGAGAAAAGTGAGAAATTTACAACATCGCCATGATATGGATTATTTTCAATGCCTAGATGGGGTAATTGTAAGGAACTATTGTGGGTATCCGGAATACTCCTCCTCCGTGATACCCCCTCTAGGGTGCCTCCTATGAGGTACCTCCTCCATAACACTTCCGAGGTGCCCCTCTGAGGCATCTCCTCTACGGAGCCTCCAAAGCACATTACCACGAGTATGTCCCAAGGCATCTCTTATCAACCAAACACTTAATTAGGCTCTAATGAGCCTGACGACTCTGTACAAGACCCTAGGTCGGGCGCAAGGCCTAGGACCTAAGGAGGTACTTGTTCGGAGGCTAGAGCAAAGGGGATCGTGGATCGTCAAGATGAAACGTCATTGTCTACTATCATCATTTTACTGCGTGAAGTCACTTGCTTATCCTATTCATAAGCTCAAGCTCATTATTTGATTGTTTGCTATAATTTCCTTGTCTCCCGTTGTAACCTTCCTTAATAGTACACGATATAGATTTTTTTCTTCAAGTCAATTTTTGGTGCTCTCTACCACCTACCTTCTCCCCTTTCCTTCTCTCTTCTATTTCTGCAATCTCATTGTACATTATTTCTTTTGTAAGTTTTCCAACCTACTTGTTGAACCAATGAGCAATGCAATGGGAAATTTGCGCCTAGCTAATACATTCTCTCGAGTTTCGATGCATTAATCCATGGACTTACTTTCTGTCGTCTGCTGCTGGCAGGCATGTAAACATGTATTAGGCGGATTTTGGTGGTTTGCAAAACGAACGGCATTAGTAGACCGCTACAAGCTTAACTCCCACGTAATTTCAGGCACTGTCCCTATAGCTGCTGTAGCACTTGCCAACTTTGGAACAATGTCTTCATTTGTTCTAAATTTTGATGATCTTCTGTTTAGCTTTCTAACTAGCACATGGTTGTATCGCGTCAGCCTTTTAAGGACAATAAAACTGGCTCGGTTTGGCCAGAAGTGAATACTATGGGAAGGAGTTGAGAATAACACTGCTATTTATTTAGTGCGTTTCCATTTTATAAACCGCCACCGGGTTCGTTTTACGTAAAATGAAATGAAATGGGAATCTTCTTTTGTCATGAGCAGGTTCGAATCCTAATAGTGGGGTTTGAAAAGTAAGAGCTGCTGAAAAGGAAAGAGGGCGGCTTCATGGAAAATTACATTATTGTGTCGTTTGATTGACTTGGCGGCTGTCGGAGTCGCGAGGAATTACTAGAAACTCCGTGGAAAGTGCAGCAAGAAAGAATGATCGTGGAAGGTTGACGATGACGCCCTCCCTTGAAAGCCACCTCGAATCCTCGATTGTATTGGCACGTTTCGTTAATTTTCACGTTGCGTAAATCATTCATGTGTTTTATGCTGTTTTCGTCTTATTTCACTTTGTAAATTTGAAACTTGGATGGTGGTTTCTTTCTTTTAGAAATTGAACGAGGAGAATAGAGAAATTAAAAGTTTTCTTTTTGGTTACACCTCGACTAATTCTCATACACCAATTTCATCATCCACTCGTAGAGAGTCCATTTAAAACCGAGCAAAGCCTTGTATGAACTTAGTACCCCGACGAAGTATGAAATTTTTATTTTACTACCCAACCAATTAAAGCAAATAAACAGGAATTTATGAACAACGATGGAAATACGTGGAAAAATCCTAAATGAGTAAAAAATCACGGAAGAAATCAAACACTAAAAATAAAATTGTGAGGTTACAATCAACCTTAACTTACAATCGAAACATGTGTAAGGATACACAGAACATGTGTATTTTATCGTAACATTATTTTTCAAAAGAGAGCTCGGCTTGTAGTCTATAGAGCTTATAAAGTTGATAGCATATGTAATATTGAGTCATTAGTTTCTCGTTAATTTTTTTTCGCCTTTCATAACTTTTTGGGTTATTTTTTGGGACAGCCCCTGTAAGTTCATGTTTTTCACCATACAACCCCTACAAGAATTTAATCTACCACGAACCCCTTTTATCTTCCAAAACTTTACTCCAAGACCCTTCCGTCACCCCTTTCGTCTAAAATCGTTTAGAACCGTCAGTTCTTTCTATGATCCAAATCGTTCAAGTTGTTTAAAACATGTATTTAAGAATACCCGCCAGAAATCGGCTCAAAATATGACTGGGAAGTGCTTGATTCAATGAAAAATTGTTTCGATCAAGAACTTCCCCGTCACATTTTTAGCTAATTTCATTGTGAATACCCTTAAAAACACGTTTTAAACAACTTGAATGTGTTGGATCATCAAAACATGACCCGGAACTTTGAGATTCGAAACGGAAGGGGTTTTGGGGTAAAGTCACTACAACAAAATTGGCCTACCGCGACGAAATCAAGCGAGGAAAATCGATTTCCTCGCCAAATGTTACCTTTTGGCGAGGAAAATGGATTTCATCGCCTTTTCAAGCGACGAAAACTAATTTCCTCGCCAAAAGGTAACATTTGGCGAGGAAAAAATAAATTCATCGCCAATGTAACTTTTACGCGAGGAAATATCCATTTTCATCGCCTTTACTAGCGACGAAAAATTATTTCCTCGCCAAAAGGGTAACATTTGGCGAGGAAATAATAATTCCTCGCCAAATAGAACTAATTGGCGACGAAAATGAAGATTTCCTCGCCAAAAATTTGCATTTGGGGACGACTTATTATTTCCTCGCCAAATTTACACATCGAGTTACAAAATCATATTTTGTTGCCTAGTGATGATTTCGAGTGACAAAATAACTTTTAGTACTATAGAACTTTTGATGTATAAGTTGTTACTCCCTCCGTCCCTTTTTAAGTATCCACTATTGGAATAGGTGCATTTTTAAACCCCCAAAAAGTATTTCTCTGTGTAATTTTTAAATTTTTTACACTAAATTAAAGTACTCATGGCGCATTTTAATTTGGGGTACAAAAAATTTAAAATAAATCTACCGAAATACATTTTTTTACATCCACAAAAATACACGTTTCCGAATGGAGACATCTAAAAAGGGACGGAGGAAGTATTAGTATTGTACCTATATTGATATTGTCGCAATGGTGAGATAATTAAGTATATTATATGCTCACTACCATAATATAAATTTCATAAATGATCAATGAGAGAAGAAAAAACTTCCTCGCCAACATGTTTAATGGTAATTAATATATTTTTGCCAATTTTCTTGTAGTAATTGGAAATGAAAACTTTGTGAAGTAGTTCTGAGTTCCACAATTGTTTGTTATTTTCCTTTCGCAGAGAGCAACAATTAAAATGATGAGAGAATTGACCCAAAGAAGATAAATTTTTTAAAATAAGTTGTAATCTTGATAAGAATATTTTTTTTAAAAAAATAGAAGGGCGACGAAAAGTTTTAGTGATTTCTATCGTCGTCTTATTTTTTTTTTTTATCAGGAAATTATGATTAGGGGCGTCATTGTCTATAAAGTCATTAATTTTATTTGTTTTTTGTTAGATTCAATTCACAATCATCTTTTTTTATTAACCTTTCATCAAGTTGAGTTAATCTAAACAATATAAGAAATTATGAGGAAAAAATATGAGAAGTTTATAAAAAAAAAAAAACGAAATAAGAATTAGGATTCGGGAAACAAAATTTGAGAAACTGTACACAAGAATTAAAATTAGTGAGAATCATAATAAAGATTAAAGAAAAAAATTAGAGAGGTGAAAAGACGTCTAAAAGGTTTATATATTTGATTTATAAACATGTTTCATGGAAAGGAGGTTGGTGTGGTGGTTAGGTGTTGTGTCAATTAACGGAGAGGTCGCGAGTTCGAGTTGGGGCGCTTGCAAAGGTGCAAGAAGCACATCAGTTTTTTGTTTTCGAACCGTTTAGCGAGGAAATTTTTCCTCGCCAAAACTGTAAATGGCGACGAAAAATTTCCTCGCCTATCTTCTTAACGCGGCATTTGTTTTGCGAGGAAAAGATATAGCGAGGAAAAATTTTGTCGCCAATTGTATAAGAATAGGCGAGGAAATTTATTTTTTCCTCGCCAATACCTTTTGCGACGCTGTATAGGCGAGGAAATGGGGCGAGGAAATTTTTCCTCGCAAAAACTATTGGCGAGGAAATTCCAGGCTTTGGCGAGGATATCAAATTGTCACGATAGGATAATTTTGTTGTAGTGAGTTTTGCAAGATAGAGGGGGTTCGTGGTAGGTTAAATTCTTGTAGGGGGTGTATGATAAAAAATGTGAACTTACAAGGGGTGTCCCGATAAATAACCCCAACTTTTTTTTCCTTTAACAATCAACCCGATGTTCCTTGGCTTTCAAGTTGCTATTTATTTCGCACAACCACAAGCATTGCCATTGGCATGAAAGGCTTTTTGCAAGCACAAGCAAACAACAAAAGATATAGAATTAAGCAAACCTAAGTCAACTGACATAAGCATAAAGCATGTGCAAGATTGCGCAAAACAAGCCATAGCTAGGCTACATAAGTTAGGAAAGCAAGAAAAGCTAAATAAGTGATTATGCATGGTTGATACTCTATAAAAAATCATTCATGAACATTTTTTTAAGCAAATAAGCTATAAGTTGGTTTATAATTGCTAGCTAATATGGCTAAGTAATTCCCAATCAATGAGGATATAAGGGTACTAGTGCTTTGCCCGTGCCTAAAGGCACTTGATGAAGTTTGACAACTTTAACCAACCATGCAATACTACCTGCAGTGTTTTTGTCATCAAGTATTTCGGCTAATGCTATGCCGCCACCCCTATTATGATTGTGTAAGTTCAATAAGTGAAACTAAAAAAAAAAAAAAAATACTAACATCTAATAAAACCCATTATTTCGTGCACAACAAAAAAAATATGTAATTTTGAAGCATCACGAAGAGATTCCTTCTTATTTTTTCGTTGATTTACCAAATTTATAATATCCATTTCACAACAAAAATCATTTGAGAGAGAGAGAGAGAGATCTTAAATTAAATTTTCGTATGATGGTTGGATGTCAAAAGAAAAAGAAAGGATTTATGAAATTTGAAATTCGCACATGAATTAAAGGATGGTGTTTCTTTTCCGAAATGAGTTTTTTTCATTTTTTTTTATCTGCTTTCTTCTTATTCTTCATCTTCTTTTTTGGTAATTGAGATAGCGAGAAAGAGAAATTTTTTAAAATTTGAAACTCCCAGATGAAAGGATTGTTCTTTTTAGAAAGTAGTTTTCTTTCATGTAGTGTTTTTTTTTTGATCCGCTTTCCTTTTTCTTTTCTATGATTAATGAAAGGTTATTTTGGAAAGGCAAGTTTTCTTATATAGATATAGATTAGAAGAGAAATGAGAGATCTTTGCAACATGGAAATGCCACGTAGAACATTTTGAAAAAACCGTTGTGTAATATTATATAGATATAGATGGGTAAGAGAAGATTAAAAACATTCATGAGTTTAATACGTAGAACATTTTGAAAAAACCGTTGTGCCTGATCTATTATCCGTCAAACAATCATGCCATAATTAGAATAATTTTTTTTATAATTTCAGATAAAAGTTTTAGTACTCATTAGTTCAAAATTTTAATGAGTTGCAAAAATAGATTCACGCTAAAATACTTTTGTAAATCACAACCAAAACTGAATCGCAACTCGTTCAGGCTTTATGTGAAAAACTGAACAATTTTCAAGAAAATATTATCATAAGTCAAAGTCAATAATTAAAAGTTATTCGAGCTTGGTTTGAAAATCTTTATGATTTTCAAAAAATATTCAAGCTTAATTTATCCAAGTAATAATGATCTTAAACAAGTGTGTATAACGAACGTAACACAGATTTGAATTAGAGTAACTTAGTTGTTTATGTATGGCCTTGTTTGTTTGGTGGGATTTGGGGGTGGGATAGAGTGGGATCCAAAATCCCATGTTTGGTTTCTTTACTTTGGATGAGATTTGAAATTCCTCACCAAGTTTTATCCCAATCCGTACAGGATTTGGATTTTCTAGTGATTAAAACAACAAAAAAGTGCTTTCCAGTGGCTAAACCGGATATTGATTTCCTCCATCCATTGATATCCTGTGCAATATCCAAGAATTTCATATCTTATCCATATCCCAAGGATGAGATATGATCATATTTCATCCACTTATCACCGATCAAACAAACGAGGCCTATGAGGTGAAGGATGATAACCATTGCAATGATAAAAATAAAAAAACAAATTGGTAGGCGAAAAAAGAGGAGAGAAAAAATGGACTTCGAATTTTCCAAAAAGCAACAAATGCAGAGGAGAGAATCTTTTTTACGGCTCCTCCTAAAGGGAGCCATTTACAAAAGCCCTAAAAGAGGCCTACTGACATCTCATTACAACGATCTGAACCGATCATCTTGTAGGACCTGCAGAATCGTGTGTATATGCAAAAAATCAACTTGACTCGACATCGATAGGTATGTCAAAGATTTGAATTTCGGTGAAAAAAAAAGGCTCTTATTTTTTTTTGAAATGATCCAGGCTCTTGTTTTTTTTTTTTTTTGCACCTAAATTCAATTTTTGATATACATAGTTGATTTTTTACATATATATACTACTCTTCAAACCCTACAAGATAATTGATTCAAATTGTTGTGATGAGGTGTCTTTGTGGCCCCGAAAGGAGGCTTCCATAAACTTCTATTTTTAGGAGGAGCCGTGAAAAAGATTTTCTCCTTTCTTTCGTTTCTCGTGAAGAAATAGCAAAAACAAACCGGAGGCAAGTCAAGTTTGGCACTTCGTGAACCTGACTTTGACCCAATTGGCAAAAAACACGTTTTTCCCTAGAATTCTTCTCCTTCCGTCTACGGAACCCAATCCAGCGGGAAATAGTTTAAAGCATTATGGTACGTCTCCCTGGTTATTTAATACTTATATATAAATTGATTCATTCAAAACCCATTTGTAAATTCGCGCATAACCTGTTTGATTTTAGTCCCAGCCGAGGGAATGGAGGTTTGTGAGTGCCGAAGTATCCCTTTGTGGGTATGGTCGTCTTCTAATTTCCGATGTGGTGTTTCTGCTGATTATCAAAGGAGGATAGAATTGATTAGCTCTGCGATTTCTGCTGTTCTTCACGGCTTTTTCTACGCAATTCTCACTTTCTTGTTTGGAGTTGGTAGGTACCTTTCTTTCCAATTCTTCCATTCTTTTTGTGTGATAATCGGAGGAGGAGTACGTGAACATTAATTTGAGTTGATGCACACAACCAAACACCCCCCCCTCTTTTATGATCCAAATGAAGACTTTTGAGGTGAATTTGGAGGAGTTTCCATTTTTGATGAGTTTCCAAGGGAGGACATAGCTGATGTTCCTTTTATTTATTTATTTTATTTATTTATTAATATTAGCTCTCATATGAAGAGCCTGAATATGATCCCGTCTTCAACACTAGTGGTGATTTAGAAGGTGTTCCCTTAGATGACAAGTTTGAACAAGAGTTTGGTGATGTACTAAAAAAAAAGAAAAAAGAGTTTGGTGATGCTGAAGAAGGACTTATCCTATCAATCAATAGGTCTTTCTTGACACCGAGGGATTTTCTCTCTTAATCAATCTATCTTTTGATTTGGTTGTGTCATGATAAGCAATGGTTGTGGAGAAGAGAGAGTAGAGAAAGAAACTATACGACCAAGAGAAGTGGTTGGTTTGAAATAAATTAAAAACACCAATTGTAGCAAATAAAACTTGGAAAGGAATTCAGAAATGGTGTTGGAAATCTAAAGCAAACAGGGGTTATAAAAGACTCAGTTGCTTCAAATTTCAGTGGCTTGTCGTAAGCGTAGAATTTTGATGAGCATAATAATTACTTCCTTTGAAATCTAAGGGTTCTTTCATTTCATTCGGTATAGCCTAGTGTTTCATGAGGACCTGGGACATCATGTCCTGGCATGCCTCATCCATATTTGCAAAGAAGAAATCCTTGAGTGCCTTAATGAATCATATAGAGGTAGAACTTGCTTCAGATGTATGACGACAACATTACAAGGTTTGGATTCTGTTTCAGACATTTCCCTTTTGATGATATGTTTGCAGTTGGGGCGACGTTAGGGGCAACAACAGCATTGATGGGGGCACTATCTGGCTTAAAAAGCAACAGAAGCCTCTTGCATGGGGCTGCTGCCGGAGCAATCGCCGGAGCTTATTTCTACCTTGAGTTTGTTAAAGCCTCGGTTGGTTTGTGGAATTCTTTTGCCAATGGACCCGTGTCCTTCCTTCACTTGGTGAGTCCCTCAATACCTAATCATTGCTACAATGCTACCTTCTTAGTTCATTCGAATTCTCTTAATACTGCAATTTTCCAATTTTCCAAAGACGTGTATTCAATGTGCTCAATTCAAAATAAATATGTATTGATTTCTTACATAACCCTTTTTCTCCTGTTGATAAAAGTAGTAGCAAAACATTTCTACGGTGGAAACATAAAACATTTTAAGGTTTAGAACTAAAAATATGGACAAACAAAATGGGACAATTTAATTGTTTGTGTAGATTTAGCTCATCATTGTGGTGTGGATGAATTTGAATGATGAATCCCTTTTACAGACTCCTAATTCATTGTTTTACTTGATGTAATGTTTGCAGATTGTGGTAATTTCAGAACTTCTAAATCCAACACTGCTCTACTTGGGAGAACTCTGTGGTCCAGCAGGGATTCAGGTAACTCCATTCCCGATATCATTTAAATGAAACAGCCTTTGAAAAGTTGAGAAAGCTAAAGGTGGATTTATGTTGGAAAACATGCATCAAGTTTAGGATGTAGAGGATCATCATATGGACACTGTTCAAACAATCAATGAAGTTCAGAGATTAATTGAAGCCAGAGCGGCCAATGTATCATCCAGAAGTTCAGTTCATTTGCTCCCAAAGACTAGAATCACACACAAGAATATATACGACAATTCAGGCAGTAGAATCTCCTGCCCAATTTGCCTTGAGGTATAAATTCTTCAGTCTGATAGTCTTTTCTCTGAGTTTGTTATGTAGTCCTAATTTATGAGAGGTGTGGTGTGTATGATTCCTCCATCTACCATTGTGTAGACAATTGCTTTCTGGTCTGGCTACTTCCTTTGATTCGACTAATTACACAAGTAAGGCAATAATGTCCCAACTGGCCACAGATTGGTTGGATGACTCCAATGCTTATGTCCGCCTCCTCTCGAAGAAAGTTCTCAATAGTAGAAGTAAAGTGTCTAGCGTACCTCTTTAGGGTTTTCATTGTGTATTTTATGAATTTAGAGGGAGTTGGCCTTCAAACACCTCGTGCTCAGCTCATACCCTCAAAACGGCCTCGTGGCATGACATCATGACCGTCTCTGAATCTCTCCAAGACCTCATGCATGATGTTTTTTTGAGTGCCAAGTTAATTTTCGCCATGTTGTGGTGCCGTGTCACCCTTGCATCCATGTCAGCCCAATGACAGCATGCCCTCCATTCAACGTGTGGGCTCAAAGCTGCCTGCCAAAGCCCAAATGCCCCTAACTTCTGTTTGGCCCAATAGCCTATACAAAATGCAGACCTGCTCAACTTTTCGGCCCGGTAGTCCAATTGTTTAGCTCTCCCAGGTCTAATTAGGCTGTCCAGGATATCATGTCATAATTAAGCAAATCTCTAATCTTGTACGGACTTGGCTTTAACGCGAACTTGGTTTTGCGATGGTGTTTCTTGACTTTCTTGTTTCATTGTTTTATACTGTAGGATTTTCAACTTGGGGAAGTGGCTGGGATCTTGCCCCTTTGTCACCACATGTTTCATCGATCTTGCATTGCAAAGTGGCGTTCGAGGCACAGTTCTTGCCCCTTGTGCAGAAGGAACCAATAACCCTTTCTTGCCCCTTTTGCAGAAGGAGCGAATAACCCTTTGATGTAGAGTAGCTAACAACAGAGAAGCCTAGTTGTTTAGGGAAAGAGAACCAGAGAAGAGAATCTGCTTTGTGTTTCTCTAAAACAGTGCCTCTTTCAAAACATTCTGTTTTAGGCAAAATGTAAGAAGTTTATTCATTCATTCATTTATTCAAAACATACGTGTTTCTTCAAATGTAGTAGTAGTACATTGAGTTTAGTATATGATCATGTAAATCTTGTGATCAATTGTACTGATTCTTTTGTTTATATTGCAGTTTAGTATATCCGATAACGCCGGGAGTGGACTATGCAGCCAATTTGGCGCCCACCTTGGGTCCCGGTGTTTGATCCAAACCATTCATTTTGTTCGTCTCGGCAAGAATGTATCTTTCTACAAATTCAAGTTGATTGGATATTAGTTACTATGTTTTCAGACTACATTTTTGTTGGAAATGAAACACTCAAAGAAATTGTTGTAGGTGATTTTTTATACGAAACTGTATGGTAAATGGTCACTGATCAATAGTTACCGATGTCTGATCAGCATGAATTTTTACACTTGACGAAAGGAACAGCATGAGCGATTCGGACCAAACAACAGGACTTGTGGTGGGTTCAAAGCGGCTGCACAGCCCGCAAGTTGTGCACCTAGTGCACAACACAGTCCCCGTTCCCGATAACGTCAATCCAATAATCCAAATACTAATAAGATCGGATGTGGATAAATCAGATCAAATCCAGTAATAATGCAATCCGAACTTCTAGACCGCATCGACTAACCCAAAAGAAATAGCAGATTAAGAAATAAGTCGGACTGGATACGAGTTTTCGGGCTAGATATTCAATTTTTCGGATTCGGATTCCGATTATTGGAATTGTCTTTACTGAATTTTGATTCAGATCCTAGTTGAGCTATTTAAAATCGGATTTGGATCCATTTTGATCCATTGTGATATGCCTAATTCATGTGAAATTTATCCATATATATTGCACAATTTTGAAGATATATTCTCGATGTGTGTCAAAGATAATGATCTTATAAGAAAGAACAACCTTAACGAGCAAACAATCTAGAAAGGTGACGTGGGAAAAAAAGAGAGAATATTCTTGCGTGACTTTAGTTTAGGAAATCAAAAAATTCATAAGGTTTTTTTAAGGTTTTCTTAGTTAGCTACGTCAAGTTCAACATTGATTTTTTTTGTCCATAATTAACGGCAATGGACCCCCCAATCACTTTTTCAAACTTAGACAACCAAAAACTTGCCACATCACTTTTTCAAAACTACAAAGAATAGTTTTTGTGTAAATACAGGTTTTTGTGTAAAAATAGTATTTAAAGAAAACAGTTTTTAGAAACACCTTTTTGAAAAAAAAAATTGAAAAACAATTTTTAAAAGGCAGTTTTGAAAAAACAAGTTTTTCTTTAAAATTTTTTTTTTTTTTTTTTGAAAACACCAAAAAAAACAGTTTTGAAAAAACAGTTTGAAAACCAGATCTTTGAAAATCAGTTGTAAATAGTTTTTTTTTTTTTTAAAAAAAAGTTTTAATATAATTTTGAAAACATAATTTTGAAACGTTAAAAATATTAACCAAAAATAAAATAGCCAATTTTGACTAGTCACATTGGCTTTTTATTTATTTATTTATATATAAAAATAATGACCAAAAATAAAAAAAAAGTGCACAAAAGGTAGAAAAAGTAAAAAAAAAAGAAATAGTCGGTAATAATGTAAAATGAGGCTTGTTTAATGAAAGAAAGGAAAACAAGGAGAATTCATGAAACTTGCTGAAAAAGTTCAAATCACTTATTGTCACCGGGTCAGTATACGATAATTGCACGGCACAGTGTCATGTTTAACGTGTTTGGCCGTACGATCGAGATAACACCAGACGATTTGGTATTGAGATGGGGCACCAATATCTGATCCCAAAGAATGTCGGCTTTTAGGTTGTTGTCGCGTCTGGAATTGTAGATTGAAATAGATTTGCCTTTCGAGTTGTTTGGGGTGTTGGCTTCTCAGCTTAGTCTAAATTTTTATATTTTCCTGGTTTCCCTCATCGAAACAAACAATGTGAGTATGACGAAAGCTAAAAAAAAAATGACTAAAAGTTGAATAATACCGACTCTTTAGGGAAAAATTGGGATGTGACTTGGCATGATCTTCAGAAACTGGTGGCAACAAGTTTGAGGCAACAGGTTCCAAACCGAAAATTATTCTCCCCAACCTAAACCTTACATATATTCAGAGTTAGCTCCAAATCAGAGGTCGAATGCAAAGGGTATCAACTTTAAAGGAAAAGAGGGGGAAAGAGGCATGGAGAAGGCAAGAAGTCACAAAGACAAGCAAACAAGGAGAAGAGAGAAACGCCAAAGGAAACGGAACAATGCCCTCAAAGAGTTGCAGGAAGGATGAAAAGACTTATTTCAGTACAAAAATGTCTGAGCCGTTAAGAAAGGAGAAGATTGACAATTTTCAAATTAAATCCATTGGAGGTAGATATGTCGTCGTGTTTCTTACTGATCAAGGAGCCAGAGACAATTTTATGAAGGAAAAATGGTTCGAAAACTGGTTCGATGAGCTTAAACCTTGGAATGGAGAATCAGCAAGTAAGGAAAGGTTTGTCTGGTTAAACTGTTATGGTATGCCCTTAAATGGTTAGAGTGTGTCTACTTTCAGATAAATTGGTAATCAATGGGGGCACTTCATTGAGTCCTGACTGTTACTGAAGAAGTGACTAAAATGAGGATCAATTACAGTTAATCATTCAAGGCAAGGAGTATTTGGTGAGAGTTGAAGAAATGGAAACATTCAAGGTTTTCGAATCCAAGTCGATGTTCATCTCTGATACAGGAGCATATGGAGAAGATGATGATGCGGCAAACGATAGTAATGTCAAGGAAAATAGATTAGAGCAGGATCAATCAGTAGAAGACATGCCAGTAAAAAAAGCTCACAAGGATATCGTAAACGCAAACGGCGAAGATTTCAAAAGGCATGAGGGAGATGATATTGAAGGTTGTAAGGAGGAGGCATTGAATGTTGTGCATGCGGATCAACTCTCCTGTGTCCCAAGACATGCAGGAATGTTATACGTCTCATACCTGTAAAATGATGCTCTCTTTACTTCTTGAACTTCTTCTAGATTTGCTTTGCAGTAGACAAGAATGTCATTAGAAACTGTGAGTGAGTAAGAGACCTGCGCTGCAACATTGCAACATCTTTGAACATCCAATTTAAACCTTTTGCTGCAATTAAAGAAACAAAAGGAGACAAGGGATCCCTGTATAACACCTTTTGCATTGAAAACTCATTGCACGGGGATCCATTAACAAGCATAGAAATCCATACAGAAGATAGGCATTTCTTGATCCACTTGACCCATTTATAGGGAAAGCCCATCATCTTCATCTTCCTTTTTTCCAGCCACCCACAAATTTCAATGCGCAACATTTACCTGACGATGTTCTCAGGTTAATTTCCTTTTAAGTTTCACTTGTTTGATGAACTGTAGTTTACTTTGAAAAATAAAATATGGTAGGTCGGTTTTTAATGAAAATCAATATATGTTGTCAATATACTTTCAAAAGGTAAACTATTACAGCATTATTGCAAATCCCATAAAAGGAGTCTATTCTTTGGAATTTGCTTTCTTCACTTGTTTATTTGGACAATAGTTATCTTTGAAAATAAAATGTAGTAGGTTGGCTTTTAATGAAAATCACTAAGCGTGAAATATATGCTGTCAATATATTTTCAAAAGGTAAACTATCACAGCATTGTAGATGCGAATCCCGTAAAAGGCGTCTATTCTTTGGAAATTTCCTTTCTTCATTGAATTTCTAAAAAGCTCTAAGGTCATTCCTATTTATTTACATGTGATAGAAAAGAAAATCATTTTCTCGTCGAGGATAACAATGTACGTGATAAAGTGTTGAAAAGAAAACGGGAGGGGGTGGTGGCAATGGAAGAGGTGGTTATAGCGATCGGCAAGTTTAATTAGGTGTTGGAAGACGGTGGCGAGCAAATGGAGGCTTGTTAGGCTATCGGGTTATAAGATGGTAATGCTATTTTGTAGCGGTCGGGTCCACAAGGGTCAGCAAAGGCCCCTCTTTGCACAATAAAGGAGCAAAAGGGTCAGTACCTCGAAATCCACGAAACTGAATGCAGATTGACTCATATCATTCTCACCGAGCGTGTGGCGCTCTCGGCCGTTGGCGTGGATATCCAGGTTTGGACGAATGTGGATTTGTTTGAGATTCGCCGAGTCCGGATACGTCAGTGTTACGACATTCCCGGCTTGGCCCTCGGATAGCCCTCGGGGGCTCAGCCGATCGGCGTGCCGACAGCCCGGGAGTTCTGGCGCCTCGTGTGCCGAGTCGATTGACGACGGTCACGTGAGCGCTCGGAGATACTTGGTTCGGCCGTGGTGTGTCAGGCACGCTACACATTTCACGATGGAGCATTAAATGCGGCAGTCACCTACCCTGCCACCGCCGCCTGTAGATTCACGTGGGTGATGGGGAATGTCTCGAGGTGAAGTGACCCCTTAGACCCACGTGCCATGACGTCAGCCGGAGCGCGGCGTTTGCAACAGAGATGGAAGTCACATCAGCTCTCATTCCGGGCAGGAATGGCAGGCGCGTGAGGGGAACTGAGTGCACGCTCTCTTCTCCTATAAATACCCCATCACAACTACCGCTATGGGTATTCCTCTCTCCTCATTTACTACCCTCATAACTCTACTTCTCACCCTAGAATTCCGGCATATCTCTTCTCCTCCGGTGATTGGCTTTACCATCGGAGTGCCTTCCCGGATCACCACTGTCCGGGCTTGGTACTAACGTGGTTGTCTACGTGTGCAGGTTACCCTCTACGACGGGCAACTAGGGTTCAGGCGAGGTTCAACTACCCCATCTCTACCTATTCCATATCACGAGGTTCAAAGAGTTTACTCCGACGAGAACCACTCCCACATATTTTTAAGTGGGTAAAAGAAAAAGTAATAATTCTCATGTATTTGATTTTGAAAATCAAAGGTTTCTATCTCCAGATGAATTGAGTAGAGGTCAATGTGATCTTTTCAACTTATATTCAATTTTTTACCCTTGGAAATTCTTCTCAAATTTACATTCAAAATTGATTTTTTGTAAGTGGAGAAGGTGGGTTATAAGTCGTAACTTGTAACCATAGATCATGAACAGGGCTATATTGTCCCAACAGACTATTTGGTATTCAGAAGTATCTCTCTTTTTTTGAGCTCAAAGAAACATTTTGGGTACGTGTAGAGTACCGCGGTGCGCATCTCAACTGTCCAAAACACTTTTGGATGATCCAAATATTAAATAGATTTTTGCACTCGAATTCTTCTCTAAACAATGTGCATAATGTTGGTTGACGTCGTGAGACTCTTCTATATTACAATTCGAATTAGATCTTTGAAAGGCAGTAATTGTCAAAACATGTTTTACATACATAAATTAAGCAAATTCGGTATTGAGTATTGACGAACTTATAATTTCAAATTTGCAATCCTTATTCACTTCAAGGTTTTTTTAGATTTTCTTTGTGGTCATTAATTACCATTCCAAAAACACAAAAAGTATATATACCAGGCAATATCCTTACTCTTGACTCGTAAGCAAAATAGAGATAAGGCCATTGTTTTAGCAAGTACAACAAATCACTTATGAATTTTCCACGTTTACTTTTATGGTGTTTTTAATTTTGTGTCCGTTTTTAAATTATTTCTTTGTTTGCTTAGATATTGTCGACACCTCAATTTTTTCTGCATTCGCTTTTAATTTTGTGGTATCATTTAAACCTGGAAGATTAATTCATTTCCATTTTTCACTAGGCATACAACTAGGACCCATTGATGATGTCACGCAGCCCCAACAATGTGGCTCGGTACCAAAAATGTCTACGAGATTTTATGTGCATTTTCGAATTGAGTGTTTTTCCTCTTTCGATTTTTGCTTTTGTAGCCCATAACGGCCTAATGTGGAGTGGTGTTCACCCTCGAGCTTTGTAATTTTGCTTCGCCCTCTATTTTCGACCCCAAAAAAATTTATATTGAAATTCACCAACCTGGACAATAATTAAAATTCATAACAATGTTCAAACTCCATAGGTAAAAAGGAAAGTGAACAGAATGTCCATAACTGGCCACTCATAAAATAGATAGATTTCGAAAGAATAACGGTACGGCCCACATGTACCTGATTATGTTAAGGGCCATTTACCGGCCGGTCAAGCTTTTACTAGCAAATTACCGCCAACTCCAGTCCCCGAAATGCACGGGAAACTCCACTACGGGCTACAGCCCACCAGCTTTCCAAAAAAATTTGCATGCCCACGATGCAACCTTGCGAACCAGCATTGTACTTGGCCCAACTTAGGGTGCCTAAACCACTAAACCTAAACTCTAGGGTACCTTACAATTAGGTACCCTATGAAAGTGCCTAAAATCCTAGGATATCCTATGAAAGTGCCTAAACCACTAAAACTCTATAATATAGAAAAGTGCACCCTAAACCTAAACTATATGAAAGTGTTTAAACCACTAAAATCCTATAATAGGAAAGTGCACCCTAAACCTAAACTCTAGGGTACCCTTATGACTAGGGTACCCTACGACTAGTACCCTATGAAAATGCCTAAAATCCTAGGGCATCTTATGAAAGTGCCTAAACCACTAAAACCCTATAATAGGAAAGTACACCCTAAACCTAAACTCCAAAAAAGAGTGACTTACCTTATTGGTAATTAAAAAAAATGACTTACCTTAGTGGTAATTAGACATCTCTTTTCTAGACCTAGAGGTAATAATCCCTTATGTTAATTACTTCCTTACTTGCCCTAGTCCCCTTTTAAAAAACATGCAAACCAGGACAATAAATAATTCAATTGAATACAAAAATGTCCATAAGTATGTGGATTTTGAAATAATAATGGTACGTGCGATGTACTTGGTTATGTAACAAAAACATGTAAGGAAGTTTGTGGAGCCAATAGGTACGAATTAGAACTCTATAAATACCCACTCAACACAAGTATTATTAGAATGCACAATTTTCTCCATTATCATTTTCTTTACCCTCTCTTCCCTTGGTGTGGTCATAGCCCTGCCCTAGCCCTAGCCCAAGCCATGGCCGAATTCCCACATCAAAACCCCCTAGCCCCACACCAAGTCCCCCAAGGCCCTCTCCAAATCCCCCATGTTTTGCATCAAGACCCACAAGTCCCACCACAAGGCCAAGAGATTCCCGTGCCAAAGAAGAGTAGGGGTCGCCAAAGGGTGGACATGTCCCAGAAAATGCAAAATGAGGCTAACCTGCAAGTAACCTTTTCGAAGCGTCGGAATGGACTTTTTAAGAAGTGCAGTGAGTTAGTCACTCTTTGTGGCGTCGAGTTAATAATGATAATCTTTTCACCTAAAGGCAAGCCGTACTCTTTCGGCCACCCTAGCGTGGACAATATCATTGACAGGTTTTTCATTGTGCCTTCGATTCCTTTAATCTTCTTTTTAACCTATTCCATTGATTAATTAAAATATCCAAAATAAAAAAAAAAAAATTATTGGCAGGTTCCTAACTGGGATCCCTGCGCCACCCAACCCTTCCGACAACATCATGGCGGCTCAACGGAACGAAAATCTCCATCTACGCAATATGCAGCTGACACAGGCGCAGGCTATGTTAGAAGCTGAGACACGGCGTGATCTTGAGCTTCAACACTCTATGGCTGTGCGTCGGACCCAGCACCGTTGGGAGGCTCCTCTGGAGGAGCAAAGCCATGATGAGATTTTGCAATTGAGGGCTGCCTTGCAGGCTCTCCAGGTTGCCGTGGCAATGGAAACGGAAAGGCGCACGCAGGAAGAGCAGCAACAGAATCCTTTGGCTTTTCAGGCTCTGCCGAGTGGTGAATAATAATTAATTAGTCACTTTTTTAGCGATTTCTAATTACGTATAGTGTAGGCTTATTAAAAAGTACTACTACCATTTTATATATCTCAAATATTAAACGTATTTAATTCTAAAATCTTTTTTCGTTTCTCACAGCGTCCAGTTCCTTCCGGGTAGGTGGTAATGTTATTCCACCATTTCCCCCAATTCCAAATCCTTTTGGAGAAGGTGTCAGTGGTTTTCCGCAATTTCTCGACGGGCCGAGTTCTTCTGGAGGAGTTGGTTCAACTGGGCTAAATTATTTTAGAGGCAGTAGCAGTACTGGTGCTTTGCCATTCTCTGCCGGAGCCAGTAGCGGCAGTTTTCCACAATTTTCTCAGTTTTCCACCGGTTCAGCTTCTGTTGGAGTTGGCGGTACTTTGCCATTTTCCACATGGTCTACTGGAAGCAGCAGCACTGGTGTTGCAGGCAGTAGTGGTTTTAGTGGTGGACCTGGTGGTTTACCACCATTTCCTGGCGAAGCAACTTCTTCCGGACATGGGGGTGCTGTGCCATTTCCGCCAGGACCCAGTTCATTTGGACGTGGCGGTGCTTTACAATTTCCTCCAGGACCGAGTTCCTTTGAACAGGGTGATGGCAATGGTAGTGGTGACGGTGGGCCGAGTTCATCCCGACCTAGGCGTGGGCGTGGTGTCCATGTCCGTGAAGTCCATTTCCGTGGGTTTGGCCGTGGCCGTGGTCGCCGGCCATCAGGCAGTGGTCGCGGGTCGTAGTTTTTATCTAAGTTTTGTTGATTTGTTAAGCATTAGTTCCTTTATACACAGCCCTTTTTTTTGGAACTGCATACAGCTTTTGTTTTTGGTGGTGTTTATGTATTGAACTTTAATTATTGGAATACAATATACACAGCTTTTTTTTGGGTCTTAGAGATTATATATGTTGTTTTAAATTATGTCATTTTTTTTTATTATCTTTGCCTCAATTTCTTGTTTGCTCAAAAAGTAAAAGGTTTTTATTGAAGTCGCAAATAATATTAATGTGTACTAAAGAAAGTTTAAAAAATGTTACAATCTATGAAAAGATTTCCGAAAATGCCTAGGAAAGAGAAATCAATGGACCAGATTCACGTAATCGTGAATCTTGACCATTGATTTCTCTTTCCGGGATTTTTTTTTCATGTACCCTATCATCCCTCAAAAAGATTTTCTTTCGGAAATTTGTTTGATATTGAAGGAAGATCAAAGAAATAAAGAATTACCATTTACCATGGTACGGTGGTACCAGTAAAACAATGTGTTTTTTTTACCTAGTGCAGAGCAAGACCCTCAAATCTCAAAATAGTGATACTGGTTGATGTCGCGAGGTTTTGCTCTTAGCTATCGACAAATTACTTTGCATTAGTTCAATTGTCATTTCTGATTTACTTCGAGGTTTCTTTTATACTCCGTATTTTCTTGGTGGTCATTAGTTACATACCAAAAACCCCAAACATACACTACGAAAATATCGTAAGTTTCGACCGGCAAGCACAACAAAGATAATGCCAAGTAATTTTAGTTAGTACAACAAAGCAAGATATTATACAAGGATGAATTTTCCATATTTAATTTTATGGTGTTTTTAATTTTGTGTACCGTTTTTAAATTTGTTCTTTGTTTCCTAGATTTTGACAACACTATTATTTAAACCAAATCTGGACACATTTTATTTGGTTTTCTTCATTAGGTAAAGGTTTAAAACAAGAATCTCCACCTCCATTATTCAGATTTCCATGCACTGTACTTTGAAAAACATTTAGGAGCGTTTGCTTTTAATTTCGTGGTATGGTTAAAGATAGAAAATTAATTAATTTTCATTTTACACAAGGCATATAATTAAAGAATACCCAACCAGAACAATAACTAGTACTATTGAATACAGTAGATTAAAGAGGAAGGAAAACAAAAATGTCCATAAATATTTGAATTTTGAAAGAATATGGTAGCTAGCTAGGTACGATGTACTTGGTTATGCAACAAAAACAAGCAAGGAATATATATCATGGCCCCGAAAGGTATGAATTGGAACTCTATAAATACCCACTCAACACAAGTATTTTTAGAACCCACAATTGTCCTAATTGTCATTTTCTTCACACTCTCTTCTTTTGGTGAGGTCATAGCCCTAGCCCTAGCCATGGCTGAAGTACCAAACCAAGATCCCGAAGTTCCCCTCCAAGACCCCCAAGTCCAAGACCAAGACCGAGAGAACCCCGTGCCGAAGAAGAGTAAAGGTCGCCGCAAGGTCAACATGGCCAAAATGGAAAATAAGAGTAATCTCCAAGTAACCTTTTCAAAGCGTCGGTCTGGCCTTTTCAAAAAAGCAAGTGAGTTAGTGACTCTTTGTGGGATTGACATGGCACTAATCGTCTTTTCGCCTGGCGATAAGGCGTTCTCCTTCGGCCACCCTAGCGTGGACAATATCATTGACAGGTTCCTCCATTGTGCCTAAGATTCCTTCAATCTTTGCAACCTATTTTAATTATTAATAAAACCTTCTTTTTGTCGTTGAAAAAAATAATAACTACTGATCACAGGTTCTTGACTCAAACCCTTCCGCCGCCTAACCCAACTGACAACATTGTGGTGGCTCAGCAGAATGAGAATGTCAGTCTCCTTAACATGCAGCTGACCAACGCACATGCTATGTTAGAAGCTGAGAGGCGGAGTCATCTTGAGATTGACGATGCTAGGGTTGTAGGCCAGAGCCAGCACCGATGGGAGGCTCCTTTGGAAGAGCTTAGCCATGACGAGCTCTTAGAGTTCAAATCTGCCATGGCGACTCTCAAGGTTAACGTGGAAAAGGAAGTTGAAAGACTCATGCAAGAGCAACAACAAAGTAATATACTCACTTATCTTAAATATATTTTGGATGTAGCTGATTCCAAAACTTTTTCCTTTTTTCTATCAGGTTTGAGTTCTTTTGGAGGTGGCATTGGTGGTGCTTTGGCATTCTCTTCAGGACCGAGTTTCTTTGAAGCCAGTAGCAGTGTTCCTCCATTTTCGCAATTTTCGGCAGGTTCGAGTTCTCTTAGAAGTGGCACTGGATTGCCTTTTTCCACATGGTCTGTTGGAGGAAGCAGTGGTATTAGTGGTGCTTTGCCACCATTTCCTGGTGATGTTAGTTCATGTGGACCTGGCGGTGCCGGTGGCAGTGGCAATGGTGTTTTATTTCATCCGGAGTCGAGTTCTTTTGGATGTGGCAGTGCTCCTCTAGGGCCAAGTTCTTTTAGACGTGGCGGTGCCTTACAATTTTCTCTTGGACCAAGTTCATTTGGACGAGGCGATGGCAGTGGAGATGGTGGTGCTATGCCACCTATAGGGCCGAGTTCATCCGGACGTGGACGTGGACGTGGCCAACCACCTAGGTCCCGTAGCGGTGGTCGTGGGTCTAACCGTGGTAGTGGTCGTGGATCGTAGAGATTATCCTAGTTGTGCTAATTTATAAGCGTTATTTATTTCCAACACAACTTTTGTTTTTGGTGGTGTTTTATGTCTTTTTGGTCGTACTTTAAATTGCAATTCACATCTTCTATTTTGGGTCTTAGAGATTATGTATGTAGTTTTAAATTATACCAATTAATTATTCTAGATTTTCTTTCACCTCAATTTGTTTTTTAATGTTTTTTGAGAAACTATAATTCATTTTTTGTATGAGAGAGAGAGAGAGGAGGATCTTTACATTTTTAGCTGTTAAGCTGGTGGGGCGTAGCAGCGTAATGTACGCTGTTGTGGTTGGTTGTTGTGTATACAACGTTATTGAATTAAAAGTAAAAAGAAATATAGCAATGGAAATTACCGCATTAAATTCTTCCACTTCATAAACTAGTTATTTTAATTTTATGAGATTTTGAAAATCTCCCAAGATAGTTACTAATTAAATTCACAAAGACTCACAAAATCAATTCTTACTAGGTAAAGGATTAATACATATTTTGTCCTGAAAAGCAAGAGAAACCCCTATGAATATCTCTTGCATTTTCAAAGGTCACACGCCTCGTAATTAGAACCTCTTTCTTTTTTTTTTTTTTTTGATCGGCAACAAAAATTTATTAAAACTCGATAAAGGGTACATCGAGGGAAAAAGAAAGCCACAACCAAACTCCTTAGTAAGGTATAGGCAAAACAAATTCCAGCGAAGAACTGGACTTGAAAAGAAAGAAAAATAAAGGACAAATAGGAACAGCAACTACGAAAGTAGAGGCCGCAAACCAAATTGCTATGATATTCCTACCCAAAGCCTTGCTCCATATGTATTGGCCATAGCCACAGCTCAAACAAATCAACAGCATAAGTGGAACCTGGGCTTCAAGCAAAATGAATAACAGCAGAAACTATCCTCTTTCTTGGTAGGTGAATTATTTTTCTTTTCCATGGATAAGTAAAATATGGATGGTAAAAAAATTAGGTTGGTTATCATAATGAATGCGAGTGAATCAACATTAAACATATTGAAATGCCGATTTGGCATTTTCAGAGAGCATGACATCAGAGTTTTCAATTAGACCAGAGAGCATAACATGTATAAGCAAAACAAGAAGCTTACTGCGGTGAAAAATGTAGGGGAAACTGAAAGGAAGAGAGGTGATGAAATTCAGAAAGAAATTGAGGTTGAAACTAAGAAGTATATTGAGGGCCCAAGTTTGGAACAACTTTTGGAATGGGGAGCTATACTGGTGGACTTATGGAGATATTGGACAAGAGATTGGATCAACTCAAGAAGCTGGAGGCTGGGAATCCTTCTCCATTTTGATCACTGGGCGGGTCCAAGCTCCTGAGTTTTTTTGGATCGGATGGAAATAAAAGCATCTCCTCTCTCCCCATTTTTTTTTATGTTATTTGCTTATTTTCTTTGTTGTTTCCATTTTGTTTTTGTTGTTGTCGTCGTCATTGTCGTCATGTTGTTTCTTGGTTGCAGTGTTACAACAAGGTGTTTAATTTTGCATATCATGATTTATTATTACGAATTATGCCTATGTGATGTGACGTACCTAAGTTATATTAGAATTATGTGTCATGTGCATGATTTATGTGTTATATGTTAAAATAAAAAGGTAAAATAAATAAGGGAACAATATTTGATGTTAGGGGTCAATGTGAAAATATGGTTGGGTTTCTGTTTGAAGAGAATGTTAAGTGAGGGTTTGCTTAGTAATTAGACCACTCTTAATCTAGAGAGAGAAAAATTAGCCCTCTTCTCACTCTTTCATTTGATGTTATGTTCTCTCTCTCTCTCTCTCTCTCACGAAATCTAGAAGACTCCACATTTGAAGTTCCTAGAGCAAGATTAAGGGAAAAATCAAGTTCCTAAAGCAAGATTAAGTCTCAATTCCATCTCTAATCCTAATATTTGAAGCTCTCAATCCATGATCTAAACTTAGAAGTGGTGTGTTTTCTGGTATTGACATGAATCTAAAAGTATGTGCATATATTCACGTAGAATGCATATACATCTTTGAGAATATGATACTTTGCTTGAAATCATGAAGAATACACGATACCTGATGTATTTGTTAAGTTTTGGCGGGTAAAGAAGAGGATAAACCCTAATTTTGATGGAAACTCTATCAAGAGATTTGTTTGATTTTTTACCCTAAATCACAAATTGATGCAGACCGGGTTGCGTCAACGTGGATGGATCGGTTGCGTCCACGTAGGCCTAAAAAGGCCTAAGAATCGACGTTGTCAGAATGGGCTGAATTTCACACGGTCCATTGGAATCAGCCCAAGGATCAGTAGTTTAGGCCCCGAAAAGGCCAATTTTACGCAAGATGATGCACGATGGATTTTGGGCGTTTGTCGCTGTTTAGGCCCCGAAAATGCCAATTTTGCCGTTTATAGTAATATTTAGATCGCTAATAACTTTTGTTAGGAAACTCTGTTTTATTTTCCGTTTGTTTTGGCAACCTTATAATTTTTTCCAGTTTCTGATTTATTAGTCAAATCAGAACTTTCCTTTTTTGGTAATTTTCGTATTTGTTCTGATTTAGGGTTGATTAGCGGCCTTAAAGGTTTCCTAAGTTAATTAGGGTTTTCTTTCATCTTATTTATATGCTTGTAAGCCCTATGGCAGACTTTGGTTGTTATTGAATTAAAGAAAACGAGTTTTACTCATATTTTGGTCGTTTAAGGAGGGAGTACCTCCGGGTCGATCTTATTGTCCGTGTTTCTCTTGCACGATCAATTTCGTTTCCATAGGCTGCGCTACATCACAAATTTTTAGACATAGTAAAACGATGTTCCTCTATTAGTACTCTAGACTGTGTAAAATTTTCAGGTCGAAATTCCTTTAAACGAAGTCTAGCAAAGTCTAGAAAAATCTCGCACCTAGCTGTACTTTGTTTTGCTGTCAATACTGAATCTATGTTTTCATCTTTGGTTTTTGGTGAATTCGACCTAGTTCCTCATCTTATTATTTTCTTTAATTTTTATGAGAGGTACCCACATGTGTCTACTTGATTATATCCAAAATTTGGAGCAAAATTCAATGAGATGAATTTTCAATAATTCGTATACTAAGCTGTGTTTCTGCTACAGTAATGGTGAATTCTGCCTTCATGGTCTATGTTCTCCTATTTCGTAACGATAGTTCTCAACCTCATAAATTCTTGGGTAATTTTGACACTACGTGCATATGAGTTCTTTTATGTAGTAAAATTTTTCAATACCTAGTTCTTTATGGTTTGTTCTCAAGAATTCTTGGAGCAAGTGTTGATTAACTTATCATTTTAAGGATCAAGCATATGCATCATGTTCATGAGTTCTTCTTCTATATGATTCATGTTTCTACACAATATGTAGGATTTGGTGAACAAGAGAAGGATATAAAGGATACAAATTGAAAGTCACTTGAAGTGCAAAGGAATGTGAGTAACCTCATACTTTGAAATGAGAATTTTGATGGACTCTCTTTCTATGAAAACGCGATTTATGAAGTGATATGTCTATGTGTTTATGAGTGATATGTTAGAATGTGATATGTTTATGAAGTATGTATGTATGCGATGCCCTTGCTTTATTGTATGTGCCCGTTGGTGGGTTCCATAATAGCCAGCAATATGTGCTCGCTGGTTGGTTCTATAATAGCTATCATTATGTATGTGCCTTCTTGGAGGATTCCATAATATCCGGCTATATGCCCTTGCCAATGGGTACCACAATAATCGTCCAGAATCCCGATATATGTCATGTACGTATGGGGTAGGCATTGTGGTATACGTTCCTTAAGTTTTTATGTGAAATGTCTTTTGATTTTTTTAAATGTTCACTATCATTTTGCTATATGTATGGTGTATTCAAAACCCCAAATTAGAGTGTGAATTTTACTCACTGAGCTTTTAGCGGATGGTTTATTTACCAATTTCAGGCGATGGAGTAAGATAAGTAATGAAAGCTACGAACTACGATGTTTTGTGCAAGTTGACTTCATAAAATGTTTTGCATACAGAAAGGAAGAAACTTGCATTTTAGGCATATTTTACAAGAGATATGTAAATTATATGTTATGGACCATGTAATGGATGCTTTAATGGGATGTTTAATGTATGTATGCACTGAACTAAATGGGTAGTGCTAATTTCACTTGATCTTATTGTCCTTACTTTTATTATGAGATCCCATAAATTGAATCGAAGTTTTTTAACCGCTTCCACAAATGTTTATTTAATTTCATTTAAAGGACTTTGTTCTTAAGCCCATTTGGTTAAGATAATGTTTGGTTGTGTTATTAATTAGTTATGATTTTTCAAAATTAAAATGTTATATGGGGCTTTCGTACTTTTTGTCCTTAATCAACTTTTTTTTTTATTAATGGGGGTTTCGTACTTTTGTCCTTAATCAACTTTTTTTATTTAATTTTTTAAAATTAAAAAGTTATACTTTTGAGTACATTTAGTCTACTCATATTTGAAACGTTAAAAAAATTAACGAAAAATAAAAATAGCCAATTTTGACTAGTCACATTGACTTGTTTTTAAAATAAATAAAGACAAAAGTTTAAAAAAAAAAAAAGTGCACTAAAGATAGAATTTTTTTTTTTTTATAAAAAAAACCAGTCATTCAATACTTTTAGCATCGTTTTATGCAGGCTTCTCTCAACTTAGTCTAAATTTTTATACTTTCCTGATTTCCCTCATCAAACCAAACAATGTGAGTATGACGAAAGGTACATAAGAAAATATGACTAAAAGTTGAATAATACCGACTCACTTTATGAAATATTGATTTTATCCAAATGCACTCTACATGCATGAAGGCATGGGAATGAGATTTTGGTGTAGCATACAAGTATAGGGCCACAAAAATGCAGAAATACTTCTCAAGCATGACTGGAAATTAAGCGCAGTAACACAAGACAGAATTCTCGCTCTTTTTGCCAAGAAAAAGAAATTTCTCGCTCTCTCTCTTTATGCATTTTGGATGAATAATAGATTCTTCAGTACTTTTGTGGAACTTAACTTGCTATATATTGAACTGTCTACACTTAGACAAGCCTTATTTATTGTTTCAATGAAATGAAGCTACTGGTAGGGATGCCTCAGTAGCAGCTGTTGTCTCTGAGGGTGGCTGGAAGTAAAACAAGGCATGGATATGCACTAAAAATTCTTAATTCAGGACAAGCTTACCTCAAAAAATAAATAAAAAGGTTGTAGCACACGTATAAATTTCAATATTAATTGTTTCGAAAACACTAAGTCCAGACTTCTATATCCTCCTATTCTCGAAGTCTCTCACGCTTTGTGTCCATAGGCAACTAAGCAGTAAGTAAAATATAGTCAATAATTACACTTTGTAGGTAATCATATTTGTTTATTTTGGAAATAATAATTACGCAACTACGCAAAATCAATTGATTTTTGTTTTTGTTGAGCTATTTATTTTGTGTTATGCTTACACCAGGCATAATTTCTTATTTTTGTATAATACTTGAGGTTTATTTTTTTCCCCCCTTGCAGGGGCGACCACTCCTACTGGCCCTCCTTTGGCTCCATCCTTGTTTGCAGAAACATCTTTTGATCTGGAGGCATTATCTCTTTTGCTTTTGTTGAATCATGACCATTTTTGTTCGCCTCATCGATGGTGAGAACATGCAAGTGAGGTGGTAGCCAAGTTGGATATTCCCATGCACAAGACGATACAACTAATGCTTGTAACAACTAACATCATATATAGTAACAACTAATGCTTATTGAATTTTCTCAAAAAATAAATTTAGAAAATTGCTCAGAATCTTGATAACATTTTCTTCCGAGTACAGATTTTGTGGCAAAATATATATGGAATGATACTATTCAGAAAAAAAAAAATGGACTGATACTATTTTGGTGTGGGTAGATGATATCAATCAATTAATCAATCAATCAATGAATATCCTATAAAAATGTGTTTTACCTACCAAATTCTCCAGAAACTCCAAAACCAAATTCTCTAGAGTTTTGGTTTTTCTTTTTTATTCTTTCAAATTAAGAGAGGGAAGAGAGAAAAAAACGTGGAGGAAGTTGGAAGGGGAGAGAGTCTTTCGTGAGATTTGCGGGATGGGGCACAACGCCACCTTAAAAGTTGGTTTTCTCTACCACGTAATCCAATTTTCATTATCATACTTACTACTCCTATAAATACTACCCATCAATTAGACAACTTCCCATGACTTGACAATTTCCTCGGTTTTTATATTTATGTTTTGAAAAGTTCATGCTTTATTTTTGCTCTACTTTCACAACCATAGCAATTAATTGGAATTGTTAACTCCGTGTGCTACCTGCGGAACAATATTTCGGAGTAGCATTTCCACAAGACCAAGTCACTGAAAAATCAATAGAGATAGAGTATTGTCCATGAATTGAGGTATGTAATTCAGCATTTATTTCTTCGTTTTCTTTTATTTTTTTACTTTTTACTTAGTTCTTTGAATGTGCCATTCGAAAGCCCCCAATAATTTTAATATAGACATGATCCCACCTCTCAATTATAATTTCACATGCTCTGAAAGTACCATGGCAACGTTAATGTTTTTTCCTCCATTGCTTTTCATGATTTCCCTTCATTTGTTTTTGAGTAACAAGTTTTATTCTATTTGTTACGAGACTTTGTTCGTTTTTCAACTCTGTTTGTGACGAGAATTTGTTTGTGGAGTGCATACCAATGGTTGGTTTTCATCTCAAAATTACGTACGCATTTACCTTTTCCCCTTACTAGCATTGTGTCCGGTGATGCATGAAACAACATGACAAAATAAGTTCATATTAATGTAATTTTCCTTTCCCACGGTTAGTTCATATACTACTGTTATTGCTAAATTTGCTGATCTTTAAAGGATCTATCATGACTCTCTCGCAAACAAGGAGTTTGCGCCGAACAAATCTGGGTCACACATTTCGAGATCCGACGGACTGGATTAATGCCTGAATTTTGTTTTTGTTTTTCAATCTTACATGCTTTTAAGGAGGAGAGACAGAGAGTGCATTGATTCTGACCATTAGTTTGTGGAATGCACGGCCCAGATTAATTTGTTTGGCACAAACTCCATGTTTACGGAGGCTTCGTAAATAAGTGTTTCTCATCTCTCTTATAATGCCAAGTAAAATTTACTATGTTTTCGTTTGACAATTTAAACCATTGGTTATAACTCTTTTATAATGAAAATTTTGACCTCAAGCCTAGACTTAAACAATTGACCCCCAAGGTCTCACTTTTGGAAGCTCTCAGGTGCTCTCAACTCTCTCGTAACTTAAAGAATTTTAAAAACTGTTGTAAAATTATATTTGGCAAATATACCAAAATTTGGCAAATTTCGCCACAAGCCATGACAAAAATTGGGCCTTATAGGCCTGGAAACAAATAATTAGGACCTGATTAATTTTGATTACCATTGGGCCATGATGTTGTTAAAGGCCCAATTAGTTTTGATATGAGACTTGACCTGCCTTGGTCTAATTTGGTCCATCTTTAAATCAATTTATCTTTTGGGCCATTTAAAATATAAATGGTTAGTTGTTAAAGGATAAATACAAGACCTATCTCTAACTTAAGGAGATATTATCATAGGTCTTTCCCGCTATTTTGGTTCTACAACACAAAGAAGGGCTCCTTGTTCAAAAGTCCTTGGCAACGGATTTGTAACCCCATTAATCCACCTAAATACTCTTCAACACCGGAAGTCCTTACCGTCATCGATGCCAAGAATACCCCTGATGGGTTGTCGCGCTACTCATCCTAGCTCCCACAGAAAATAATTTTCACCGATGCGATTTTTTAGAATCTTTTGACGATCTTATCTCCAGCGCGATTTCGCAACAGAAATCCGACATAGTCTCGATTGGTATAGCAATGATCGATGAACCCACATGCAGATGGCGGTAGCTACAACGGCGGTGGCGGCTATGATCGATGAAGAACTACCCAAAAAATGGAGAAGAGTACAGAGCCAGAAATCGCAAAGTACAGAAATGCGAAGTAGAGCAATGGTCGCAAGCAATGGTCGTTAATAGAGGTAGTTGCCGCTGATTTATCCTGAGAAACCAGATGCCATGATGGCATGATTTGTGAAGAATTTTTAGAAAAGTTACACTTAGCCCCCTAGACTTTTGGAGAAGAAATAGTGTGACCAAAGGAATTTTATGAGACAAATTGACCCCAAAGGCAAACTTCTAGAAATACTAATTGAAAGGAGGACATGCTCAAACCATTCTTTTGCATTCGATGACATCATGATATGGAGCATGCAGTTATTCCTAGCTAATTCTAGGAGATAACAATATCTCAATTAAAATAGTCTCTATCGACAAAAATAGAGCATGAGATATTAATATCTCAGCTTGTACCATATCTTAGTTACTAAAACATTCTCTTTATTTGCAAAAATACAGCAAGAGATAATGCTTCAAAAAAATCAACGTTTCCTCTATAAAAAAAAAAAAAAAAAAAAAAGAAAGGGCAAAGCAATAGTTAGCGGTATTTCATCTTAAAATAGACTTTGTATCTAAAAAGAAAGGTAGAGATAACGATATCTCAACTTGTACAGTCTCTTTATATTAAAAAATAGGGCATGAGATAAACAGTATCTCTACTAAAGTAATATTTGTATCTATAAAAATAAAGCTTGATATCTCAGCTTGTACAGTCTCTGTATATTAAAGCATGAGATAACGGTATCTCAACTAAAATAATATTTGTCTACAAAAACAAAGTTGGAGATAACGATATCTCAACTTGTACAGTCTCTGTATATTAATACATGAGATAACGGTATCTCAGCTAAAACAATATCTGTGTCTACAAAAACAAAGCTAGAGATAACAATATCTCAACTTGTACAGTCTTTGTATATTAAGGCATGAGATAACGGTATCTCAGCTAAAACAATCTTTGTATCTACAAAAGTAAAGTAAGAGACAGCGCTATCTCAACTAAAACAATCTATGTTTTTCTAAAAAAAAACAAAGTATGAGATAATTGTATCTCAACTAAGACAACCTCCGTATCTATCAAAACGAAGCATGAGATAACGGTATCTCAATTAAAACAAGTTCTCTATCTATAAAAACAAAGCAAGAGATAACATGCACTATCTCAACTAAAACAGTTTCTGTTTCTACAAAAACCAAGAATGAGATAATGGTATCTCAGCGAAAACAACCTATGCATCTAAAACAATAAAACAAGATACAGAGGGAAAAATAGCTAAAGGGGCAGGGGGTATATCCTCTCCCAACACTAGCTTTACAAGCTATCCAATGTGCATAAGAGTTAGCTCTAGATTGCAACAAACAAAAATAAAAAAATCACAATCAGAAACAAGTAATGAATGTCTTCAACACCAGTCCTAATTTCCTCTCCGCCAAGTGTAAGCTTTAGCCCATGCAATAGACACGTGGATGCTAAACCCCCATTCCAACCCTTGGCCATTTTCGTTGCCTCCATTCACCTGCATTTTCAAGATAGAGAGAGTACCCAATTGTGATGGAATTTTTAGAGAAAGAAAAGCCATTACAAGTGGCTCAACTTCTCTACTCATATCAGATTGAGTCTAATTAACCACAAAATTCATGGTTAATCAGTAGAGTTTAGATCAACAACGCATCGTTCGTTCGCTTCGTCCAAAACCTTCTTCTGAAAATCATGTCAACCGAGAGCGACCACGACTCAGGCTATGGTCACGGCACGATTCCGACGATTGCAGTGGATTAAGCAGTTATTCGACCCGAATTTACTCTCCTGACGAATCATCTTTGAAGCGGCGGCAGTGGTGGAGTAGAAGTAGAAGTAAGAGTAGCATCGATCGAATCAGTGAGACTAACGACATCAGTCTCTAATTGTCAGTAGAGGCTAACTGTTCCAATCTTGACACGGAAACTGTTGTCGGTCACTAAAAGCTACCTCCTGCCCAGTTCCTCCTCATCGAGTACGGCAACTGCATTGCTCTTGCCCAGAGAGAGGAGCGCGAAAGAAAGAGAGGAGCGCGCATTTTTGGGGTATTTCTGTCCATGAAATTGTTTCTTTTAAAATTAGAGGACTTTAGGCGTTAGTACTTTTAAATGCGTGGACGCCAGACCTTATAAAAGGTTAGGCTGGATTAAACACACACTATACCCCATAAACTTGGATTTTAGCCCAATTTGCCGCACAAAGAAATAGAGATGGCTCTTTGCCATTGGCCATCCATGTTTTAAGGAGGAGAGGTTACGAAGATAATGCAACGAAGAGACCCGAGGAACATGGACTCTTCGGTCATTGGCTCTCACGTTTGGAGGGAAAAGCTTTGTATATGGATTAGACATTGAGCTAACAAACTAGATGAAGATTATCTTAAACCGTGCAACCAACTTCTAGGTTGGAAATTCAAGATCAAGGCGCCAACAACATGGAATCCTTTAGCCTGTAAATTCAAGAGTCGAAGAAGTATCAGGGGTTCCTCAACCACAAGCTAACGCTTACAAACCCATTCTTCTTAGAGTTTTATCCATCCACTCACATGGATTTTAATTGTTTCTTTGCTTAAACGTTTGCCTAGCCCGGACTATAGCTCTCGTTCTTTACATTACCTTGTACCCCAACCTTTGTTAATCATCATTAATAAATGTTGATTTTTATTTTACGTAGTTACGTCCATTTGATACAACTATTTGGGAAACTGTAAGTTCTTTTGATAAGGCACAACAAACCTGTGTGATTCTGCCCTTTGGATTTCACCAATCACCTACGATTCGAAGTAAGAAGAGGCACATAGACCTCTACAGAGTTTAACAAGGCACGAGCCAGTTGCAACATTGGACTGCAATCCAGTCCTGGCACGCCCACTCTAAACCGTTCAGGCCCTAACATTTATGTTCAAGCCTTCGCGGTTATTTGTTTCTTTTCAGAGAAAAACAAAAACATAGATGGTGCCTTGAGCCTCTTCATGGAGATGAGAGGGTGGGATGTTATGCCTAATGTGTTCACCTACAACTTTTGGATTGATGGCTTATGCAAATAAGGTCGATGGGGGGATGCCACAAAAAATATTGGAAGACATGATATAGCAAGGAGGGAATATAGCACAAGACTAAGAATATTATTATTGTATTTTATATAACTATAAAGATTTGGTTACTTGCATTTTATAGAAATAGAAAAATGTGACTCGTTATTCTTTTCTTAGGAAACGAAAACATATATTAATAGCACAAACAAATACAACACAATATTCTAGCAAATACTACGAAACAAAACCAAAATAATAAAAAGGTCGACAAATCATTCAGGTCCTCTCAAAATAAACTCAACTTGTTATAACTACCTGTACTGATAACTATGAGAAGCTCTATTCACAATATAAGTCTCGAAATAAAAAGTACTATCGTATCTTTTCTGTCTCCAAAACATGTTGCTCGAGGCGCACCTAGAGGCTTTGCATTTTCTATGTCATCTCCCGAATGCAAGAATCCCATTAGAGCGCCGACCATCCACGTAGTAGTCCATAATTTATAGTGTTCCATGACGTAAGGTTGTTTTTCCTTCTCTAATAGCCTAGGGCTTTCCAACAAGAGGGAACGACATATATATAGAGCTTGTACTGTAAAGAAAGAATAACTAAACATAGGGACACATTGGTGCAGCAACATTCGATCTGAATATTAAATAAATCAATACATAAATAAAGATAACCCACAAAAAGAAAAAATTGATAGCATAACTTTACACGGAAATAGCAACAAATGCCCCATACATGACATAGCTGGCCAAATACACTAATGAAAATAAAACAAGAAAAGCAGCTTACGTGAAGAAAGAGGAGCACTCCCATAGAAGTGAATTTATATCCCCAAATATGATCCACTCTAATAATTTTGCCCCAAGTTTTCTGCGAAGCCACCGAGGGCCAATCGTTCCTTTGTAGTCCAAGCAAATGATCGGTGGTTTTACAGGGGCAAAATTATGGGGGCGGATCATAGTTAGGGATATAAATTCCCTTCTATTGGAGTGCTCCACTTTCTTCTTGTAAGCTGCTTTTCTTATTTTATTTTCTGTTTTTTATTTGGCCAACTATGTTATGTATGAGGCGTGTGTTGATATTTCCATGTAAAGTTGTGCTTTTCACTTTATTCTTTTTGAGGGCTATCTTTATTTATGTATTGGTGTTCTTTAATATTCAGTTTGAATGGTGCTGCACTAATGTGTGCTTATGTTTAGTTATTCTTTCTTCACATGATAGGATATATGTCATTTTCCTCCCGTTTGAATGCCCTTGGCTATCAGAGAAGGAAAAACAGCCTTACCACATGGAACGCTATATATAAATTAGTGGCTTCTATGTTCATGGTTGGTGCTCTTTATGGCGTTCTTGAGACTGAGAACTGATATAGAAAACACATATTCCGTAGGTGCGCCTTGAGCAACATGTTTTGGAGACAGAAAAGATTCAATAATACTTTTTATTTCGATATTTGGATAGGGCTTCTCATAGTTGTTAGTACTGAAAGTTATAGCTGTGAGTTTATTTTCAGAGGTCCTGAATGTTTTGTTGGCTTTTTTATTATTTTGATTTTGTTTCTTAATATGTGCCTATGCTTAGACAAGCCATATTTCTTGTTTCAATGAAATGCAGCTACTAGTAGGGAAGCCTCAGTAGCAGCTGTTGTCTCCGAGGGCGGCTGGAAGTAAAACAAGGCATGGATGCACTCAGAATTCTTAATCCAGGACAAGGTTATATGAATAAATAAATAAAAAGATTGTGGCACACGTATAGATTTCAATAGTAATATTGTTAGGAAAACAGGAAGTCCGGACTCTTCGAACTCCTGTATCCTCTTCCTCTCAAAGTCTTTCAGGCTTTGTGTCCATGGGCAACTAAACAGTAAATCCAGTAAAATATAGTCAATAATTACATTTTGTAGGTAAGAGGATTCATATATGTTTATTTCGGAAATTAAAAATACTTACACAACTAAGCAAAATCAATTGATTTGAGTTTTTGTTGAGCTATTTGTTTTGTGTTCTACTTACCCTAGGCATAATCCGCGATCAAATGGTCAAATACCCGAAATGTGAATATGCACAATTGACAATGCAAAAATGAGATTTGCAAACACCCAATTAATTTCAATAATAGTTAAACTTAACTTCAGTAGGTAAGTTTTTTTTGTAGGAACATCTCTCCATCTGGAGGCATAATCTCGTAACCTTTGTTAAATCATGATCATTTTTGTTCGTCTCATTGAATGCTGAGAACCTGGAAGTGAGGTGGTAACCAAGTTGGATATTCTCATGCACATGACGAAGTGTCAAGTCCACTGACATCATACTAACAACTAATACTTCTTGCATTTTCTCAAACAATTTTAAAAAGTACTCAGAACCTTGATAATGTTTTCCTCGAGTATAGATTTTGTGGTAAAAATATATGGAATGATGTTGATCAGAAAAAAAAATGGACTGATAATATTTCGGTGTGGGTAGTCCATCTCAATCAATCAATCCTCTGTAAAAATGTGTTTTACCTACCAAATTCTCCAAAACTCCAATCCTAATTCTCTAGGGGATGTTTTGGTAACGTTTTTGTTTTATGTTTTTCATTTCTAAAAAACTAAAGTTAGAAATCATGTTTATTATTTACAAAAACAAAAACAAAAAAACATGGTTGGTAAGAAAAATTTTGTTTTCTGTTTTTAAACAACCCTATTTTAAAAATAAGGCAAATCACCTTTTTTGTTTTTGGAAAATTTTCATAAATTTTGAAAACATTTTTAAGAAACACAAAACATAAATAAATCACCAAACACATTTTGGTTTTTAGTTTTGAAAAACAAAAACAACAAGTAGGAGAAAAAAAAGTTACCAAATGCCCCCATAGAGTTTTGGTTTTTCTTTTTGATTTTTTAAAATTAAGAGAGGGAGAATAGAAAAAAACGTGGAGGAAGTGGGAAGGGGAAGAGACAGATGCTGTGTTTAGTTAGATAGTTTAGTTTTGATGATGTCATCAGGTGTAATGAGTGGAGAGAAATAGAGAGAGAAATAAGGGAAATAATGATGTCATCAAAATTAAAACTCAAACTAAACTGGGAAACGAACAGGGCCTCTGTCTTTCGGGAGATTTGAGGGATGGGGCACAACACCACCTTAAAAGTTGGTTTTCTCTGCCACGTGCCAATCCAATCCAATTTTCCACTTTCCTGATTTCATTTTGAAAAAGAAAATAACTACCGATTATCATACTCCTATAAATACTCCCCAAGTCCCCATCAATTAGATAACTTCCCATGACTTGGCAATTTCCTCTATTTTTTAATTTTTCATGTGTTCATGCTTTATTTTTGCTCTACATACATAACCATAGCAATTGATTGGAACTATTAACTCCTGGTGCTGCCTCTAGAACAATATTTTGGAGTAGCATTTCCACAACAGATATTGAGGCGTGTATTGAGTATTGTACATGAATACTCAATAAAGAAAGAGTATTATTCTTTTTAAAATCAATAAAGAAAGAGTATTGTACATGAATTGAGGTGTGTATTGAGCATTTATTTCTTCATTTTCTTTTATATTTTTACTTTTTCTTAGTTCTTTGAATGTGACATTCGAAAGCCCCCATTAATTTAATATAGATAAGATTCCACCTCTCAATTATAATTTCACATGCTCTGAAAGTACCATGGCAACGTTAATGTTTTTCCTCCATTCATGGTTTTCATGATCTCCCTTCATTAGTTTTTGAGTAACAAGTTTGATTCCATTTGTTGCAAGATTTTGTTCTTTTTAATATTAAGTTCGACTCCGTTTGTGACGAGAATTTGGTTGGAGACCACATACCAGTGGTTGGTTTTCATCTCCAAATTACGTACACATTTACCTTTTTCCCTTACCAGCATTGTTGCATGAAACAACATGAAAAAAAAGTTCACATTAATGTTCTTTTCTTTTCCCGCTTATTGAATGGGTTGAACGCTAGGTTACTTTATAGAACTTTTATTGCTAAATATTTTATCTTTGAAACTCCTATGAGATAAGGATCTATCATGACTCTCTTAGAGCATCACTAGTGGTATACTCAAACACAAAAATACTCAAAGATGAGTATTTTGATACACAAAAGAGGCTCACAATGGTATTTGGATAAATACTCAAAGTTAACAACATTTGTTACAAATACTCAACTTTTGGCATTTGGATACTCAAAATTACCAATCTTTCTCAATAACCAAACCTCAATAACCAAATTTTGGGGACCACACCGTATCAAAAGTAATAACATTCTCTCTCCATTTTTCAAATACTTAATTCAAAACTCAATTTTTTTGCACTCTCCCAAAAATTGAAATTATCAATTTTTAATCTTTACCAAAATATGTTCAAGATTGATCGCATTTTAAACGTATTGTGAATATCTTTTAAATGGTAATAATATTATAAAAAAATATATGAACAAATTTAAAGTTATACCCATTTTATGAATAAAAATAGAGTGAATAATACTTTTTTTATTATGGACACAAATGAACCATTGTAGAAGGGTAGATACTCAAACTTATAAACCCATTAAATGAATACTCAAAATGTGACGTGGCAATATTTGAGTATCCATATTTGAGTATACCACTAGTGATGCTCTTATAATGCCAAGTAAAATTCACTACGATTTCATTTCATTTGACAATTTAAACCATATGTTATAGGGAAAGGCTACAATACAAATCCCTATTTGGATGTGTACATATGCACCCGTATAAAAGTTACGAATTGATTACCTCTTATTAATAAAAGTTACGACATGCCAATGAGGTGGCATAATATGGACCATACAATAGGTGCATGTGATACACATCTTCAATGGATATGTACGTAATCCTGTTATAATTCTCTTAAAATGCAAATTTTGACCTTAAGGAGTTAGCCTGGACTTAAACAATTGTCCCCTAAGGTTTAATTATTCAACGCTCCAATGATATCGTGTGGCATTGCCTATGTGGTACTCCCATGGGCTGCCTGTAGTGAGCAACCTCTCTACATTTGTGTAGTGAGCAATCACGGCCGTCGGTTCGGCAATCAACGATCTGATGGCAATGGGTGTAGTGTGCAAACTCAGTACATGCCCCCCGGCTCCCAACCATTCAGGTAGCGACAAATCACCCAGTAGGAACATTAATCATTCATTTTTATTGGGTGGTTGGGAGACAATGGGTGACCCACATAGTGTGGTGCCGATTTTTCTTTGTTGGGGAATACCACCTGGCATTGGGACATGGTAGTTCGGGAGCACCGAATAATTAGCCCATCAGGTTTCACATTCGAAAGCTCTCAGGTGCTATCAACTCCCAGGACTTAAACAATTTTCAATACTATTGTAAAATTATGAACATTTGTTGAATCATGAACATATGTGTTCGCCTCGTCAATGCTGAGAACATGCAAGTGAGTTGGTAGCCAAGTTTGATATTTTCATGCGCGCCCAAGACGAAACAACTAATGCTTGTAACAACTAACATCATATACACTAACAACTAAAGCTTGTTGAATTTTCTAAAAAAAAATTTAAGAAATTGCTCAGAACCTTGATAACATTTTCTTCGTGTAGAGCTTTTGTGGCAAAAAAATATGGAATGATGCTGATCAGAAAAAAAAAATGGACTGATAATATTTTGGTGCTGGTAGTACATATCAATCAATTCATATTACATCACACAAAGGTTTTTTCAAAATGTCGTACATGGCATTTCCTTGTTTCAAAGATCTTTCATTTCTCTCTTAACAATATCTATAATAAGGCCAAGTCATCGTTTCATATGGGAATTTTAAATTTCAAAAAGTAGCTCTCTCTCTCTCTCTCTCTCTCTCTCTATCTATGTGACATTCAATCTAGAAAAGGAAAGCGGATCAAAAAAATATCGCATGAAAGAAAATTCATTTCTAAAAGAACCATCTATATTACATTACATAAAGGTTTTTTCAAAATGTTCTACATGGCATTTCTGTGTTTCAAAGATCTTTCATTTCTCTCTTAACAATATCTATAATAAGGCCAAGTCATCATTTCATTTCATATGGGAATTTCAAATTGCAAAAAGTAGCGCTCTCTCTCTCTCTCTCTCTCTCTCTCTCTCTTTGTGACATCCAATCCAGAAAAAGGAAAGCGGATCAAAAAAATACCACATGAAAGAAAATTCATTTCTAAAAGAACCATCTATATTACATTACACAAAGGTATTTTCAAAATATCCTACATGGCATTTCCATGTTTCGAAGATCTCTCATTTCTCTCGTATCAATATCTATAATAAGAGCATCCCCAATGGGATAATCAAAACATCCAAATAACCAAAGTTAGCAATGTTTGTCCAAAAATTGGCTCACATTGGCATAATCAAAGTTAACAATCTTTTATCCAATAACCAAATTTTGGCATTTGGATAATCAAAAGTAACAACATTTCTCAATAAACAAAACTCAATAACCAAATTTTGGGGATCACACCCTATTTATAAGTCTTTTTAATCTTTACAAACATTTTTAATAATCAAATCTTTATAAATCTTTTTAATATTTACTTCTTTTTTTTTTCTTTACCAAACTTTCTCTCAAAAATTTTAAATTACCAATTTCTAATCTTTACCAAAATATGTTCAAGATTGGTCTCATTTTAAAGGTATTGTGAATATCTTTTAAATGGTACTAATATTATAAAAAGTATATGTACAAATTTAAAGTTGTGCCCATTTTATGAATAAAAATAAAGTGAGTAGTACTTTTTTTTTTTATTATGGACACAAAATACCACTGTGACACTCAACATTGTTAACTTTATAAATGTCTTGTATGGATAATCAAAGTCTGATATGATAATTTTTGATTATTCAATTTTGGTTATACCATTAGTGATGCTCTAAGGCCAAGTAGAATCTCTCTCACACACAATCTACTCTTTCTCTCTCTCTCTCTCTGAAATTTCTCTTGGATTACAAAAAATACACAGTCTACTGGTTTGAAAATCATAAAGAAAATAAAAAAAGATTCTTTTAGTGATCCTTTAAAATTATATATTTTTTGTTCTGCATGAATCGCTGGGTTTAATTACTCATTCCCTTTTGGAAAGGTTGTCAAATATTCCATTTTGGGATGTCTCAGAAAGTTTGTGCATTTTTAAAAGCTTCCAAAATACGTGGGTGAGAAGTGTTCATCAAATCTATTATTCCTTGGTTTAGTTGATTTTTTAATGGTAAATGATTTTTGTTCAAACTTTTTTGCCCTCTTATAGTGCAGAAAGCGTGAATTGACCAATTAATTGGTTTTTCTTTTTTTATTTTTGGTTTCACTTAACAATCATGATAGGGGTGCTAGCAAAGCATTAGCCGGAATAATCAATGATGTGATGAGTGCATTTGGTATGGCTTTCGAACGTCGTCAAGTGCCTTCAAGCACGAGCAAGACACTAGTCTATATTACATTACACAACGGTTTTTTCAAAATGTCCTTCATGGCATTTTCATGTTTCAAAGATCTCTCATTTCTCTCTTAACAATATCTATAATAAGGCCAAGTAGAATCTCTCTCTCACACACATTCTACTCTCTCTCTCTGAAATTTCTCTTGGATTACAAAAAATACACAGTCTATTGGTTTGAAAATCATAAAGAAAATAAAAAAAAATTCTTTTAATGATCCTTTAAAATTATATATTTTTTGTTTTGCATGAATTGCTGGGTTTAATTACTCATTCCCTCTTGCAAAGGTTGTCAAATATTCCATTTTGGGATGTCTCAGAAAGTTTGTTCATTTTTAAAAGCTTCCAAAATACGTGGGAGAGAAGTGTTCATCAAATTATTCATTCCTTGGTTTAGTTGATTTTTTAATGGTAAATGATTTTTGTTCAAACTTTTTTGCCCCCTTATATTTCATCAAATTATTCATTCCTTGGTTTAGCTGATTTTTTAATGGTAAATGATTTTTGTTCAAACTTTTTTGCCCTCTTATATTGCAGAAAGCGTGAATTGACCAATTAATTGGTTTTTCTTTTTTTATTTTTAGTTTTTTCTTAACAATCATGATAGGGGTGCTAGCATAGCATTAACCGGAATAATTAATGATGAGATGAGTGCATTTGGTATGGCTTTCGAATTTCGTCAAGTGCCTTCAGGCACGGGCAAGACACTAGTCCATCAATATCCTATAGAAATTTGAAAACTCCAATCCTAATTCTCTGGAGTTTTAGTTTTAGTTTTTGATTCTTTCAAATTAAGAGAGGGAGGAGAGAAAAAAACGTGGAGGAAGTGGGAAGGGGAGAGAGTCTTTCGTGGGATTTGCGGGATGGGGCACAAGGCCACCTTAAATCCAATCCAAGTTCCGTTTTCTTGATTTCATTTTGAAAGAGAAAATAACAACCCATTATCATATTTGATACTCCTATAAATACTCCCCATACATTAGATAACTTCCCATGACTTGACAATTTCCTCTGGTTTAATTTACCACATGTCCCACGACTCCCACCCCATCTCTAACTTCCCTATTTTCTCTACGGCTTTACCCACTTCCTTCTATATTTATGTCTTGAAAAGTTCATGCTTTATTTTGCTCTACTTTCACAACCATAACAATTGATTGGAATTGTTAACTCCGTGTGCTACATGCGGAACAATAGTTCGGGTAACATTTCCACAAGATCAAGTCACTGAAACATCGATAGAGATAGAGTATTGTCCATGAATTGAGGTATGTAACTGAGCATTTATTTCTTCATTTTCTTTTATTTTTTTACTTTTTACTTGGTTTCTTCGTTCGAAAGCCCCCATTAATTTTAATATAGACATGATCCCATCTCTCAATTATAATTTCACATGCTCTCTAAGTACTACCATGGCAACTTTAATGTTTTTCCTCCATTCATGCTTTTTTTGATCTCCCATCATTTGTTTTTGGGTGACAAGTTTGATTCCATTTGTTACGATACTTTGTTCGTTTTAACACTAAGTTCAACTCTGTTTGTCACGAGAATTTGTTCGCAGAGTGCATACCAATAGTTGGTTTTCATCTCCAAATTATGTACGCATTTATCTTTTCCCCTTACTAGCATTGTGTCCATTGATGCATGAAACAACATCACGAAATAAGTTCACATTAATGTACTTTTCCTTTCCCGTTTATAAAACCAATGGCTGGTTCGTATAATACAGTTATTGCTAAATATGTTGATCTTTAATACTCCTATTGGAAGGAACTATCATTACTCTCTTATAAGAAAAATACTTATTTTCGGAGCCTCCGCAAACAAGGAGTTTGCACCGAACAAATCCACGCCATACATTCCGGGATCCGACGGCTCGGATTAATGTGTGAATTTTGTTCTTGTTTTTAAATCTGACATGCTTTTAGAGAGAGAGAGAGAGAGAGAGAGAGAGCATTGATCCGGACGTTAGATCGCAAAATGCACGGCCCGGATTTGCTTGGCACAAATTCCTTTTTTAGGGATGCTTCATAAATAAGTATTTCTCATCTCTCGTATAATGCAAGTACGATTCACTATGGTTTCATTTGACAATTTAAACTATTGGTTATAACTCTCTTATAATGCAAATTTAGCCTCAAGCCTGACTTAAACAACTAAACCCTAAGATTTCACGTTCGGAAGCTCTCAGGTTTTATCAACTCTAGTGATTTAAAGAATTTTAAATGCTATTGTAGAATTATATTTAAGTTTTTAAAAGTTTTTGATTGATGCAAATAAATAAGTACGAAAAATTAAAAGCCAAATTAGTAAAAAAAATCTTGCAGAATTTTATGAAACCCACTAGTAAATCCAGTAAAATATAGTCAATAAATATGTTTTGCAGGAAAGCTGGAATCATGTATTTTTATTTTGGAAATAACACCTACGCAACTAAGCAAAATCAATTGATTTTAGTTATTGTTACGCTACTTATTTCGTGTTCTACTTACACCAGGCATAATCCACGATCAAATGGTCAAATACCCAAAATATAAATATCCACAATCTAAAATGCAAAATGAGGGGTGCAAACACCCAATTAATTTCAATAATAGTTGAACCTAACTTCCGTAGGTAAATTTCTTTGTAAGAACATCTTTCCGTCTGGAGGCATAATCTAGTAAGCTTTTGTTGAATCATGAACATTTTTGTTTGCCTCGTCAAATGAGGTGGTAGCCAAATTGGATATTCTGATGCACAAGAATGAAGTGTCAGGTCCTACTAACATCATACTAACAACTAATACTTGTTGCATTTTCTCAAAAAAAAAAAAAACATTTAAAAAAATGCTCAGAACCTTGATAATATTTTCTTCGAGTACATATTTTGTGGTAAAAAATATAGGGAGTGATGCTGATTAGAAAAAATGGACTGATAATATTTTGATGTGGGCGGTCCATATCAATCAATCAATCAATACTCTATGGAAATGTGTTTTACCCACCAAATTCTCCATAACTCCAATCCTAATTCTCTGAGTTTTGGTTTTTCTTTTTGATTTTTTATAATTAAGAGAGGGAGGAGAGAAAAAAAAACATGGAGTAAGTGAGAAGGGGAAGAGAGAGAGAGAGTCTTTCGTGAGATTTTGCGGGAGTGGGGCACAACGCAACCTTAAAAGTTGGCTTTCTCCACCACGTGGCACTCCAATGCAATTTTCCACTTTCCTAATTTCATTTTGAAAAAGAAAATAACTTCCCATGATTTCACAATTTCCTCGGTTTTTAATTTTTCACGTGTCCCATGACTCCCACTCCATCTCTAACTTCTCTATGTTCTATGTCCACTTCCTTGTATATTTCTGTTTTGAAAAGTTCATGCTTTATTTTTTCTCTACTTGCACAACCATAGCAATTGATTGAAACTGTAAACTCCCGGTGCTGCAATGCAGAACAATATTTCTGAGTAGCATTTCCACAACTCCAACTCACAGAAAAATGAATAGAGAAAGAATATTGTCCATGAATTGAGGTATGTAATTCAGCATTTATTTCTTCAATTTCTTTTATTTTTTACTTTTTACTTAGTTCTTCGAATGTGACGTTCGAAAGCCCCCATTAATTTTGAAAATGGATATGATCCCACCTCTCAATTATAATACTAAGTTTGATTCCACTTATTACGAGATTTTGTTCTTTTTAACACTAAATTTGGCTCTATTTGTCAAGAGAATTTGTTCGTAGAGCGCGTACTAAAGGTTGGTTTTCTTCTCCAAATTATGTACGCATTTACCTTTTTCCCTTATTAGCATTGTACCCGTTGATGCATGAAAAAACATGAAAAAAAAATTCACATTAATATACTTTTTGTTTCCCGTTTATTGAACTGGTAGATCGCTAGGTTACTTTACAGAACTATATTATTGATAAATTTGTGGATCTTTAATACTCCTATTGGATAAGAATTATCATGACTCTCTTATATTGCAAATTGTGACCTCAAGGAGTTAGCTTGGACTTAAACAATCGTCCCTTACGGTTGCGTAATTATTCAACGCTCCGGTAGTACCACGTAGCATTGCCTACGCGGTACTCTCAACCATTTACATAGCGACAAATTATCCGGCAAGAACATTTACCATTCACTTTCGTGTTGGGTGACTGGGAGACAAAGGGTGGCCCGCATAGTGTGGTGCCAATCTTTTATTTGTGGGGAGTACCACATGGTACTCTATAAGGAATTAAGGACCCAATACAAATCACATATGGGGCAATCATAAAAGGACTTTGTAAAGTTGGAGACACCACATTGGCTATACGGTTGTTTAGGAGTATGCAAAAATGGAACTATAGGCCTAACGTTGTGATGTATAACACAATCATCGACAACCTTTGTACGGACGGAAACATAGATGAGGCTTGCCTCTTATTGGAGATGAGAGGGTGGGATGTTATGCCTAATGTGTTCACCTGCAACTCTTTGATTGATGGCTTATGCAAATCAAGTGGAAGGGAGGATGCCACAAAAATGTTGGAAGACTACATGACAGAGCAAGGAGGGAATATAGAACAAGAGTAAGAATTTTTTTTTTTTTTTTACAATTCAAAAGATACAGCTACTTGCATTTTTATAGAAATATCAAAATGTGACTTATGATTCTTTTTTGGAAATGAAACATATATTAATAACACAAACAAGTACAAAGGGACACAACGGTCCAACAAATACGGAAACAAAATCAAAATAATAAAAAGGTCGAAGAAACATTCAGGTCCTCTCAAAATAAACTCACAACTATAGACACCTGTACTAATGAAAATGAGAAGCCCTATCCAAAATATAAGTCCTGAAATAAAGACTATTATCGCATCTTTTCTCTCTCCACAAGCAACATGTTTTGGAGAGAGAAAAGATTCAATAATACTTTTTTATTTCAATAATACTTTTCTCTCTCCACGAGCAAAATATTTTGGGCTTCTCATAGTTGTTAGTACTGGTACCTATAATTGTGAGTTTAGTTTTAGGGGTCCTGAATGTTTTGTCGGCCTTTTCATTATTTTGATTTTGTTTCCTAGTGTTTGCTGGACCGTTGTGTCCCTTTGTATTTGTTTGTGTTATTAATATGTGTTTTCCGTTTCAAAAAAAAAAAAATAAATAAAAGAAAAGAAAAGAAAAGAATGATGAGTCACATTTTGTTATTTCCACAAAAATGCAGGTAACATAATCTTCTGAGTTATTAAAAAAAATATAATGTAATACACTAAGCAACTATCTCCAATATTTTTCCTGCATTTAGCACTTTTACTTGCTGTTTTGTACTTCATCATACTAACAAAAGTCGGTAATACCCCAAGTGGATGAGAGTGTGTGCAGGTGAGGCAGAGATTCAAGTGTCTATTGTGTAAACATGATAAGAATAAATGGGACTAAATAACCAAAAAAAAAAATGGTACGTGAACGGGGAACTAGGCAAGTGTCTTGTTTGGACACCCTTTTGTGTTGACTCAACAATCTATAGTATTGCAAAATAAGTTTTCGTGTATGCATGGGTTTTTGCGAGGAGGCATATGGTTGCGACAAATGACAATTATTAACACATGTGAACTTATTTTTATTACCACTCTTAAAATTTATCCCTACGTAGGTTATGTAATTCAAAAAAATTACCTTAATTTCTTCTTTGCATACCCGAAATAGGAGATTGGGATTACCATAATTAGATACTTGATTCATTGCTCAAAATTAAAAATTTAACTGAAACAACTGTCTAAGAAAAATTCATAATGGTATTATTTTCTAAACGGAAAGGTTTTCCATGGAATTGTTACATTCTCTAATACCAATACAACCATGAGAAGGAAAGTTTTAGTATATTTCCATTCCAATATTGCATACTAGCATAACAAAGAAAACAAATATTTTAAATGTTTGATTTCTATTTTCTTTTTTTTATCATCGTATCTAGTTCAAACGTTTGGTGTATCTTGCACCTAATGTTTCTCTCGATGTACCCAGTGTCGAGTTATAATAATATCATTTTCCCCGTTTCAAAAAAAAAATGTCTGATTTATATGGAATCAATGGAGCAATATAAAATCTAATTGAGTTTACTTCTATTGGTACAGAATGATTTGTTTACAAAATCAACAAGGAATGATTTTTTCATATTCTCTTCCATACATAAAGCCTAAAAGTTTTTATATAGAACTTTAATATCACACAAACTCTCTGTACATTGGGAACAAGGAAATATGTAGCTCACAATATTTCTTGCCCCGTATGAGAGTTAAACTTAATATTTTAATATTTGTGTTACTTCATTTTTGTCGCTTTACGTAAGTTCGATAATTTTTCTTATGATAACCCAGTTGCCGATTAAATATATGGTGATCTGTGTAGCTCCATTGCTGCTCCGAACAATACCATCTCTGAGCAAGTACTATAAATGGATTGTGGACAAGAATTTTTTTTCCTACTAGGTTTTCCATTGCCATTGTAACTTGATTATATATAGTGTTCATCATCTGTTGAATTTTTTTTGTTTCTGGAATTCCAATATTTATTGATTGTGTTGAGAAAGGTAATTTTTGTTTTTTGTTTTCAGTATGTAGTCTGTTTTTATTCTTTTTCGTTCTCTTTATAGGTGGTGATGCAATTCTCTTAATCTTAAATTAAGGAATGAGATCAAATTCGAGTGAACTCAACAATATATGTGAGTTAATTTGATTGGTTATTGTGAATGGCTCCATTTTTCTTAAATTCATTTACTAAACTTGGTTAGATGCATGGGTCCCAAAGCTTTGGTTAATAAATAAATTTTGAGAGAAGTCAGGTTTATTTTTTAGAGAAGTCAGATTTATTGTAAGCATTTTGTTTGCGTCGTGCTTTTAGGTAGAGGCAAGTACTTGGACTTCACAGTAACCTACAAAATAGTAACTCATAAGAACCAATAAAAATGCGCAATAGGAATTCACTTTACAGATGGTACATATATTTTCCCAACTAAATGCACAATTTTATTTGTCAAATTTAAGCTCTGAAATGGATTTTCACAGCTGAGTTGCAGTATTGCACATTGAGCAAGTACATGTGGATTTTGTGGTGCTTAATTGATAGTTTGTGATTTTTTATTTATTATTTTTTTGTGCTTTGACAGATTACGCATTCTACATGTAGATGAATTCCACCAGAGAAGAGGCAAAAGGTTGGTAATGAAAAATGGTGTGTTGCGGAGAATTAGTGCCAAGACTTTGTTAAACTTTACCAATTTAGTAACTTTATATCGAGTTCTATTTTTTACTTTTATTTAATGGAAGCAAGAGATATGTTGGCCCTGTTATATATTGTTGCTATGTTTTTTCTTGTATTTCGTTCTACAGGTGATGATGTAAGTTCGAAATTTGGTATAGTTGCGTCAGTTAAACTATATGGTTATGATGGTACAAACTACAAAGTATCTGATTGTTGAAAAAGTGAGTTCCTTTTCTTTTTTTTTATTAGCAAAAGAAGAGATATATTAAAAATTGGTAAGAGTACATCAGGGGGGAAAAGGGATCAACAAAATATCCAAGACCCAAAAGCAAAAAAGAAAAAAAAGTGAGCTTCTTTTCCATCATCATCATGTGGTATTTATAAATTCATCTTTTATGGATGCTTGATCAATCTGTGTTGTTTTATTGCCATTTTTTCTCTTGCCAATGATTCAATAGGAGAAAGCCTTTTTTTTTTTTTTTGGTCACAGGTGAAAGTTTTATTCATTTGAAGGCAAAAATTTAAACATCAGAAAATTGGGAACCCCATGGGGACAAAATGGATGTCCACCAACCGGACCAACCGTTGGAAAAGGTTTTCTAAGCACTAGTATGTGTAGCCCGATTACATCCACGTTTAACAAAGTTAAAAACAGAAAAAGTAAATTGATTCTTCAAAATAAGACAATCCTGTGAAATTGCCACAATGTCAAAAGGCGGTACTTGTGAGTCCGAGCAGCTATTCACAATTGTGTCTGTATTCTTATATTTCATCTTAATGAGATAACTTCACAACGGAGCTTTGGTAACAAACACACATTGCAAAAAAATTCAAATTGTATCGGTTACCACCCTTTTGGCCCAAAAGTTGTGTATTCAATATCTAACTTTACTCACTCATAGGTAAATAAGTTGGTTGCTATTTCATGCCCAATATCACTTATCTTGAGAAAATACTTAGCGTTTAAGCAGAGCTTGATGCATGTGATTATCCAGTTTGCTACACATTTTTAGACTTTCAACAAATTTTCACCACATATAGGTAACGAAGAAAAACACATGTCCTCGGTTGCGTATGCTCGAGAACTAAAGAGAACGAAATTTTCTGTAACCAAAAAAACATTTTACCTGTAGCTACAATAACCTAAAAAGGAAAAGAAAAAGTCGTGACCAAAAGTAAAACTAAGTTAGGAATGAAGGTTTATCACACTTTCCAAAATAAATGACAAAATTTCTTTTTTCTTACTCTCATACGTACGTTTGTCGACGGAAGTCATTTTCTTATTATTTCCAATGTGATTGTTTGAAGTATAGAGGCAAAAAGAGAGAGGTATATTAAGTTTTTTGGTATTGAATTATCTTTGATTGATTATTTTCTGTTTATCTTTATTTTTTTTATTTTTTTGTGCTTTGATAGATTTAGTGGTCTACATGTAGATGAGATTTCAACAGATAAGAGGCAAAAGATTGATAATGAAAAATGGTGTGTTGCAGAGAAACAAAATTTTGTTATAAGTTCACCAATTTTGTAAATTTATATCGAACTCAACTTTTTCCTTTTGTTTAATGGAAGCAAGAGATATGTTGGCCCTGTTATACATCGTTGCTATATTTTTTCCTGTATTTTTCGTGTTAAAAATTCGAAATTTTGGTAAATTTTTTTGATGATTTTTCGTGAGGACCCTTAAAAACATGTTTTAAATATATTAGACGGTTCGGATAATGAAAATTTGATGGATAAATAGGAGTCCTTGATAGGAACCCCATTAGGTATACTTGATTGGAACCGCGTTGTGTATATATGTATATATGCATGTTCTAGATCTTCTCTCTCTCTCTCTCTCTTCGTCGAACCAGAGAACTAGCCAAACTGGATCGAAACCAGGATGAATCGAACCGAACCGAAACCAAACCGACTATTTAAAGCTAGTTCTAGTTTGGTGTTTTCCAAATCGACTTTCCCGATTTGGTTCAAAAAAAAAAAAATGCAAGAATCGGACCAAATCGAATCGTTTACACCCCTCATATTCCCTCCGTCCCCAATTTTTGGTCCATCGTTCTATTCTAACTAGATAAAAAAAACTAGTTATACCTTTAATCGATAATGAACTTTATATTCAATATAGATCTCAATTAGTTGTACACAACAATGTTTTCAACATCACGTATAATAATGTAAATTACGAAATATAATTAATTGAAAAGTGGCACAAACTCCCAAAAGGGATTAATAAATTGGGATGGAAGGAGTAATTTCTCCATCCCAAAATGAATGTCCATTTTAGGCATCCTAAAAAAATTAAGAGACACAATCATTACCCTTTTAAAGTTACAAGTTTCCAAGAATGCTCTTCAATCATTATTTCTTTTGTCTTTTTTAAAATATTTTAATTGCTTAAAGAATGGCAAAGTTGGGAAATAACGTGTTTCGTCCCATTTGAATTTTCAAAATGGACAAAGTATTTGGGACGGAGGGAGTATCACAGCTAGTTACCCAGTTTTCCAAAAGATTTTAGCACCCAGGTGCTAAAATCATGATTTTTCAAATAAAAAAATGAAGTAGTTCCGTGTATCGTTTTTCGATTTTTTTTGCACCAAACTAAAGTACACGAGGAGTACTTTAATTTGGTGCGAAAAAATTGAAAAACGATACCCAGAACCACTTCATGTTTTGATTTGAAATATCATGATTTTAGCACCTGGGTGCTAAAATCTTTTGGAAAACTGAGCACCCGGGATAATATAAGGAGAATTGAAAAAAGCAACAGATTGTAATTTTCAGTACCTCAGGTCACTATTGTGGTGGAAGAAAACCATCGAGGAGGTCTGTGTAATTTACCCTTGCTTGCTCTTCTACTGTCTCTAGCTTCCAAACACTTCTTCACTGTAGTCAGCCGCTTCGCCTGCTAAAACCAGTGAGCACGGGAAGAAGACGACAATGGCGATAATCAAATCAAAACTCCATTTATACCTTCCGCCTCGTTTTCTCTCTGCTCTTTCTACCCAGAGATTCACCTTTAAATCCCATTTCTCTTCTTCCCCACTTCCCCCACAAACCGTCCAAAACGCCGTCGTAACCGAGGACGAACCACCCACAGCCACCCCTCTCCTCTCTCAGTCAGAAACTCTTCTCGCCGAGCAATTTCACTCCCTCATCAAAGAACACCACCGCAAAAACCCCGACCCAAACCCCAACCCTAACCCTAACCTCACCATCCCATCTCTTTCCATAGACTTCTCCAAAGCTGCCTCTCTATCCCCATCCCTCTCTCCCGCGCTCGTCCGCCACATAATCGAGAAATGCGGCGCCGTACGCCATGGCATCCCCTTTCCCCAAACCCTAGCTTTCTTCAATTGGGTGACAGCGAATTCCGATATTGCCCCATCCCCTGACCCCTACAATGAGATGATTGACCTCGCTGGAAAGGTACGCCAATTCGATATTGCTTGGCAGTTTATAGAATTGATGAAATTGCGCAGCATAGAAATTGGAATTGATACTTTCTGTATTCTAATACGGCGGTATGTGAGGGCTGGATTGGCTGCTGAGGCTGTTCATGCGTTTAACCGGATGGAGGAGTATGGATGTATTCCTGATAGGGTTGCGTTTTCTGTGGTGATAAGTATTCTTTGTAAGAAAAGAAGGGCAACTGAAGCTCAATCTTTCTTTGATAACTTGAAAGAGAAGTTTGAACCTGATGTGGTTGTTTACAGTAGCTTAGTTCATGGGTGGTGTAGGGCAGGCAATATACCTGAGGCTGAGAGGGTGTTTCGCGAAATGAAGACAGCTGGGGTAAAGCCCAATGTGTATACTTATAGTACTGTGATTGATGCATTGTGTAGAAATGGGCAGATTACGCGTGCCCACGATGTTTTTGCAGAGATGATTGATGTTGGGTGTGAGCCGAACTCGGTTACTTTTAATAATATGATGAGGGTGCATGTTAAGGCTGGCCGGACTGAGAAGGTCTTGCAAGTGTATAATCAGATGAAGAGGCTTTCTTGTCCGGCTGATACCATTACTTATAACTTCATCATAGAGAGTTATTGCAGAGATGGAAATATTGAAGATGCAGTTAAAATACTTAATACGATGGTCAAGAAAGGGTGTACTCCTAATGCGTATACCTTCAATCCGATATTTGGGTGTATTTTGAAGTCAAAGGATGTGAATGCCGCTCATAGGATGTTTACCAAGATGAAAGAGTTGAAATGTAAGCCCAACACGGTGACGTATAATACACTGATGCGGATGTTTGCTGATTCAAAATCAACTGACATGGTTCTCAAGCTTAAGAGAGAAATGGATGATAGTGACATTGAGCCTAATGTGAATACTTATCGGGTTCTAATCTCTATGTATTGTTCGATGGGGCACTGGAACAATGCTTATAAATTCTTCAAAGAGATGATCGAGGAGAAGTGTTTGAAACCGGGTCAATCAAGTTATGAAATGGTTTTGCAAGTGCTGAGGAATGCTGGGCAGATAAAGAAGCATGAGGAATTGGTAGAGAAAATGGTGGATAGAGGATTTGTTACTCGTCCGTTGTAGAAGGAGCGTGATGTTGGTAATCTTTACCTTTCTCATAGCTGACACAGGGACTTATTTCATGGCAATGAGTTATGGTTGCTTAAAATATTAAAACGTTGGGAGTTTTGAATCATATCTTGGAAATGTATAAGTTTTGCAAAATATCAAGTTATTAGAATTTTACTGTTGTCAAGAGTGAATTTTGACATTGTATTGTGGAATATGTAATGGCTCTGTTTTTATTGTCCGACTGGGAGATTGCATTAGTATGGAAGAATAAATGGCTTTTGGACTATGGTTGTGGGAGGATGAAATCTCTGAGGGATAATGGGTTGATGGGGCTACATTGAACTCTTGGAGGGATAATGGGTTGATGGAGATACAAAAGGGTGCTTCTTTTACTCCCCCTTGCCAAGCTCAGGTCTACCAAGTTTATGTTTCCAGATCAGTAAAATTCAAGGCTGGGATAGTTGCTTAGAAAACTGGTGGGAATCTAGTTGTGGGCTGGAGCCTTTGAGCAGTGCAATTCCAGCCTTTGAACAATCTGATTCCATGGGCGAAGCAGCTGCTGCCAGAATTGCAACCACCTGGGCTGTTGAGGCATGCTGGGAAGTGGGAAATTGTCGCTGTCCAAACTGGCACTTCTGGTCCATCTCCGTTTGTTTGTTCCATGTTTGACAGAGGATGCCTATGCGGTCAATAGCCCTATGTTGGTTTCTTTATTCAGGCTCGGAGCTCCCTGAGACTTTGCAATATGCGCTATGCTTTCATACAGATTGATGTTTTCTTCTTGTCTTAGGTTTTTGCTCATCTTCTCATTGCTTTTCCTTTTTAACTACTCCTAATTTACAACATTTCCCAGAAAATACAGCATAAAAGTTTTGTTGAGATGAGTTTTGTGGTATTTCTTTGTTTTTGCCTCACTTTCTCTTTACTTGTAGTCAAGAATCTTAGAATTGAAAATGGTGCTTTCTGGCAGTAATCGTACATAATCTCCATTGCTTGCATTTGATTACCTTCAGTTTTATGTATGACTTATGTATGCTAACTTGAAACTCGTTTGTTAAATGGGTAACATTATGGATATGAACATTTGAAAAAATCTGGTAGTCTTGCAGACACTGGGAAATATCCCTATGCATGTTGAAAGTTTCAATTTGAAACCAAGATTTTTACATTATCATTGACCATTCAAGATAATCTTCTACATTCTTTCTGACACGAGAAAGTTCCGAATAAATTCACAATCAATGACCTCGCATGTCGAATAAACTCGCTAAACTCCTAGTGAGCAATCACGGCCTTCCGTTCAATAATCAACGGTCCGGATTATTTTAGATAAAACATTAAGTGTGTTCAATAATCAGGACTATTGATTGCTGAACATGAACAGAAGGCTGTAAATTACTCACTATAGGGGTGAAGTGAGCTTTACTCACTATAGGCCCCCGAATCTTGGCAACACGGCTACCGACACGGTTTGCAATAAAAAAACAATTAACGATAGATTTTTGAGGATATTTTGAGCCATTACGCGGTTGTGACATTGACTTAAATATACTTATAAAGAACAATTATAGCACTGAAATGATTGGTAGAGAATTGAGTTGATGAAATCCAATCGAAATCTGTTGCTCGAACCATGATAAAAGGTGTAACTTCCACATCTTTTGACTTTCTTAATTACTATTTTAAGATATTTGTCTATTTTAATTAGGTAATGAGTCTACCTCTGTACAACTTACGAGTATTGTTTAAATTGAAATAATGACTATAAAAAGTCAAAGAATATTTTTAAAAAGTTAAAAATTTAATGTTAGTTTTCACAAACACTTTAAAAATATATATATAATAACTATGTGTTTTTATTGAAGTAATGAACCCTTCCATGGTTGCTGACGATCTTTGCATGCACATATTGGCTTTCAGGTCATTAATATTTAAAACATTTTTTTGAGTGATTTCATGAAAAATCAATTCAATCGGACAACGAAAATTGCTTAATTCAATGTGGAGTATTAGTTTTCCATCTCGAAAATTGGATCATGTATCGTAAATGAAAATTAATATATTTGATCAAGCATTTACAAATATTCAATTATGCTAATTTTCGTGGTGCCAGTCAAAAAATTATTATGAAATTAATCAACGGCGCGAATCATTTTGTGGAATCCGAAAGTATGCCTGCGAGCAGATCTATGCACACAGACCATGTTAGGGGTACCGACATATCACCAAAATTGTACAAATCGGCATGGGGGATTCATTTTTGGGTACCACACGAATGATCCAAATCATTCAATAATTTTAAAATGATTTTATGAGTGTCTCAAAAAAAAATCATCTCAATTGGATATGTAGAAGTGCTTGATCTGAACTTCAACTTTTTCATTCAGAATTAAGGATCTTACCTTCTGATTGAAAAATTGCAATATTGGATCACCTACTTGCGTATATCCAATTGAGCTGATATATAGCGGAGATATTTGAAAAATTATTTTAAAATTAGTGAACGGTTTGAATCATTTGTGTGGATCTCAAAGTGGGCCCCGCACGCCGATTTGTACAATTTCGGTGCCCTGGGGTGGGTACCCACTACCCATATCTTTAACGTATGCACGCCGATGGTCGGTACCCATAGAATTCCAAGGGTGGTGTTGCACCAAATAACTTCTCAAAATAACTGTCATCTGTCTGACTCTGCTTCGTTGTCACACGAACGCAAACACAATTCACAACCAGATATAGGAAGAGAAAAGTATAATTGTCACATGTTGTTGCCGTTGATCGGCAGATTCTAGAGAGAGAAAACGCCCCTGACGCCATGGAGAATCACAACAACAACAACAAGACGGCGGAGGAGGAGGGTACGGTGGAGGAGGAAGACGAAGAAGAGCCCAGTTCGAGCTTGACTCTCGAGAGGGTCGCTGTTGCCAAGCAATTCATCGAGAACCACTACAAATCTCATATGAAACACATTAAAGAGCGCAGAGAAAGGTATCGATTCGCCACCACATTTATACGCGTATCGGTTTATGTATGTACAGGGATGTGTCTGAGTTCGATTTTACACGTTAATTCACCAAATGTACGTTAATCGTGTCCCTAACCCTAGCATTTCCTCAACCGAATGTGTTCACCTGGAGGTCAAGGCCAAGACTTTAGGGGATTGCTCCTATGGTCTCAGGTTTGAAACCTCCTTTGTGCTATCAATTCTTTTGGGCCAATCATATGGGGCGTTTGCTCTGGCTTTAATTGGGATTTTAGTCGAGGTGCATGCAAGCTTGTCCAGGCACCTGAGTAAGCAAATAAAAACCAATTGCATGTACCTCTGTCTTAGATTGTGCATTTCACAGAATTTGATTGCGCTTTTAGTCATTTGCCTCCAATGCTGTTGAGTGTAAGTTTCAATGGTTTCTTTCAATATGTCATAATGGTTTACATGAGGCAGACTTGTGATTCCAATGAAACCCCCAAATTGAGGAAGAACATTTTTGGTTCGTGATTAGACTGGTAACTCTCGTGTCCATAATTTCACACAAATGAACCCCAAGGGGTTGGCCTAGTGTTTAAGGCCTGAGACTTAGGGTTTGCTCTCTCCTAAGGTCTCAGGTTCGAAACCTCCCAGGAGCTATCAACTCATTTGGGGCCCTGTTTAGTGGACAGTGAGATTGGTCCCCCAGGATTAGTCAATGTGTGTGTAAACTGACCGAGACATCTGAGTTATCAAAAAATTAAAAAAAATTCACATAATTGAATGTTGAGAAGCTATGGTTTCCGAGTGGTCATATTGAGGGAAAATTTTCTACAGATTTTATTGGCAAGGAAAAATTGATGTAGTCATTGTTGATGCTTGTGTGGTGGTGCAGAGTGAGGTATTATCTGAACCACTAATGAGTCTTGCTGAATAATGAAAAATCAAATTCAGGCTTGTCTTTGATTGTTAATTAATGGTGGTGGCAAAGTATTTGAGGACAAGACTTGTATGTTATTATTCAACTCAATCATTGCCCCAACTAACCATATAAAAGTTTGTGCCCAACTCAACAAGGTCTAGTTGATGGCGATTATCATGACAAGAGTGAGAATTTTTCCAAAGTAATGCTTGTTATCAGTTAAACATAAGCAAATGAGATACTTATCCTTGACAATTTTTTTTGCAAGTTTCGTTTGTCGAGTTGGAACGCTCATATGCAGTTATATTTTTGTTTTGGGTTGTGTGTAAGTGAAGATGTTCGTGTAGAGATATGGAAATCCATATATGAAAGGCTTTGCAGATGAAACTAGAAGCTTCAAAAACTTCAGTCAGTTTTCTGTCTTCCATGTTTATGCCGGTAACCTTGTGTACACTCGGGTGCGCAGGTTGACTCATGACCCAAGTATTTCAAAGCATGTGAAGTTGTTTTGAAGGATGAGTTTGTGCGGATTTAACTATTTGCAGTCATGTCTTATTTATGTTGGATGGAGATTTAGGTTCCTACTGGGGAGAGAATGAACTGGAAAAATGCTCAGTAGAATACTTGCACTCTACCTGAATTACAGAAAGATCAAGGGAGAGCAAAGGAAAACGGTCAACTTCGGAAAGACAGCTGCTTTTAAGTGATTCACTTTTTGGTTGTTTTTAGATTAGCTTAGATATATACAAGATTCATTTTGAGAGTGAGGATAAAGTTACTGCACCCCTAGCAGATTAGGGATGTGTATCGTATCCTAGAAAAGCATTTCTATGGCAAACAAACTTTGTTATTTCGCTCTGTTTTTTTGTAGAGTTTTAGGCAATTGAAGAGAATCATTCTTTCAGTCAAACAGGCATTCCGGTTTAGGGTAGTCCATAGATTCATTTTAAATTTTTCTAGTTGCTGTTTTCTTCACTTCTAGGGATGTTAGGTGGTCCTAGTTGCTATTAAATGCTGACTGCTCAGTGTTCTTTGTCGATACATTTTCATTATTTAGAGGGAAAATATGTGCCTTGATTTCTCTCTGTCACTTAAATTATCTTGGATTCCTGGCTGTTGAGGATGTAAATGATGAAGTTGCATGTGTCTTTACCGGCTTAAGCTTTAACATGGGTTGGTGATCAACAATTCAAAGTTGCATCATAGCAGGACATATATATTGTGTTCAAATCTCATTGCCTACTCGATAATAATTTTTTTTGCATGAGTTAGGCCCGCTTGTGATTGAGACTCTTGCGACACATAAGAGGCATCTTAGGATAAAATAAGGTTATCCCTCTCTATACTTGCATAAGCTTTTATTTGAGTTAGTGGTTACCAGTTTAACACCCTTTTTTTTTTATTGGCTACCAGTTTAACACTTGCGTTACGTACATTTCCATGTTGAATTAACTTAATTTGCACAAAGAATAATATCTCTGAGGATATAGTTTCAGATATTTTTGGGTAAATTTTCTGACAACTTTTATCGACGCTTTGTAGGCGCTCGGTGCTAGAAAAAAAGTTAGCTTCTTCAGATGTGTCGGAGGAGGAACAAATCCATATATTGAAGGATTTGGAGCGCAAAGAGACTGAGTATATGCGACTTAAACGGCATAAGATCTGTGTTGATGATTTTGAGCTTCTAACTATTATTGGAAGAGGAGCCTTTGGAGAGGTTCAAGAAATGACTTGTTTGTTAATATGCATAAAAGCTTCTTTTGGCTAAATCCGGAAAACTTATATATGCCTATCAAGCAAATTTTGCGAAATTTGGGAAATATTTCTTAATTTTTGATTCTTAGTTTAGGTGGATGTATTCTGTTACCAAGTTTTCAAATGTTCAGTGAACTTACTGTGTACGGTTCTGTTAAGTGTAAACCATACTTAGACAGCTCCGTGAAGTCATTTTCTCCCAACCTTGCTTCTTTGTCTGCTTTAGCATACTGGTCCTTAATCAGGTATCAAGTGCTAACGTACCAAGTTCTACCATCACTGTTAGAGCTTGTTCTAAATTGGTCATTTATTCTCTCCAGAACCAGTATATGAGTCTGAGTCTGGACTGCCTCTCAACTTATTATCATTTTAGAGCTAGGCTTTTGGGCTCGTTTCTTTAGATCAGTTCCCCTTTTGTTTGTGCCATAAATGAACTTTGTTTCGTTGTGGTTCCCTCTCTACGTGCGAGTAGGGGTTCACATGTGCGGGGGAGTGGTAGAGCTTGTCCCACTTATATGAGCTTCGACAGCCTCTCCACTCGTTGCCAATTGATTTTAAATTGCATGCTTTAACACTCACCTTCTTGAATCTTGACAAACTAGTTAACCATCTAAATTAATCAAACAAAGCTAACCATCTTAATGCAACTTTAGAAATGATTGTAAAGACAAATGATTAATCAAATGCTTGGTTACATATTACATGACCTAAATTATTACTTAATTCTTTCCTTTCCATTTTTATGTACTGTTGAAATTTCATTGAATCTTATAGTTCACTTCTTTTATCCCGTGATTCAGGAAAACAGGGTTTTGATTCACAATTGTAATTGCAATTTCACAACTATTTTATTCATAACTTGTACTTTGCACTCTTAAACTGTTTCCAGTAGATCTCCAAAACTGTTACCCTGTCCTTCTTAGGGAGTTAACTGCCCAGTTCTTAGGTGAAGTGTTGATTTTGCAGAGTTCGTTTGTTTGAAATGTGCTGGATAATCATTTATTACTTGTTTTGCTTTCCATATATTCTTCCAGCCCTGAATGATAACGTTTGCTTTTATATTGTCAAGCAAGAGTGTGATGGGTGCTTACAAAGAATTGTTTACAGGTTAGGCTGTGCCGGGAGAAGAAATCTGGCAATATATTTGCCATGAAAAAACTTAAGAAGTCAGAAATGCTCAGTAGGGGACAGGTGAGATTAGCTGTCAGCAGCAACTTCTTAATGTTTCTTATGTGGACTATATTTGTTCTGAACTTTTCATGACGTGCCCTTTTTTTTTTTTTTTTTGTCTTATTATTGTTTTTCTACATCTACTTGAAGTCTGGACTGGTAATATTAATATTGTAGACAACCGTTCTTCTTTCGCTGAAAAAGAAGGTCTACCTTGCTCTAATCAATTATCTTGATATTGAGTTTGGTAGATTCTTGTGTATGTGTACTAAGTCTACCAACCATAGAAATATTAATGCATTTGCACTGGCACTGAAATAGTAATTTGTTCTTTCCAGTCATTTGTCAAGTACAGTCCATGAGTCTTCTAAATATCTTTAATGTGATGATTATTAGATAAAGCAAAGACAAGATCAAGTTAACCTAAAAATATTCCTAAGTGTAAAAAACTAGATGAATGAACGAAAGAAATTTATAATAACGAATAGCTTTCCAAATAAAATTCTTGCCAGGTGATCCTTCTTGTGCCCCATCACATTACCCTTGACTATTTGATGTAGCATGGCATTCACAAGGATTTCTTAGGACATTCGATGTTCATATTAATGAGATAGTGATGAAGAAAAGATGAAAGGAAAGTTAACGTATTGGAGAAGGGGAATAAGAAGAAAACGCAAGATCTATCATTGATCTGAGTTTTGTTCCTCTATTGGACAGGGAATGAGTTCAACAGCGATATGTTATTTTATGTTTGAAAACTCTAGTAACAGAGAAGAATGGCCTAAAAGAAAGGAAAGTATAGAGTAAGTATAGAGAAAAATCCTAAAGATGCTTAGCACTCAAAGCTTTCGAGTAGTTTATCATATTCTCATAGGTTCCAGTGGTTCTTTTATATGGAACAGGTTGAACATGTTCGAGCTGAAAGGAATTTGCTTGCAGAAGTTGCCAGCCACTATATAGTAAAACTCTTTTATTCCTTTCAAGATGCTGAATTCTTGTATCTGATAATGGAATATCTGCCTGGTGGTGACATCATGACTTTGCTGATGAGAGAAGAGTCTTTAACTGAAACTGTGGCTCGATTTTACATTGCTCAAAGTGTTCTGGCCATAGAGTCTATCCACAAGCATAACTACATCCACAGGTTGGTATTATCTCGCTGGCCACATATTAATGGAACGTTACTAGACAGTGGCTCTTTTTTTTGGTAATCTTATTTATCCAACCATATCTTTTGCAGAGATATTAAACCTGACAACCTTCTATTGGACAAAAATGGTCATATGAAGCTTTCTGATTTTGGTCTTTGCAAGCCTCTTGACTGTTCAAATTTAAGTCCTATAAATGAAAATGACGTGATGACTGATGAGAATTTGAGGGAATCAATGGATGACAATGGATGCTTTCCAGATAATGGTAATGGAAGTCGCTGGAAAAGCCCCCTTGAACAGTTGCAGCATTGGCAAATGAACAGGAGGACATTGGTAAGCAAGATAATATTTTCTTCCTTTCTAATTGTTTATGTTGCACTTCATGACAGATTTTTTACTTTTAACTTCCAAAATCCCTATCTAGCTACCAGTTGGCTGTTTTCTACGAAGTTCTATAAAAAGAAACTGAAGGGTGAAACCTTAAGACTGGAGGATTTAATATGTAATGATGGACTTAGGTGTATGTTGCACTAAATTCGTGCTATTTCTTGAACAAGTAGAAGACCAGTCTTCTAGGGTCTTGTAAGAAGCTAAATGATACGTATAGGAAAAAAAGCCCGGATCTGGTTTCGCAAGCCACCATGTCTACTAGGTATGGTGAAATTCTTTGTTGCTTAGTGTACATAGACATCTACTCGACCATGTCGGGGTATATGGTGTTACTTGAAGTATCATTCATTTCAGCGTAGTTGTTCCTTCCCAGTTAAATTTTCCAGCATCCTTCACATTTGGAACTACACCAAATGAAGTCCTGTTTTTGTATCAGACCACACGAATTTGGTGCTGAAATTCTGTTTGGAGGATGGCAACACCTAGATTAGGTAACCCAAAAGTTCGTTATCGTTATTAGGGCTGTTCATGGGTCGGATATCCTCGGGTTGGGATTGAATTTGACCCGATCGACATTGATCGGATTGATGAAAACCCCACCCGACTCCGACCGAAACAGTGGTCGGGTTCCGACCGAATAGGCAGTCGGGTGTGTCAGATCGAGTTCGGTCAGGTGAGCGGGTTGAGACTTGAAGAGAGAAAGAGATTTTTCTGGGCAACGAAGTAGAGATCTATTCTGTTTAAAAAATAAAATAAAAAAGTACGTACAGATCTACCATAAAACCCAAATGCGTAAATGTAAAACAAAAAAGTAGAGATCTACTGTAGACACTGTTTCTCTTATACGTCCAAGGATCTCTACTATGGGTCGTAGAAAGAGAGAGGAAGATCTGAAACTTGATCTCTTCTATATCCCAGCAGCCCACCATCCATCCATGAGCAGTGATGTTGTAGACTGGAGAGAGTGGGGTCTGAGAGAGGAGTTACAGAGTAAGAAGCGAATTAAAGTGGGGGAGGCGCTGGGTAATACTAGTAGATTTAAGGTTTTTTCTATTTTGTCGGTCGGGTCAGATCCAACCGATTTAAAATTTCTCAAACAGAGACCTGTCCGAGAAAGTGAAATTTTCAGAGAATAAGACCCGAGCCCGACTGTTTAACCCTGTTGGACGGATCGGATGTGCGTTTTTTTGGGTCGGTTCACGGGCCAGATGAACAGCCCTAATTGGTATATCCAAAATTTTATAAATTTTCTCTATAGATCATTTGTTGAATTGAACTTTCCTTTGATCTTAATTTTTTTGTCAAATGTTTAGTGCAACTATTTTTGGCCATCTTTGGTAAAAACTTATTAGAATCCACTACTCTTGTTGTAATGGCACTGGCTCCAAAAGCTCAGGTTTTTATTGAAGGGTGTCAAACAATTGTATTGAGCTCTCCAACATTCCCTCTCATCTGGAACTCGACTCCATGTAGCTATGGAAGATTAGAATATGAGTACCTGCAGCAAATCATGCTATTATTTGATGTTTTTGTTGTTAGGCTAGTGTCATTTTCAGACACAATTGAGTCAGTGCCATTTTATTCTTTGTTTAGCGGTGCTTATAGAACAACAAGGACTTATGACATAATATAATAAGGTTTTATCATCTTCTTGTTCTCTTTTTCCAGGCGTTCTCCACCGTGGGCACACCTGATTATATTGCTCCGGAAGTATTGCTGAAAAAGGGATATGGCACAGAGTGTGATTGGTTAGTAAAGTTTGAATGATGAGGATTATCTAAAAATTTAAACAATGCCTGTCGTTTTATTGTATTGCTCTGATTTTGCTCTCGTACCAGTTTCTATGGGTATTGAGGTTCCCTTGCATATGCCATTGAAGTCCAGAGTTTTGACTTCTGATATTGTGCTTCTAGGTTTTGAAAAGCTAAAGCAAAGGGAGATGGCATCATTGTTTTGCTAAACTTCAGTAAATTGGTCTAGAGAGTCAGTAATAAATTTCATGGGGCATACCTATTTTAGAGATGCACAACATGTATTACTGTTTCTGAAGACGCTGATCGTTAAGAAAAAGAAAACAATTTTGCGCAACTGGCTGGTTGGTTAATTGGTCACATTTTCTTCATGCAAGTTATGCCTTCTATATAAGCAGTGGGTTTGAGAGAGCTCTAAAATGTGGTTGTAAAGAACATTTGAATGCAACTTACTTTAGTATGAGAGTTCCCACATCTTGTTATCTTAACTTTGCACACTCTTTTTTCCTCCCCCTCTTTCTAAAATATTTTTGATGAAATGAATTCAGACCATTGGCGTGGTGGGATCTCTAGTAGATTCCTTATAGTTTTACTTTTGCGGAGAGGTTCAACCAAATGTTTAGAGGGTAAGTCTTTTAGGCAAAGTAGACCGGTTAGAGGAAGAGAAGTATGTGTTGCATTTGTTAGCTATTACTGTTCCTACTCTTGATAGAATTGTGTGTAATGTGTCACAGGGATGATATATGTAGCCCTTATGAGGAAAAGGTACATGTTCTTTTACCACATCAAGATGCATCATGAAAGGAGGAGATGTATTGTATCAGTGAAATCTCTCCTGAATCAATGTTGTTAGTCCAAGATACCTGTTGATGCAGTTAAATTAAGAAGAAGAATAGAGAAAAAGATTGAAGGAGGAAAGAAACATAGGCATTCACAGGAAAGGAAGAACAACCACAGGAAATCGCACTTAGGAGAAGTAAAGTCTATCATACCAGTAGTGGGAAGTAAAGGCAATTGTACCAGTAGAAACTAAGTGCTCTATCATTTAAAACTAATTACTCCAATGCATTCAACCTATTGGCAAATCCAGAAAACAGCAATTACCTCAGAAGAGAACACACAGAACAGAAAGAAATAGTAAATACTAGAATACAAATAAATTGCGGGTAGATAAAACATCCCCAACGATCAAACACGACCAGCTGTTGGGGTGACCCTTCATGTTCCCTGTAACCTGTTCATAGCCCATTGGGAAAGTCATATATAATACTTACCGAGGAAAATAAATATGAAACTGTGAGAGAAGTTGGAAGTGATTAACTGACAGCCAAGCTACTATGGGAGGAAGGAAACATTTTTTCTTTGGCGGGAAGGGGAGCTCCATTTGTGTGTTCAACTGCTGGCTACCAACATCCTTGTTTTTTGTATTAGGGATGCTTGTCCCATTTCCTTGCATTCTGTAGTCAGTTTTCGGGGTTTTCTGTATCCATGCAGATTGTTGGGCAGTTTTTGGATAGCCTTGTTTGTTTTACTTTCGGTAAATGCTGTTTCTACAAGGTTATGCCCTTCTGGCCATTTCTTTTCTTGTATATTTACAGCAGGAGGTATACAGATAAAGAGAGACTTTTAAGATGGGAGAAACTTAATAACGACAGATTAAAAGGTAAATTGAACCGCCTAGACCTCAAAAAACTATAGATGAGAAGATTGAGCTATCTGACTTGTGAAGAACACCAGGCTACTCAGTTTCCCCAAGCATCAAATATGATGTTTACATATTTTTGTGTCGCTAAAACATGCAAATTTCACTATTATTGCTCACATTGAGCTTTGTAAATAGAAATAGTTCACCTTTTAGAAACGAGATTTTTGAGAAATGCACATTAAATCCGAGGTTATGCATGGATCATTAGGTAGTAGATCCGTCTTTCAAATAAAACGTTTGTTGATTGTTTCATTTTCAATGCAATAAAAGATGAGTTGGAAGGCCATCAGAAATGAGAAACTATAGAACTCAAATAAGAGTACTCTGATAGACTGATAAAGTTGGCCAGCATAAGTTACTTGGTCATAAATCTTATAACATGTAACTGTAGAATCAAATAATCTGATGGCCTATGTCATTTAATGCCTAGAAAGAATGTTTCACGTCCAATGTTAGGATTCTTGGATTTTCAATTGACAAGACTAGAACTTCAAGTTGGGTTATCTGATTTTTAACTGAATAGTACTTTGCTTGCCAACGGGTACATACATCTTTGTCGTTCTTTGGTTTTCTGTTGAAATATTGTGTGTACCTTTAGAATTGTATCTTCTCTATATCTGTATGAAGAGGGATTCATCGGGTGCTATTGGATAGTTAGGCAAGTTTTATTAATTGTTTCTGTGCTATCGAAGTAAACAATCTTAAAGGACAGGTTGATCATGAACATCAAGTGAATTCAATTTTACATGTGCTAGTTGTATTCATTCAAGGTGTTGCTTGTCTCCTTTATGTATTTATTAACTGTTCCATGAGGACTTCCTTTGTGGTCATGGTCGCTTTAATTGGTGGATTTTGCAATGTAATTATGTGCAACGCAGTAATTGGTGGATGATTTGTGGAATTTTCTCCTTTAGTACAAATTTTGATGTAGTCTTACACTAGCTTGGTTGCAGGTGGTCACTTGGTGCCATAATGTATGAGATGCTGGTTGGCTACCCCCCATTCTATTCTGATGATCCTATAACAACATGTAGAAAGGTGAACGAATTATGTACTTTATGTTGTGTCCTTACGAAGTCTTCCTTATTTTTTAAACATGGAATTGTTTTTGGATAGGAAAAACATGCAATTGTTATTCGGGTATTTATTGTACTTTGAACAATATCCAGTGTAAATACATGTGAAAGGGGAGACCCCTAGATTATTTCACCTTCTTCTTTTTTTGATCAGCAAAGAAATTCATTGGTAACAATAAAACATTACTAGAGAAAGAAAAGAAAAAACCTAAGAAGTTGGGAAGAAACCAACAAACCTAAAGAAAAAACCTCAAAATCCTCAAAAAGCCAAAACGCCTAGAATAAAAGGGTTTTTTCTGGTGACAAGGTGCTTTTTGGGCAAGGTCTTTTTCTTGGAAAAGGACTATTATCTCTACATTGGGTTGATGTTAGTCTTGGGCAGTGCAATGTTGTAAGGAGGAATTGGGAACATAGAGCAGCATTTCTTCTAGTCTTGCATTGTTCATTTTCCTTCTCTTTTGTTTCTTTTACCTCTCCTTATCTTTTCTCTTTATGATGAAACTTCTGTTCTTTATGTTCATTGTTCCCTTTTTCAGTAGTGCACAAGGTAAACTCATCTAGGAAACAGAGAATGTGATGGTAAAACCCACCCATCTGATCCATTTTAGACTGAAGCTAGTTCTGTTTGACATACAAGAATGTCCTCAACTCCATGTGTATAAGCTTTCTGTATACCTTAATAGTAAATAACACATGGGACCCCATTCTTCAATCTGTAGCCCACTACCTTAGCCTTCCACAAGTAACACCCGAAATCCCACCAAGCTGATTGGTCGAAAGTCCTTCAACTGATTAGCTCTGGCTTTCCTGGGAATTGGTGCAATGAAAGAGGCATCAACAACCTCTCTAGAGATATTGTCTAAAATGGTGAAAGGGAGCCTTAATGTTCCCCCAAATAGAACTCCAACCAGCCAACAAATGCTACAGTAAACTGTTGAGGCCTACCTCATTCCCTTTGCACTCTTTAATAGAAACTAGAACTTTCGCACTGGAAACAATGCCTAATGTTTTATCACCCCTTTTGTAATGATGCCAAACTAATGTCTTGTCGGATAAGTCTCTGTGTAGAGTTCCTTCTTGAACTGCCCCAACCCTGACACGGATTTCTTCCTCACTCCTGGTATACTCCCCATCAATCAGCTAGCAACCAACATAATTAGTTTCATTTGTGAGTTGGCGTACTGTATTGAAAAAATGGTGTTCGGGTATCCTTCCTTAAGTCACATGCCCCTTCACTTCTGCCTCCAGCTAAATTTTGTGAAATAGAATCTTCCAAACTCTGCCTTGGCCTTCTCTCAGTACATAACTTCCTTGTCTGTAAGACCACTATGTTCTTCTTATTGTTCCTTTTTTGGATGTCTGTAGGTTTAGCTTTGTGACCATGCAAGTCACCAAACACCTCTCCTCCTTCCAACCCCCTCCATGTGATATTTAATCAACCTTTCTTAGTTATATTTAATAGAAGCATCTAAAAGGATGCTGCATATGGACTAAAAGCTTAAACGTGATAACCTTCACTGCTTTGAAAAAGAGGGCCTAATATTCTAGAGATTTTTACGAGGGGAGATATAAAATCAAATTACAATTTGATTGTGATCAGGAAAGGCTTTTCCAGACAACCAATCATAGGAAATAGTAGCAAACAAATAGTCTTAAGCCCTTTGCAAAGGTTCCTCTACTCCTTGAAAAAGTTACTTAATGGAGCTCTGTTTCACCATGTAAGTTTTTTTTTTTTCCTGCCTTGTAACAGACTGTCTTATGCATTAACTTGTTTAGCCATATGGATGCAATACTTGTTCCTTAATTTGTTGAACTGCATCTTCAGATTGTGCATTGGAGAAATCACTTGAGGTTTCCCCAGGAAGCAAGGTTGACTCCTGAAGCGAAAGATCTGATCTGTAGTTTGCTTTGTGATGTTGAACATAGGCTAGGTACTCAAGGAGCACACCAAATAAAAGTATGTTTTTTTTCACCATTGTGTTTTTTTTCCTTCCTTTCAATTTGCAATTTTGTGCTAACCATTCATTGATTTGTATCAGGCTCATCCCTGGTTCAAAGATATTGTCTGGGACAAACTCTATGAAATGGAGGCAGCATTTAAGCCAGAGGTCAATGGGGAACTTGATACTCAAAATTTCATGAAATTCGATGAGGTGAGTTTTCTTGCATAATGGTTTCTTCTCAGAACATGCCATTTCTGTATCTTCTTCTTTTTGGTATCTTGATCCTGCAACTTTTTACTTCTACTTAAATTGACATTATGGCTTTTTTAACCTGCACGTAGTTATCCATTGTGAAGGGTTCTTGGAGTGTTATTTGACTATGTAATGCTTATTGTGTTTGAAACTTTCTTGCAGTCAACTCTGAGTGATAGGGAACACGGCTTGTTGAGTGGAATTAAGTTGTGAAGTGATTATTTACCGATTCCATTAGTATGGAACATTTTCTTTTCCGAGTAAATTCAGGAATTGCATACACTGTACTGAAATCTCATGATAAAAAAAAAAGGTAGACTCGGAAAAATTTCTAGCACATTCAAGCTCATTCACGTGCATAAATCACTAATAATTTTGAATCATGAACGGTGAACTTTTCATGTTTCAAGTAACAATCTAATATCATTTTTTAAAGTAATGCTTGCCGCTCATGATTGATAGCATCAACCTAAAAATTGTACTATCGAAAGTCTAGTTCTTGCATGTGTTTCTGTAGTTGTAATTCCTCCCTCCCTTCCCGCAACCACCCTCATTTTGTGCCACAAACACCATCCACTGCAGCACAAGCACACAGAAATGTCTTCAGGATTTTGACAAACTGTCAGTAGATTCTATATTTTAAGAACTTGGTTCTGGTAAGAAGGTGCATGTTGATCGAAAACTTATGTAGGAGTGAATTATGTGGGTTTGTAGATATGTTGTATTCTTAATCTTCATTTGGTTATATCTGTGTTTGTGTCTTCATATGTTTATATCTGTGTTTGTCCTTCAAAATTTGGATTTTTATATTATGTCATTTTGATGTTCAGTATACTGTCTTCTTGATTTCCATTCTGAGAATATATTAAAAATGCCCCAGGTTTATCCTCCAGAAGCAGGAGCCAGAATGGGTCCTGGACCCTTGAGAAAGGTGGGTCATTTTTCTGTTACATATTTGCACAGGTTGATGCATTTTTTTTCTCCCATTCATATTTGAGGTAATTGGACCTAAGTATGTGTACTGGGTAAGGGTATTTGTCTAGATGTATAATATCCTTGAACCCCAAGAGCTAGGATTCTGTCCTCTTATTTATTGTTTGTATTAAATGGTCATCACGAATGTCATATATGAAGCTTTACATCTTGAATTGCAAAATGAGTAGAATAATGCTCTTCTACGAGTATACCCCATTCTCTGGCTATATCATGCTGTAGTCCAACAGTGTAAATAAATGTTTATGCTTTACATAGCACACTAAAAAAAACAGACCAGCAGCCTGATAACCTAAAACATGTGCATTGATCAGAGTTCAAGCAATCCTATATTTAAAGTTTGCTTCTTGTCAGATTTGTCTCTCGGCTTCTGAATATGCTTGAAAAGTCTGGCGTGACATTTGTTCTGATAGTTTTAACTTATGGACAGATGCTGATGACTCCCAAAGATTTAAATTTTGTTGGGTATACATACAAGAATTTTGAGGCCGTCAAAGGGTTACGCTATTCTTTTGGTATGTGACCTCTGCTTAAGTATGGTTTATTTTGTCGATTTGTTTTTGGGTCCTGTTTGACCTTGTTTGTTCTGCATGCTATATTCAGAAATTAAATAAATGCTAATATCTCTATGATGCTTTCTTGCATGTCTTAGTAACTTAAGGTACCTAACGTGGGTAGCTGCTGTCTCTGAGGCCTTAAGTTTGGATGAGTCATTAGGAAAACTTTCATGCATTTTAACATTTTGATAGTGTATGGTGTACCGTTAAGAACACTACCCCTCTGATCACAACGCAGATGTGGTCTCTACCCAAAACTGGATAGTATACGAGGAGATGCATACTCAATTTGATTAGCTGTATAACTCTAATTTGAATATGAATTCAGGGCATGGTGGCATTTCATTTGGTGCTTTATTTCTGGTTATGTATTTTCTAGTTGTAATTTTGCTTGTTTTCAGCTTAAAATCGGATGGCAATAATGTTATGACAATAAGCTTTTGATAGCTTTTGTCAGGGCTTGGTAAGGGAGCGCATTATCTGTTAGGCCTACCGCTTGGTCTTCAATGTGTTAAGGACAAATGGCCTTAAATGAAGAAGGGGGATAGTGAAGCTGCATTTTTTGCAGTGGTAAGATTCACAACTAGTCATCATGGCTCGTAAGTAGGGGGAAAGAGCAGTGGAATGACAACTAAGGAACTATTGGGGCCTACGGAAATCGATTGGGGCAGCTCTTATTTACTCAGTGTTATGGATATGGCCATTATAATAACATCACAAATCTTTTCTTCAACCCAAGATAATGAGGGGAAAAGGAGTATATCATTTAAATATATAGACTTTTGGAGTGAATACAGACACTGACAGGGCAGTATCATCTTTTGAATTTCTAAAGATAGTGGGTTTCAGTTTTTGCTAATATTGGTATCGGTAGATGAGTCTATTTGTGTGATGTAATCTATTCCGTTCCTGGTTTTGGGATGGATAGCTTGCTTTGGGATAATAGTTGAGAAAGATCTCAAAGTGATTGTTTTATCTTTGCAGATAAAAAGAAATGTACGTCACCACCACGTTCATCTACTGATTCCATCCTCAGTAATTGATTCTGATCACATCCATGGAGTTCTTATTTTCATTTTCTGAAAATAGTATGTGGCTGGATTTTCCTAATGTTCGACAATGTGTTTTTAGGTGATTCTGGAGTTCACTACTCTGCCGAATATGCAATTGATGGCACAGAGAAACTGGTGCGTTCTTCATCAGCGGATACTCTTATACAGTGATAAGCAGATCAGCCTAGGCTCGGAAAGCATCTTCTATCTGAACTAGCTTTTCTTGTGGATGGTAGGCATATCAAATTGGTGTTTTGTCAGGTTTTGCCTTGGGCATTGGATTTGGAGGGAATTATGGATGGATGGAAAGAGGTAAATAAAAATGGATAATAAAAGCCGAAATGAAAAATATGATCTCCCATCAATTTCCTTTTGCTATACAAATCCATGATCCATACCCAACCTTAAGCTTATCCTTGATAAAGTTGACTTCCATAGATTTTGCAGAAAACCTTTCAAGTTTGCACTGTACAGTTGTGTTGCAAGAACTTCGGGAAAGCCGTTCGTATCGTTGGTGGTAGAAATGGTGGCAAGTATAACTCAAATTTTTGCTAGAGTCCTAACTACCCAGGTTGGCAGAGCTAAACATGCCTTCTCTTGTGGTTTTTTATGGGTTTTTTTTGTTTTTCCTCCTTCCCCTAGCTGATTGGCTGATTTTAAATGCTCTGCAATGTGAGATTGTTGTATGAACTTCAATTGCTTCGATCGTTTATCCAAACAGAAAACTCAGTTTGTTATCTTGAGAGATCCAACAATATGATCATGATGAAAGACTATTGTTTAAGTTTGGTGGCTGATAGTTTTCAATTTAGTTTGTGGCAATTTTACATTCTCCTATTGTTTGATTACATCAATGGAATCCATTCCTAAAGGGGATGACTGACAGGTTTAAGGATCCAAACTTTTGCTTATGTTCCAACCTTCGAATTTGGAGAGGATTTTGTGGAGGGAAGAGAACAGGAAAGAGAGAAGCATGGGAAAAAGAAAGGGCAATTTACACCCACCTCCCCTAAGGTTTCTCACAAATATGATGAGCCGACAAAGTTTCAAGTAATTACAGTGACCTCCCTCGAACGGACGAAAAAACTAACTCCTATAGCGATAGAGTTTATTTTCTCAGCTTTATTTTTGTGGGCCATTGGAATTTATTAGCTTATGTTCCCCTTTTTTTGGATTATTTTATTTGCTGAAGTTTGATTTTTGTTTTTTAAAATTTCTTTCTTAACCAAAAAAGAAAGGGTAATGATGTTTACGCCCCTTCTTTTACGGTTGCACACAATTTCTTGTTCTTTATTGGAAAAAAATTGCACATATAAATGCACTACAAGACACTGTGCAATTACAAAAAATGACTGCTTGCAATAAAGATAAGTTACGATAATGGATGAAACCATTCTTACATTAGCCAGTCGTTCATGTCATTTCTAGTCTAGATACATAAAACACTAAAAACATGTACCAAAAAAGGAAAGTGGTCATATGCCTATATACAAAAATCACCAGTAGCATAGTAAAGTTTCTAAGTTATCTACAGCAAAAAATTGCCCTTTTACAAAAAAAATCTTATCCCAGTTGTTCTTACCTGACACGTACTACCATATATACCAAAAAAGAATCCTAGGTCTTAACATATTCCTAGCACATCAGTTCTTTTGGTGTTCATAGGCTTAGCACACCAATTCTTTTGGTGTGCAAAAGAGTTGGTTTTTATTTGTATTTATTACTACTATTTTACCTTTACATTTTACATATTCAAGATCCAAACATAGCCTTAACATCCAAGTTGAGAGGAGGGTTCCGGCGAGCTTCTCTCTCCCTCTTCCCATTTTTTCTCTTTTCCAGCCGATCCCCACTCTGTTCTTTCCCTCCCCTCATGGTGGCCGTTTCACCTCTTTCCTTCCCATTTTCTTCTCTACTCTTCCCTCCTCTCCTACCCCTATGGTTGTGAGATGGTTAAGACTCTCTCCCTCCCTTGAGAAGATCACCCATATTTTTGGACTACGGAGGCTCAGATCTGGGTTTTGGCTCTTGAATCCTATCGGTTTGCTGAAGGAATTTTTAGCTTTTCGGCAATAGCGGTAATGGAGAGAGCGGCTCGACTTATGGTTATTGAGAGGAGTGCACCAAGAAAAAAGTGCGTACTAACTAAAAATTACAGTGTTTAGACAATAAGTGCTTGAAGTTCCAAAAACACCCTTGCCTTTGACGGTCAATTTAGACGGAGTTAGCTTCGGGGACCATTTAAACAAACATTTTGAATATTTTTCCTGCTTCTCCACGTTGCTTTATGGAGTTGAGTAGTTAACATATATGCTACTATTGCAACCCAAAGCTAATGAAAGGAAACTTTCTCATGTCTATAAAGGGTTGCATAAAATTGCAAACCAAAGCTATTTATAAATCGAAATCTCCACAAATCTGACCTGATGGAACTGGATCAACAACTCATATTGAAAAACCTATTTTCTGGTCTCAAGTTGACGCTGCGTTAGGAGAAAACTTGTTCTTCAAACAAATTATGTACCATGTATCGGAAACAAAAGGTGGTAAAAAAAGCTCTGTTTTCAAAACTCTGAGCAAGATATCAAGTATTCCTAAAGCTAATTGAAAGAAACTTTGTCATGTCTATAAATCAAGTAGGTCTCAATTCCCCGAACTTGTCCCCATGCGACTTCCAGAAGAAGTAATTGATCTCCGCGAATGCTGACAAGAGAAGCAGCTCAAGAAGGTCAAAAGCCAATTGCTTCAAACATACATATGACTGCATAAGCCAAAAAAACAAAAATAATGGCCTTTAGAATCTCAGACAAGGGCTAGCTAACCAGAGCAGCACAACCAAACCCAGAAACAATGTTACGGGTTGTTACAAATTTTTACACAGCAGGCAATTCAAATTAATGACATGCGAAGTGCACAGAATTCCCCTACCTTTTCGACCCACTAACTACAATGCACTTTCTAGCATTCTAATAATTTCTGATACCTCATAAGCAACTACCAAAACAAAAGCCGAACAAGTTCAAATGTGGTTCTCTTGAACTCTATCTTTTGTCACTGGTGAAGAAAATATTGAAACAAGAGAGTGTCTTCTATGGAGGTAGGTTGCAGCTAGCTAGCCGTTCAGCTTTCTGCTCTAGTGGAGATCTTTAATCATTCTGAAGGGATTCAACTAAATCTTCTACCAAGTCTCTTTACTTATATAGCTGGCTTAAATCTTGTCCCGTGTTTTCGAACAAATCAAATCTTGAGGCTGTAAAGTGTAAACCAGATGAAGTAATAATTCACCAATTTTTCCCGAGGGCCATGCTAAATGCTACAGGAATTTTAATCCATTTAACTGCAATATTTTTGTTTTGTTTTTGTTGCTTCTAAGACTTTGAACTTCAATTTTAGCAACAATAACCTGTAGTAGTTTCAACATCATGAAGTTGTCTATAATTGGTAAATTGTCCAAGTGAAAAAATTCCAAGACTACACATAAGATTCAGTTTACTGACAGGGGGAACAACCATCTTCCAAAATTCAGCAACCCCTATAAAAAATTTCTAACTTCCCATTAGTGGAGTCCTTGAAACTCGATCGGATCTCATTCCTCAGAGTGCACAAGTAAAAATTCAAATCACTTGATACCAAAATAAATAAATAATTGTCGCACGACCATATTACTTGTAGCTAGCATCTTCAAGTGTTGTAAGCCTGTATCCTCATTGGTATATTCTTTCATAACCACTTCAATTTTAACCAATCACCATTGATCTACATGTTAGAATAAAATTTGAAATTTCAACTACGGACACAAACAAAGTGCAAACTTGTGGGGCCCACTTTAGGGTCTTCAGGGTACCACACATACGATCCATCTCTAACACTTACAAATAGCCTCCATTCTGAAGGAAAAGTTTGATCATCGGATCAAGAACTTACAGTCATCCGATTGAGCTTATTTTTTTTTTACAAGGCAACTCAAAAGGTTATTATAATTTAAGCAACAGTTTGGATAGTTTGTGTGGAACCTCGAAGTGGGCTCCACAAGTCGTCTGTGCACAATCACATAGTCGTTTTGAATTGGGAAACTACGGGAAATCTCATTTTCCTTAATTTTTCTATCTGTAATTCACTAATAAGCACCTTTAAATCCATGAGGAATAGCTGAACTTGCAGGATGGGGACGAGATATTGAGCTCGATTCCAGTGGTTCTTTCTACTCTCTTGCCAAGTATTGCTCAGCCGTTCGAGATTGAGATCTTGATTCAAGCTCGCAGTTCTAGTGGTTCTTCTTCTCTATTGCCAACTACTACTCGGCAGCATGGTAATGAATAATGATCTACAATAGTTCACAGAAAAAAGAAAAAAAAAAAAGTGCGTATAGTTAGTTTCATTTTCTATGAGGTTTTTCACTTTTTCTTTATTTAAAATGCAGAACGATATCCCGGATAAATCGAGGGCAATTTAAACCCAAGCAGCACACACCCATATGTGTAGCTGCATTCGTCGAACAGATGCATCCAATTTTCCTCTAAACTATCGTCCTTGCTAAAGGATATTTCGGTCAAGAAGTTTACCTTTTCCCAGCATTGATGACAATGCTTTCATCGACGCTAAGTTCCTCATCTTTTGAAGGATTTATTTTATATCATAACAACCTTCATGTCAAGTTTCTCAATTTTATGTGTTGGAAAAATAAAGATTTCACCGTCTCTTTCTTGACCATGCGCAGTTAATGTGCTTTGCACTCATCGCTTCATTCATAAGTTGAGCTTGTTGAATTGCTTTACTTTTAATTTTTGAGGTTCTCTCCCTCTTTCAAATACTAGCCACATATAAAGCCTTCAGAAAATCTAATGCTGCAAGCACTTTTGGGATCATGAATCTAATGGTGCGTAACTGCGTATTCAAGGGTTTAGAAGCCCCTATCTGAGTAAGCACGATGGCCACGTCTCTCTGTCCACTAGAACAAGCGCAACCAAGAACTCTACACGTTCTTTCCCAACTATAATTATCTACCAATCAACTATTAACAAAACGAGCCAGCAAAAAACTTAATCAATGAGATTAATCGGTGAGTGTTATTAGCCAGTTGACTGTTTGCATGTCGAAAGAGAAGTATGTATGTTGCACAAGAAGACATCAGTTGAAAACAGACCAAAACTAAGGTTTGTATTGTCTTTAGCTTTGGCGTACGATGGAAAGGCCAAACCTAGAGACTGGAAAGAGTCACAGAGAAACCTAGAGACCGAAGCATAAGTTAACAGACCACATCTCCAACGAAAAGTTACAAAGATAGGAAAGAGACGGATAGAAACAAGATTCAGTTTTGCCATAAAATCCCGCTAAGAACATCCTCATATTGAAAAATAGCATATAATCTGTGAGCTTAGGAAGTGCACTACCTCTCCAGAAAATGTAAAGATACTATTTCCATATTTTCAAATATGCAGGTGTACATAATACAGATCAAGCAGTTGCATGAAGTGTTTAAAGAAGCTAGAAACCGAATGAGTCAAAAGACACCGAGCATTATATGATGCAAGATGCATAACCTTAACAGCATAGTCCATAGTTCCCATTCCATACAACATAAGGGATGATAGTCAAGCAAAACTAATCACAACATCATGAAACCTTAATGGACTTGAATGTCTTTCAAAAGGCATTATTTTTCTCACTTGCTTCCAAGGACCTTCTTGTGGCAGCTGCTTTGACTGGGTGGTAAGTCTGCACTCCATACCCAGTGCCCAGTGGCGGAGTCAGGATTGAGTTCGGGGGCGGCTCTAGGATTTTCATCCAGCGCTCATAAAAATACATAGCGTATTTATGATGAAAAACTGTATGCAAAGAAGTCGTCTAATTCCTTTTTATTTTTTTAGTGTTTCCACATTGAACCTAATGTCAGCCAACCATTATCCTTACATGTTTATTATATATATATGGGCTCTCATAATTGGACTAGGCTTGTTTTGTTTTGTTGGGGCTATAATAATTTGGTTCAAATTTTGTTGGAAACAATTATTTTAATTTCAAACGAGTAACCCAGTGCTGACAATAGCAAAGAAAATTTAATTTATATATAAATTTTAATTTTTGCCAGGGCCCACCCCTGCCAGTGGCGGACGCAAAGTTTGTATCTAACAGGAGCTTGAATCACATGTATTTTAATATTCATAATAAAATAAAGTACATTAAATATATATTTTATGAGTATATATCGCTACTTGCGAGGTGTCAAAATGAGACAATATTGTGTACATGGGCGTAGCCACCGTTCCACTTAGAATGGCAATGGCCAAGACTAGCCATCTCCATGCTTCTGTCATCCTTTGGTCGAGAAATTTAGCCTTACACATAACTAAGCTACATATAAGGAGTACCACCATCACGACGAAGAGGAATACCAGCACCAACACCCAAGGGACCTCGACAATAGGTAGGTCTCTCCCAAAAAATGGTCAATCTACAATCTTAAAGCTATTGCAAATCCCTTCAGATGGATAATTTGGATAACTGGGGTGGTTTTGGCATCATGGCTTTTTATTTTTCCTGGCCTTGCACAATATCATCAGAGAATAGGGCAGTGGACGAGAATTACACATGGAAAGTATATGTCTGGCTCCTGATTTCAGTTGTTCTTTGGATATGTAGAATTTTGTATATTGAATCGCTGATAATCTCTCTTTACCAAGATTATGTTTTCAAAAAATAAAAAGGTGATTGTTTGCCGAATACATTTTGCATTGCATGTTGGGTCCGCAATTGATCTAAAGGTGGGGAAACCCAAAGATTTACTTTAACAGTACCAGAAAGAAGAAAATCAAATGAGTCAATGTTGAAGCCACAGTCGAACAGTGGCTCAAGTTGAGCACAAAAATTTAAGTCCTCTAAGATTAGTGACTTTTGTGACCCTTGTACGTTTTGGCAAGTTTGCACGACTTGATGCACTCTTTGAAAGGTTGCCGTAACATCTAAGGGTCACAAAGGTCACTAATTTAGAGGACTTAACATTTTTTGAACTCAACTTAAGCCAAGTTTCAGTTGTTGCTTCAACATCGACATGTTTGGTTTTCTACTTTCCCGGTACTGTTGCATAAAAGTAAATCTTCGGGTTTCACCACCTTTGGATCAATCGCGGACCCAAGAGGCCTTGCAAAATGTATTCGGCAAACAATCACCTTTTTATTTTTTGAAAAAATAGTCTTGGTAAAGAAATATTATCAGCGATTCAATATACAGAATTGTGCAGATCCAAAGAACAATTAAAATTAGAAGCCAAAAAAATATTTTCCCTACATAAAACTCGACCGCCGCCTTACTCTCTGAAGATACTATGTCAAAGAACCAAGTAAAAAAAAACACCAAGTTACCAAAGTACCCAATTATCTAAATTACCTATCTGAAGGTTTTTTTTTTTTTTTTTTTATGGCTTTAAGATTGGATATTGACCAGTTTTAGGGAGTCCTACCTATTGTCAAGTTCCCATGTGCGTAGGAGCAACTATTCCTGACGTCGTCGAGAGCACTTGTGGAGTGGTGGCGCGAATTCGTGAGTACTAGTTCATGGGGATTGACTAGTTGCATGCGAGACATCCCTTTCTCTGTTACTTTTCTATTAACTATGGCTTGTGCTCACAGTAGCTTGTTTTTTGGAGTTTTATTAGGACGTCGTTGGCTCTTATAAAGCTCAATTCTCAATTTCATTTTGTCAAATTCTAACTTAAAAAACAAAAGGATCTGGCTTTCCTGCAAACCATTTGCACGAACTCTTGGTAGCTGAATACATGGCACCCCCTTGTTGGCTTCGATTAGCGTTAAAGCTTTGTTTTAACTAGTAATTGCTCTGAGATAGTGGATTGACCAGTTTTGGGGAGACCTAACTTGGGCGCTGGTGTTGCTAATCCTTTTCGTCATGAGATTGTAGCTTAGTTATACGTAAGGCTTTAATGACCCAATTGTAGATTGACCAAGTACATGAAACGGGATTTGGACGACCTGCATAGTGCAAACCTTTTAATTCCCTTATCTTATCACAGCCTTGGATGAGATCCAACGGCTGAGAACACAAGTCCAGATTTTAACAAAAAACAGGATACTTGACTGGAAGGGCTTTGTATATATGGCATATATGTATATATGTCTACGGAGGATCAAGCGAGGAATCCCTTACTTTGCTGCAGTTCGAATCTTCAAAATATGACCAGGAGAAGGGAAGTCCGTGCCATAGCAAGTAAGGGATCCCTTACAGGAACCAGACTATGTATATGTAAATGTATATATATAGGTCCACCATAACATCGACCTTGTTGCACCTAGCCATTGGTAGTGGCAGGCTCTTTCTAATTGAAATAAGGATCCAATGAGAAATTAATTCTCTGTAATTAACAATACATTTATGAGCCTAGAATTCATTAATTCCACACTTTCGCACTCCCTCCATTACCAATGGGGTGTAAAGGAGCTGAATCAAGCTAAACCCTGTTAGATTCGGATCAGTTCAATAAGGTATAAGTCAAGCTCGAGTTCCGCTCGGGTTTGGCTCGAGCCCAAACAATGAGCTCGAGTTCGGCTACTATAAAAATTACAAAGCTCAGCTCGGCTTGGCAGGGCTCATTAAACTCAAATGAGTCCATCCGAACCAAATTTAGGCTCGAATTCAGCTCATTAGTAAACTTCTTTCTTGAACCCGAACAATATTCCCAAATACTATTTGAGCAGAAAGATCCATTTCGCAGCATATAATTCAAGCGGTAGCTACTGAAACAAGAACGGCTACAGACTCAAGTAATTAAACATGTTACCAAACATTGCTCTTCATACAATTGGAATTACACGACTGTTTACCAGTTGATAGATCGAGTAATAGGATGTTTACCAGTTGGGGAGACCGAGTAAAGAAGAAGAGACGAAGGCGCGACAATGGTGAGTCGGTTGCGGAGGAGAAGAGGCAAGGCTGAGAAAGGCGGACGTGGTGTGGACTGGAGCGGCGTGATGCGTAACAGATAGCAATTTTGGGTACCCTTTTCAGAAGAGAATGGAGGGTTGGGTGTTGATTTTATAGAAGCAGTGAAAATCAGATTCAGCTAAGTCGGAAAGTGAGGATCTGTCTGTTGCAATGGATTTCGTCAAAGCTTGGATTTAAGTGGTGGACGCCAGTGCGAAAGCCGCGGCGTAATGGTGGGAACGAATCTGTTCCCATGCAACCGTTTACCTTCCATTTGGTTGCCAACTGGAAATCTATTTGGTTAACCAGTGCTTACCAATACGTATGTCCTGTACAAGTTTATGTTAAACCTTACGTTGGTAAACCAGCTACTAGAGTCTTCCACTATTCTTCACACGTTTCAAAATATATTCTTCACACGTTTCAAATTTTAGTGTTCTATAATGATGGTCCAGACTCTAGAGAGAATTAGGGGAGAGATTCTACACGTTTCAAATTTTAGTGTTCTATAATGATGGTCTACAATGTCTTCAAGAGGCTGCAGTTATGAAGACAGGCTACCAACTGAGGAGGCTGTTTTGTATTATTCTCACGCAATGCTTTCCCTTACGACCATTTGCATTATGGAAACAATTTTCAGTGCATATATGTGATGATCTTGCGCATAAGATTCGTACATTGTTCTTAATTCCTAGCCCAACTGAGGCTCAAGTTGAAGATTACGGCCTGTATCTCCTTAATGAATTGCTTCAAGAATCAGGCAAGAGTTTAGTTGACTTCCCACCCATGCCACAATCTACTGGAAATTGGAGTGAAATATCGGGTAATAGATTGATTTTAGAACATCGACAGCTTCAGATTGACGCGCAAGAAAGAGATGTACAAGCTGATATTGAACGACTTAATAGTGGACAACGCACTGCTTATAATGCAATCGCTTCTTCTGTCTTTCAAAGTAAAGGAACCGTCTTCTTTCTTAATGGGGGTGCTGGAACAGGAAAAACATTTTTGTACAACACGATTGCACAAAAATGCCGTAGCCTTGGACATATAGTTGTTACCGTTGCTTCATCTGGGATTGCATTGTTGCTACTGATTGGAGGTCGCACTGCTCATTCAACATTTTGCATTCCACTAGATGTGTTGGAAAATTCAGTTTGTGCATTTAGCAAACAATCATTACATGTAGAGTTGTTTCGGAAAACTAAACTTATAATATGGGATGAAGTTCCAATGCAGCATAGGCATTGTGTTGAAGCAGTTGATCGCACACTCCGAGATATTTGTGACAACGAAAAACCATTTGGGGGCATCACTGTTGTCCTTGGAGGAGATTTTCGACAAATTTTACCAGTTGTACCCAGAGGAACCCGAGAGCAAATTGTTAGCGCATCATTGAGACGATCAAATCTATGGAATGATATACGTGTTTTGACATTGGATTTGAACATGCGTTTGGACCCTACCGATCTTGGAAATGCTAATTTTGCGAAATTCTTGATGGAGGTAGTACTCATTTACACTTTTCTGAGGTTAAATGGTAAATTTTTTAAGTTACAAATCTTTATTTCTCCTGCAATTTTTTAATTCGTATTTTATTTTTTTAGGTCGGAACTGACCCCACAGAAGTTATACACATTCCACCAACAATCCGGAAGTGCAAGGATTTAAATGAATTATTGTCTACAGTTTATCCAGATCCCAATGTACCAAGTACATCGACCCCTACTTATTTGACTGAACAGACAATTCTTTCTGCTAGGAATGAGAATGTGAATGTTATAAATGCGGCTGCGTTGGGTGTTTTTTCGGGAGACACCTTTACTTATTTAGCTGCAGATAAAATGTCTGAAGATGATCATATGGATAGTTCCATTACAAATCGCTATCCTAATGAGTATCTAAACTCATTGGATCCTCCATGGCTACCGCCTTTTCGGTTGGAGCTGAAAGTGGGTTGCCCAATACTGTTGTTAAGAAATATAGCCTCCAAAAATGGACTTTGTAACGGTACTAGGATGATGGTGGTTAGATGTGGCTCCCGCATCATTGAGGCTATGATTTTAACTGGTGAAAAGGCTGGGAATTTAGAATTCATACCGAGAATATCCTTGACACCCTCTTCTTCTGAATTTCCTTTTCGAATGACAAGACGTCAATTTCCAGTCCGCTTGGCATATGCTATGACTATTAATAAATCGCAAGGGCAATCCGTGAAATTTGTTGGTGTTGACTTGCGCACACCAGTGTTCAGTCACGGGCAATTTTATGTAGCATTATCTAGATGCACATCTTTTGATCGTGTAAGCGTCCTTCTCCCAATGGATAATGCAGATTCTACTGTGAATGTTGTTTATCCAGAAGTTTTGTTATAGGTATGATACTGTCACAACTTTATTTCTATTGCTTAGATTGATTTTACCTCTTACGTGACTTGGTGCTTTAATATGTCTTTTGTAGGATTGGTTTGAAAAAGCTATAGGGTTAAAGAGGATAATGCAGCTCGATCACACCAACGGAGGCGTAATAAGGTATTGCCCGTGCCTCAAATTGCTTTTATATACAGGTTCTATAGCAATATGCTAATTTCTTATTATGATGAATTAACAAATTGTGGTACAGTGGGCAAACTGGTATGCTTAAGCCTTACAAGACAAGAGGACCGGGTTTGAGCATTTTGGGAAGAGCATGTCTACAAACATGCCCTGAGTCTCTTGGATTTTGTTAAAGCAAATTGAGATCTCTTTTTTTAATGAAAGACGCCATCTATGACCCAATTTTTGTGGAACTTTTTGATTTGTTAAAGGGATGTTCGGTCTACTCAACCAATTTGCTTGATGTTCATGTATTAATTTTGGATTGTGATTTAGTGAAGGTTTTTTCAGTCAGTTCACACTACTTAGTAGATGGTTTAGTTGCTTCATTATGTGTTTTTAAACAAAAAAAAAATATGCTGGTTCTTTTCGCAAACTAACATGTAATGTATGAGGTCCCTTCTAGGAACATGATGATTGAACTAGCTTTGTACCATGAAACCTGAGAGACTTTATATTCGATAGATTGCCAAGGTACTTTTGTAGAAACAAACATCACTAGGATGCAAGGTCCAAATAACTGAATCTAAACAGCGAGAAAGGTAGAAAAATGCAGGGGTAGGAGCAACAATCTCATGGTAACCAAGCTTCTTGGCCTAAGCCACTTCCACCTCCCATTAGTAATAATAAAACTATCTTTGGCTACCAAAGGTTTGCCCAGAATAAGACAATAATGGAATCGCATTAATTTACTTGCGCTCAAATTTCGTTTGGTGGAGTGCCTTCAGGCACGGGTCATTCACTAGTTTATAGATGAGATAAGACATACAGTATTTATCTCTATCACTTAAGAGCAAGTGCAACAAGGCTCTGTATTCCCCTCTCATCCCTATTTTAGGGAGCCAAACCCCAAAGTTAGCCTCCAAGAGGCTCTCCAAACCGCTCCCTGAAATACAAAATACTACAATTCCTCCCTAAAATCCCCCTATTTAGGGAGGCACTATTCACTCCCTACCCATTTTTTTATTCTCTCTCTCTCTCTCTCTCTCTCTCTCTCTCTACTGCCGTCCAAACCTTTTTCTTTCTTTTTTTATTCGCTCTCTCTTCTCTTTCTCTCCTACTTTTTTCTCATATATTATATTTTATTAAAAATAGGTAGGGTAATAGAAAGGATTGTTGGAGACGTGAATTGGTAAAATGAAAAATGTGCATTGTTCATGACTTTTTTTGGAGAAAAATTTAGGGAGACTGTTGGGGATGCTTTAAGTAGTTTGAATCCTCTCAAGACTTATCACCTTAAGTGATTGAATTCATTTAATCCACCAAGGACTTATCACCTCAAGTGATTGAATTCACTTAAGATTTGTGCTAATAATCATTATCCCGTGTGATGCACCCACGGACACCATGCAACACAGTTGATTATTGCTTTCTACTGCATGTTGAAATCGGTGAAAAAGAGAATGAATCATCCGAAACCTCCTCCGTAAATGAACAGCAGAGTACACGGGATATTTTGAAAAATAACTATTGTGGTGTGTTTTGAAGGTAGGTGAGAAGTGGTTGAAAGTGAAGAATGGCAACATCATCTTGTACGAGGAGGTAAAATGATACAAATTTGAGATTTGTAGAGTTTGATGGATGGCACGTTTTTCATTCACCAGTCAAATTATGTAAAAAGATAGTACACTTTTTGAAGGTAATTTTTGTAAACTCTGTTGGAGATACTCTAATTGATGTATGTAAAGTGTGAACTGATTTTCTGGTGCGTGGTTTGTTTTGGGAGTTTCTCGTTTTTAGTCATAGTGCTAAAAGTCGCTTTTAAAATTTGTCTTCATTCAAATTCACTTTTATTAGTTTTGCGTCAAACTTTTGTGGCTAGCTTGTTGGTTTATCTCGGCAAGAGTTATCGGAAAAATATAAAATTATGACCTATATCATTTTATTTTATTTTTGGGAGAGGACCAACTTTTAGCACTTTAATTAGTATGACTTTTATCTTTTTCTATTTGGAACCTACCAACTTTAAGCACTTTAGCCTTTCTAAATAATTTGGCAATTCAACTCGCTGACATGAACCAACAAGCTACAAAAGCTTGATGCAAAACTAATAAATGAGAATTTTTTTGAATGAAGACTGGTTTTAAAAGTGACTTTTAGCACGATGCCACCATGACCAAAAAACGAGAAACTCAAATGTGCGTTGTTAGTAGAATTTTTTTCTTTTGATCCGCCGTTGATACTAGAATATCAGTTGCGGAAAAGAAGAATGGTTTGTCAATATTATATATTCACCCCTAACATACAATATTTAGCAATAGACCCCATCGACCTTCTGCTCCCTAACCACATGGCACCCCATTGCTGGTTTCGATTATCCTTAAACCTTTGTTTTAACTAGTAAAATTGCACGTGCTTTGCACGTGACGAAACCCAAAACTACTTTTTTTTTGGTGGATGTGATCCAAATGGTCACATATTGCCTTAGTTCTGGCATCAAAATAACCAAATAAGTAGCCTTAAGAGATATCTCCTATATTTGTACACATTATTTTTGGCATAAATATATACATGTACATTTTTTTTAAAACATAGAAAAAACAAGAACTTTCTTAAATTTTTTTTTTTGAACTGCTCAAGAACTTCCTTAATGAAAAGCAATTCTGCAAGAAGCTTTTTCTCAAATTATAATTAGTGAACGGATAAAACAGTGTAACTTGTCACTATAAATTAGAACACATTCAAAATATTACAGCATGTGCCAAGCTTACAGAAATCTTGAGCCCCTTCAGAACAATGACATAAGTTGCCAATTTCTAGCTTCAAATTCTAGTAGAGTCCTAATAATTAGCCACTCTGCAAGAAGCTTTTTCTTCAACCACTTACTATGAAACACTATACCACTTCAGTTCATAACAAAACACCTGGGATTTTGACACACGAATTATTTTCCATTTCCTGGAGAATGGCATGTATGGATATTGGAGAGATTTTGCAGTGTTGTTGTTCTTGAGAAATTGGCAGGACTGGAAATGACACAAGCTGTCATCTTTCTCCTAGGCAGATCTTCTGATGCCTTAAATAGCATAAAAACGCATGTTAAGAATTAATCAACAAACAAGACAAATGGACAACAACTTTCCAGAAAAAAAAATTGAACAATTGGTGGGAAATGGCCCACACTAATATCTCCATTCATTTTTTTGTTTGAACAACAAAAACGTCCTTAACATAATGATTATGATATTTTCAATCTCTTGTACTTGTCATTAGGTAACACTCAAAGAAAACCTCTGGCTATCAAGTACCTGTTGGTTCATTGCCGGGTAAAAACTCCCAACGGATTAAGTAGATGACTCTTGCATCTCTTGTACTTGTCATTAGGTAACACTCAAAGAAAACCTCGGGCTATCAAGTACCTGTTGGTTCATTGCCGGGTAAAAACTCCCAACGGATTAAGTAGATGACTCTTGCATGTTGAATAACTTCATTTCGTTCATTGTAAACAACATCTTTCTTCCTTTGGTCAACATATTCTGCATTGACAATTGAAAGCTTTTATACAAAAAAAAAGTACTATGAAGTGTTTGTGGTAAGCATTTCTTTTTACAAAAACAAAGGGTGACTCATATGTAGAACAATCGCCACCAGAAGCTCCAATTTCAAATGAGCATGGAGCGGCATCATCGATGGTCTATGCAGAGTGTTTCATACTTTCTTATAGCACCACAATCCTTGAATTCACTTAATATAATGATAAATTCTACCGATAAAATTTAACGTTTAAAAGAGACACAATGTTAACCCCTAAATCTCCTCCCAAGTATTAGGTGCTACAATGACACACTATTAATCTTGTTATTCATTAATTAACATGGAAAACAGAAGTGTGATAAAGATGAATGTGACACCTAGATTAAAGTTCATTTTGCTCCTGAAGATTACAAATGCTAACACACCGTTTATTCCTATGCAACTTACATAACACTTCTTAGTGGGACATTAAACTGAAGGAATTTTAAAAGTAAGTAAATCGAGTATTCCACACCGTGTCATTGCAAAAAATATTAAATAACTACGATCAAAAGAACGGACATCATATGAATCCATGGCATTGTCTAGCTTTTCCCAACGGCATTAGAAACCAATCTTGTCAATGATTTCAAGGTGTCAATAACCTTCTTCGAATAAGAAACTATGACCTAGACAATTCAGGGTTTACAACATTGTTTAATTTTAGAATAGGATCGTAGTTAAAATAAAAAATAAATAACTATAAAAGTCAAATGCAAAACTCAATTTTGTTATGCTTATATCAACTTCTGAAACCTTCACATTGCCATCTTAGTTCCAGAAGCAAATCTCCGAAAGTGCACTTCTAAATAGAAATTGAATGTTAAAAGATAGCCATGGAATTATGAGTTTATAAATGCCTTTTACAGACTAACACCACCCATAAAATTGCATTATTGGACTATCTGTTCGATTGTGGTACTGAAGCATAAAAAGAGAAAATGACAACAATAAGCATAGTTCTAACTGTCATGTGATCATGAATCTGGATATGAACTCTCAATATGTAATAGCTTTTGTTCTAGTTGGAGTTTACTGACGACAAAGTAAAGAGCTGTTCGACAACAGATTTTTTTGATTTCCTATCAATTCAAACGAACATTGTGGATTCAATTGCCAAAAAATGCTACGGAGATTTAGTAAATTATACCATAGAGTGTAGTTTTCAAAGGAAAAATGCTAACAAAGTGAAAAAAAACCACAAAAATCTCTTTTGCACGCCTACAAATTGAAGTGTTTTAATCAAATCAAATCTAGCATGTCAAATTCTTTATTCAAGAAAACTGTGAACTTAAAAGGCAAACAAAATTAATATGAGCATAGTATGTTCTGTCTACCGAAGCAAATTGGAGTTCACAACGCAAAGCATCTTCTGTTAGGTCCTCTTCCACTTTGCAGTGTGATGTTGAATGTCGATTAACCAATTAAAATCAAAGAGAAGGGTAAGGACAATGTTGTCTGGGCAACATGTTTGGGTTATACTCAATGGAGATCAAAAACAATTCATCAAACATCTTAAGCTCAAGAACTATTTGGCATGACCAACTCTATTATGATCTAAACTCGGCATTGGATTAATATGCTTAAGGATGCTTATCATTTGAAAGCGAGAGAACTCTGACAAGAAGAGATTGAGGGCAGTTGCAACAACAAAGTGCTGATGGATTTGGTGGGCACTGGACGCTGGTGTTGGAGGCGGAGAGTGGTGTCACCAAAGTAATTGATTTTAAGGTGGTCGTTTTCTCCGTATGTCTTTTTATTCTAATTGAGCAAATCAGCTTTTCACATGTTCACAATTATTCGAAGAGAATATTTCGAACATGGACAACTAAATGAAAAAGAAAAAGAAAAATATAATATCAAACAGTGGAAAAGGACAAGATGGTTGATAAAATGGCCTCTAGCGATGCATTATGCCCACATTCTGATCCCCTTTCTCTCAATTGCCCTCCAAATTTCTAGAAAATGCAATACTTTATTCTACATTATTATACGGAAAGATATTAGAATCTTTACAAAGTCAAGTACATAGATGGATAACTACCCAAGAACGGGGAAAAACAAACCCCACAAATTGAAAAAAAGTAAAGTGAAATTGATGAATCATACCTGTTTTATGAAAAGCAAATACAGATACAAAATCAAAGAAGATATCAACGACAATCAACTTCGGATCCCTTCTCACATTTAAATAGAAATTAAACAGAATGTATTCGTATACATTGAAAAAGTAATGGGTTTCAGACAATGTCTTTGATTAGAAATGAATTCGCATTACCTTGGGATGATTGGAGTAATTTTATGTGATTCCTTGTGCTTGCATGAGGGATGCATTGAATTCATCAGGAACTGCCGGAAAACGTAAAAATAGGGTAATGATGAGATTGCATCATTGTATCAAATAGTTAGTGGGCAAATCACATAAGAGAACTTTGTTCACAAGTATACATGAGGGATTTGTGGCCTTCATCAGAAAAGGGTCGGAAAACATCAAATAAAGAAATGGTCGATATGAAGGAAGGCTCACCAACTACCCGTTGCGGTTGCTGCAATGAGGTTGCCCACCGTCTACCCTATGCCGAACAGAGAGAGAGAGAGACAGAGAGAGAGAGCAGAGTTTTGCCGTTCTGTTGTGCCGATCTGTTGTTCTCTGTTTTGTGTTTTGGAGGCATCGTTTCCTGGAGGATTGCAGCGTTTGGGCGTAGGAAGGAGTGCAAGGGTAGTTTGGGTAATAGGAAATGTCGACAAACAGTTCACACTTTTAATACAAGTATAGATTAGTAATGGCTTTGAGATTGTATATTGACCAATTTTGGGGAGACCTACCTACTGTCAAGGTTCCATGGGTGTAGGAGCAGCTATTCCTCTTTGTCGTGATGGTGGTACTCCTCATCTGTACCTTAGTAATGCATACGGCTATAATTTCTCGACTAAAAGACCATCGAAGTATGGTGATGGATAGTCTTGGCCATCGCAATTCTATCTGGCCCGCTTTTTCTAAGTTTACTAGGAATGTTGTGCTGAAACTTAGAAAAAGCGGGCCACTTAGAATGGCAATGGCCAATAGTAGCCATCTTCATGCTTCGATTGTCATTTGGTCGAGAAATTATAGCCATATGCCTAACTAAGCTACATATAACGAGTACCAAGAGGAATAGCAGCACCTATACCCATGGGACCTCGACACTAGAAGTTTACTTTTTCGCAACATTGATGACATTGCCCTTATCAATGATAAATTCCACATCTTTCGAAGTTTTTTTATTTTTTTTATTTTTTATTTTATCATAACTACCTTCATGTCAAGTTTCTCAATTGTTTTGTGCTAGAAAAATAAAGATTTTATTGTCTACTTCCTTGCACATGCGCAGTTAATGTGCTTTGCACTCATCAAATGTTCATAAGTAGGTTAAGCTCACCCAAGACGAGGAGGCCAATTGAATTGCTTGACATCCAATTTTTGAGGTTCTCTCCCTCTTTCAAATATATGCAAATATAGAGACATGTATGAATATTTTTCAAGACTTGGCATGAGAGAGACGTCGTGGAAGTTGATGTAAAATCATTTAGGAGGGTTGTGTTAGTATCTACTCCACTTTCGGTTCAATGAAATGTTCAGGTAAGTTACCGCAAAGTTGAGTTATGTGGTGCCAATCGAATGAAAATTAAAAACTATCCCAGGCACAAGCATATAATTGAGACCAGAGATTGGAAATGTAATGAGCTATTCTGTAATGATTTGTCATACTAACACAACCGACTATTCAAGAAACTCTCCGAAATGATGTAACCCCAAATTGCCCGATGTCTCACTAGCCATGTCCGAAAAATAGCTTTTGTTAGTTTTCCATACATGTCTCCATACTTGTAGATATATTTGAATGAAGGGACGAAAACTGGACTTCAAACAAGACTTCCTCCTATACATATCACATCCATGTCTAGGTTGAATGCATTATCCTAAAGTAAGGCCATAGGGTTGAAGAATGATCGTAGAATGCACACAATTGTGCCGAGAATAAGTATAACCGTTTCGTCAAAATCCCCATTCTGGTTCACCAGTTCATCCGTGTGCTGCGTCTGTTGGTTATCATTAGTCTTCAACAACCCCCTAGTTTCTGCTTCGACCACCCCCGGGGTTTCTGTTTGGAAAACCCCAGTTTCGGTTCGAATAGCCGCAGTTTCTTAAGTTCTAGGTCATTTTTTAGGGACCCAGATGGGCGTTAAATCCTGATTGGGTCATTCTACAACTAGAAAAATCATTATCAGCCTTAGCAGATTGTGGATCATTCATATGTATTCCTTGTGCAAAACCCTAGAGTAAAATCATAGTATAGCATTGTAATCAAACAAAAACGATAATGTAAAATGATAATAACAGCACTGTAATCGAATAGAATAATAATATCAAGAACCAGATAAACAAATAAGCCACTATACTAGAGTGAGGGAAACAATGGGTCAGAAATCGAGATAAAAAAACAGCACTGTATTTGTGCTTGTGTTAATTTATGAGAGAGAGAAAGAGACCTTCGTTCGTGGCCAGCGGTTGGCAGTGGCAGGCCCTTTCTAATTGAGATAAGAATTCAATGAGCAATTAATTCTCTGTAAGTAGCAATACATATATATACACACCTGCAATTCATTACTTCCACACTTCCACATTCCCACCATTTCTACTGGGGTGTAAAGAAGCTGAATCAAGCCGAACCCTGTTGGATTTAGGATCAGGTCGGTAAGGTATAAGTCAAACACAAGTTCGGCTCGGGTTTGATTCGAGCCCAAACAACTACGCTCGAGTTCGGCTCCTATAAAAATTATAATGCTCAACTTGGCTTGGCAGGTCTCATTAAACTCAAACAAGCTCATCTGAGCCAAATTTAGGCTCAAATTCAGTCCATTACTCCATTAGTAAACTTTTCCCAAATACTATTTGATCAGAAAGATCCATTTCGCAGCACATAATTCAAGTGGTAGCTTCTGAAACAAAAACGGCTAAAGACTCAAGTAATTAAACATGTTACCATACATTGGTCTTCATAAAATTGGAATCACACGACTGTTTAGCAGTTGATAGATAGAGTAATATAGGATGTTTACCAGTTGGGGACATCGAGTAACGAAGAAGAAACGGAGGCGCGACAACGGTGAGTCGGTGACGGAGGGGAAGAGGCAAGGCTGAGAGAGGCGGACGTGGTGTGGACTGGAGCGGCGTGGTGCGAAACAGCTGGTTGTAATTTTGGGTACCCTTTTCAGAAGAGAATGGAGGGTTGGGTGCTGATTTTATAGAAGCAGTGAAAATCAGATTCAGCCAAGTCGGAAAGTGAGGATCTTTCAGTTAGGATGGATTTCTAAGTCAAAGTTTGGATTCAAGTGGTGGAAGCCAGTGCGATAGCCACCGTGAAATGGTGGCAAAGAAAGCTGATCTGATGCAACCAACTGGGAATCAAATTGGTTTGTTGAACCCACGTTTTATAATGGTGCCCTACAAATTATATGGGTATTTATAAATACGATAAAGACCTAATTATCCCTGTCTCCAAAATAATTTTAGGACTTATCAACTCATCAACTTAAGTTGTTGAATTCAATTTATCACCTTATCTACCTAGGACTTATCACTTTTAAGTAGTTGAATCCACCCAACACTTGTGCTAATAATTATTATCACACGTGTGAACGCACTTATCGACCCCTGCAACACTAACAAACTTGAAAACAAAACTCACGCTTTTCTCCTTGAGCAAGCAATTTGGCTGTCATTGTCAATTGGTGATCTCAAATATCGCCATAAAAAAACTCCAAATCTTCAACTACCGCCTTAACAAACCTGTTTAAACTTTCAATTGCAGTGCTTTCACTGATCTTCAAGTACTTGTCCGCAAGGCCAGCGCTAATGTTTGGGTTACCCAAGCCCAACTATTAATTTGGTTGCCCATTTAATATTAAATCATAAAAAAATACAAGTAAAAAAATTAATTTGGTTGCCCATTTAATATTTTAGGGCCCAAGGCAAACTCTCAATATTGTGCCCCCCTAACATCGTCAGGAGTTCTTGAATAATTTTCCAAAATTACAAAACTTCAAATTAAAAGGATACAATTATAAAAAATAAATGCAAAAAAAAAACAATTACAAGATTTTTTTTTGAAGAAAATAAGAAATTATTCATATTCTCTATGATTTGTTTTAAAAAACTAATAAATCGTGTTAGCTCGCTCAATTTGCTTTCAATTTTTCACCATTGGGATAATTTTTTGAAAAATTAAAGAACATATCACTTATACATTATTATTGTGGATGTTAGAAGCCAAATTTTGAACAATGTAATTGAGTAATGTAATTTCATAATGTTGTGGATTGAGAAGAAAAATAAAAAGAGATGGAAGACCCAATTTGTGAGCTGCATTTCGTTTTTAGTCCAAAGTACAAATCATTGCTGTATACTGCACGTTGAGAATTCCCAACAAGCCTCTAAAGCATCCCCAACAAGCCTCTAAACAAATCTTGAGCCAAAAAAATTAGTGAAAAGTGATTTATCTATCTATGTCTTTTTCAACACTCCAACAATACTACCTATATTATCTATTCACTATTAAAATACTATTTTTTACTTTTTAAAATATTACTACCATATATTACCCATATATACATGTACACACATAAATAGAAATATAGGTACTTGCCATTGGGGATGATTTTGAAGCCACGGGACAAATAAAACCCAGATTGATCAACAAAATCTCTCTCGTCAACACAAAAGTTGCAGCAAGCCAATCCATTTTGTTGGACCAAAACAAACGAAACCCAAATCGATCAACTATTGTTGCGGCTACTTCTCCGATCTCACCGTTGAACGAAACCCAGATCGCTAACCTATTGTGCTATGGTGGAGAGATGACGAGAGGGGGAAGAGGGAGAGAGAATTGTTCAGCAAAAGAGTAAAACATTCAATTGGGAGTGAACAGTAGTTCCACGTATTTGTTAAGTTAGTGTTCATCTTTGTAATTTAAGGAGCCCTTTGTTGAGTTTTGCAATGGATTTTGAGTAAAAATCTAGGTAAAATAGGACAAACCCCATTAAGAGAGCTTTTTTGGTGACGCTCTAAACTGAGGAGATTGTAGTCTCCCTCTTTCTTTTGTGCATTTGTACTTAACGATAGTGAGTGAAAGGAAATATATCTATATCTTTTCCCAAACTTCACATGCTATCAGAGCATTTCTAAAATTTGTCTCCATTCAAATACTTTCGAGTTTATTACTTTTTGGTCAAAGTTTTGTGGCTTATTGGTTTGTCTCGCACCCTTTGGTTCAACCAACACTTCATCAAAAAGTGGGACTTCAAAATCATTCACATACTCCTAAAGTTGTGTGTCATCTTCAACCTCGAAGTCACGATCATCAATCATTATGTCATAACTTTCGTCTTAGACTTGCTCGCTATCTTCCCAAAGAATACAAGGCTCATGGATCAAAAGAATAGGTATTTCTTACTCTTCATGACTACCACCAATGTGCACAAATCATTCTTCATCATTGTTACCATCAATGGCCTCATTTGGATACTCATCATAAATGGAACATCTTCAAAGTTACCTCCGAAGTTTTATTTTGGAGACTCCTCAAAGACAGACACATCTTCATACTCATCTTCAATCTCAAACACACAATCACCTTCAAGTTCTTTACCTGAATATTCATCAACCATGGGAACATTATTGTACTCACAATCATCATCACAACATGATTCTCTCACCTCCTTAATGAAAAGGGCATTACAAGCATGCTCACAAGCCCTTTTAGCATTCGAATATTCCACTAGAGACCGGAAAGAGACGGATAAAAACAAGATCCAGTTTTTCCACAAAATCCCGCTAAGAACATCCTCATATTGAAAAATAGCATATAATCTATAAGCTTAGGAGGTGCACTACCTCTCCAGAAAATGAAAATATACTATTTCCATAGTTTCAAATATGCAGCTGTACATAATACAAAACAACAAGCTGCATGGAGTGTTGAAGAAGATGGAACCGAATGAGTCAAAGCACAACGAGCATTTTATTGCGCGAGATGCATGAACTTAACCGCGTAGTCCACAGTTCCCATTCCATACAACATAAGGGATGATAGTCTAGCAAAACTAACTACAACATCATGAAACCTTAATGGACTTTAATGTCTTTCAAAAGGCATTATTTTTCTCACTTGATTCCAAGGGCCTTCTTGTGGCAGCAGCTTTGACCTGGTGGTAAGTCTGCACTCTATACCTAGTGGTGGACGCAGAATTTGTATCTAGCACGAGCTCGAGTCACGTGTAATTTCATATTCATAATAAAATAAATATTTTATAAGTACATAGAATATATATTTTATAATTTCATAGAATATATATATTTTATTTTATAAGTATATATCACTGCTGCTTGCGAGGTGTAAAAATGAGACGATATTGTGTACATGTGCGTACCCACCTTTCCACTTAGAATGGCAATGGCCAAGACTAACCATCTCCGTCCTTCTATTGTCATTTGGTTGAGAAATATAACCTTACGCATAACTAAGCTACATATAAGAAGTACCATCATCACGACGAAGAGGAATAACAGCACTAACACCCAAGGGACCTCGACAGTGGGCAAGTCTCCCCAAAACTGGTCAATCCACAATCTAAAAGCCATTAAAAATTCCTTCGGTTGGATAATTTGGATAACTGGGGTGCTTAACATGACTTTTTATTTTTACTGGGTTTTCTGACACAATATCATCATAGAATAGGACAGTGGTCAATATTACAGGGGGGAAATATTTATCATGGCATCTGATTTCAATTGTTCTTTGGATCTGCAAAATCTTGTATATTGAATCGTTGATTACCTCTCTTTACCGAGACTAGTTTTTCACAAAAAATAAAAAGGTGATTGTTTGCCGAGTACAGTTTGCAAGGCCTCCTGGGTCCACCATTAATCCGAAGGTGGGGAAACCAAACAATTTACTTTTTTGCAATAGTACCAGGAAAGAAGAAAACCAAACATGTCGATGTTGAACACAGAAAACTAAGTCCTCTAAGGTTAGTGACTTTTGTGACCCTTGCCATAACGTATAAGGGTTACAAAAATCACTAATCCTAGAGGACTTAAATTTTCTATGCTAGACTTGATCCACTGTTCAACTGTGGATTCCATATCGACGAGTTTGGATTTCTTCTTTCCTAATACTATTGCAGAAAAGTAAACCATCCAGCTTTGCCACCTTTGCATCAATCATGGACCCAGGAGGCTTTACAAAATGTTCTTGGCAAACAATCACCTTTTTACTTTTTTAGAAAAAATAGTCTCGGTAAAGAAAGATTATCAGTGATTCAATATACAAAATTTTGCAAATCTAAAAAACAACAAAGATAAAAAGCCAAGCAAATATTTTCCCTGTTAAATACTCGATCACCGCCCTCCTCTCTAATGATAATGTATTAGAGAACCTAGTAAAAATAAAAAGCCATGTTACCAAAAAGCATCCCATTTATCCAAATTATATATCCAAAGGGATTTTTAATGGCTTGGAGACTATAGATTGACCAATTTTGGAGAGACCTACCTATTGTTGAAGTCCCATGGGAGTAAGAGCAGCTATTCCTGATGTCGTCGAGAGGGAGTGGTGGCCCGAATTTATGAGTACTAGCTCATGGGGATTGATTAGTTGCATGCGAGAAATATCTTTCTGCATTACTTTTTAAATATGGCTTGTGCTCACAGTAGCTCGTTTTTGGGAGGAGTTCTATTAGGACGCCGTTGGCCATTACAAGAACTCCTGCTCCCTAACCACATGGCACCCCATTGCTGGCTTCGATTATCCTTAAACTTTTGTTTTAATTAGTAATGGCTTTGAGATTGTAGATTGACCAGTTTTGGGGAGACCTACTTATTGTCAAGGTCCCATGGGTGTAGAAGCAGCTATTCCTCTTGGTATTCCTTATATGTAGTTTAGCTATGCCTATGAATATAATTTCTCTACCAAATGACAATCGAAGGATGGCGATGGCTTGTCTTGGCTATTGCAACGACGACGATTTGGAGGAAAATCAGACGCATCCGTCCAACATATCCAGCTACACATATAATTGAGTGTGTACACCTTGGGGTTGATGCCTAGGTTTTATTCGAATGTTGAGGCTTGTCTATGGTACTCGGAATATCTATGTTTGGTAGGAGCCATTCTTTTAATTCCCCAATCCCCCCTAAGACTTCCTCTTATACATATTACATCCATGTCTAGGTTGAATGCATTATCCTAAAGTAAGGTCATAGGGTTGAAGAATGATCGTAGAATGCACACAATTGTGCCGAGAATAAGTATAACCGTATTGTCACAATCCCCATGTTCATCCGTGTGCTGCTGCTGTTGGTTATCATTCTTCTTCAGCAACCCCCTGGTTTCTGCTTCGACCACCCCCGAGGTATCTGTTTGGAAAACCCCAGTTTCGGTTCGAATAGCTGCAGTTTCTTAAGTTCTAGGTCATTTTTCATGGACCCCATCTGGCGTTAAATCCTGATTGGGTCATTCTGCAACTAGAAAAATCATTATCAGCCTTAGCAGATTGTGGATCATTCATATGTATTCCTTGTGCAAAACCCTAGAGTAAAATCATAATATAGCATTGTAATCAAACAAAAACGATAATGTAAAATGACAATAACAGCACTGCAATCGAATAGAATAATAACATCAAGAACCAGATAAACAAATAAGCCACTATAGTAGAGTGAGGGAAAGAATGGGTCAGAAATCAGGTGTATTTGTGCTTGTGTTAATTTATGGGAGAGAGAAAGAGAGCTTCGTTCTAATTGAGATAAGGATCCAATGAGCAATTAATTCTCTGTAAGTAGGAATACATATATATACACACCTGCAATTCATTACTTTCAGACTTCCACCTTCCCTCCTTTACAACTGAGGTGTAAAGAAGCCGAATCAAGCCGAACCCTGTTAGATTCAGGATCAGGTCGGTAAGGTATAAGTCAAACACAATTTCAGCTCGGGTTTGATTCGAGCCCAAACAACTACGCTCGACTTCGGCTCCTATAAAAATTACAATGCTCAACTCGGCTTGGCAGGTCTCACTAAACTCATGAGCCCATCTGAGCCAAATTTCGGCTCGAATTCAGTTCATTTGTAAACTTTTTTCCTTGAACCAGATCAATATTCCCAAATACTATTTGATCAGAAAGATCCATTTCGCAGCATATAATTCAAGCGGTAGCTTCTGAAACAAAAACGGCGAAAGACTCAAGTAATTAAACATGTTACCATACATTGGTCTTCATAAAATTGGAATTACACGACTGTTAACCAGTTGATAGATCGAGTAATAGGATGTTTACCAGTTGGGGAGATCGAGTAAAGAAGAAGAGACTAAGGCGCGACAATGGTGAGTCGGTGACGGAGGAGAAGAGGCAAGGCTGAGAGAGGCGGACGTGGTGTGGACTGGAGCGGCGTGGTGCGAAACAGATGTTAGTAATTTTGTGTAAGGTTTTCAGAAGAGAATGGAGGGTTGGGTGCTGATTTTGTAGAACCAGTGAAAATCAGATTCAGCCAAGTCGAAAAGTTAGGATCTTTCGGTTAGGATGGATTTCTTATTCAAAGTTAGGATTTCAGAAGCGGTAAATCAATGGGGACAAAAGTGGAGGGTAGTGCGGGAGCTACGGCGTAATGGTGGGAAAGAAGGCTGATCCGATGCAACCGTTTACCTTCCATTTGGTTGCCAACTGGGAATATAATTGGTTAACCAGTGTTTACTAATACGAATATGCTGCGCGAAATTTATGAACTTTTGAAGGTGAGTTCTCCAATGGATTTTATCAAGATTTTGATAAAATCAACCCCTTAATTTTATCCATTCGTGAAAACATTTGATAAAATCTGTAGATTTTTGAGATTTTTGAATGCAAAAATTCACAGATTTTATCTCATGCCTTCACGAATGGATAAAATTAGGGAGTTGATTTTATCAAATGTTGATAAAATCCATTGAAGAACTCAACCCACATTGATAGGGCGGCTGATAGAGTTCTCCACTATTATTGCTCGTTTCAAATTCTATGGTTCTATAATGGTGCTCCAGAGAGAATTAGGAGACATGAGTATTTATAGGTGAGATAAGACATACTTATCGCTGTCACTTAGGTAGTTCGAATCCTCACAAGACTTATCACCTCAAGTGATTGAATTCATCTTATCCACCTAGGACTTATCACCTCAAGTGGTTGAATCCACTTAGGATGCTAATAATTATTATTCCATCTGACGCACCTTTGGACCCCAAGCAACACAGTCGATCATTGCTTTCCATTGCATGTTGAAATCAGTGAAAAAGAGATCTGTGTTTGGATGGGTTTTGAAAAGAAAATTTTGAGAAGAATTGTCTAGATAGTGTTTGGTTGAATTTTTGAAAATTAGAATAATGAGATAATGATTAGAGACAGATAGAGAGAAATAAGAATAATGAGGTAATGAGTAGAAAGAGAATATTTTTAAAAAGAAAGAATCTTTTTGAAATTTCTTTTTGAAAATGGGAAGAAAAGAGAAGTGAACAAGATGTTGTCATCCGAAACCTCCTACGTAAATGAACAGCAGAGTACACGGGATTTTTTGAAAAATAACCATTGTGGTGTGTTTTAAAGGGAGGTGAGAAGTAGTTGGAAGTGAAGAATGACAACATCTTGTATGAGGAGATATAATGATAAAAGTCTGAGATTTGTGCAGTTTGATTGATTGCACATTTTTCATTCGCCAATCAAATTATGTAAAAAGGTTCACTTTTGAAGGTAATTTTTGTGAACTCTGTTGGAGATGCTCTAATTGATATATGTGAAGTGTGAAGTTTGGGAGTTTCTTGTTTTTAGTCAAGGTACTAAAAGTCACTTCTAAAATTTGTCTTCATTCAAATTTGTCTTCACTCCTCGCAGGGGCGTGACAGACCGGAAAGAGAAGGATAGAAACAAGATTTAGTTTTGCCATAAAATCGGGCTAAAAACATCCTCATATGGAAAAATAGCATATGATCTGTGAGCTTAGGAGGTGCACTACCTCTCTAGAAAATATAAAAATACTATTTTCAATGATTGGGGACTAGATGAATACGTTATTGTTGTTGTTGTACTATTTCCATAGTTTCAAATAAGCAGGTGTACATAATACATAACAACAAGCTGCATGTAGTGTTGAAAGAAGATGGAAACCGAATGAGTCAAAAGACAATGAGCATTATTTATCGCAAGATGCATGAACTTGATAGCGTAGTCCATAGTTCCCATTTCATACAACATAAGGGATGATAGTCTAGCAAAACTAATTACAAGATCATGAAATCTTAACGGACTTGAATGTCTTTCAAAAGGAATTATTTTTCTTGCTTGCTTCCAAGGGCCTTTATGAAATCTTAACGGACTTGACCGGGTGATAAGTTTGCGGCTTTGACTAGGTGGCGGACGAAGAATTTGTGTCAAGCAGGGGTTCGAATCACGTGTATTTTCGTATTCATAATAAAATATATTTTGTTAGCCCAAATGTTTTCTTAGAAATATATTATTGATTTTGACGATAACAAAATTATTTAGTTAAATGAGAAATATAATTAATTTTGTGATATGAGGTGCTCATTTGAAATAATTGCTTATTTTGTAGGATTTGGTTGATGCAAATGTAAGAGAGATTCTACACCAAATCACTACTCCAATAGTCAAGATTTTAATTGAAACGAAAAGATTAAGGACAAATCTTTCCCTCATTTTTTATTGGCTCAAGCGCTCCAAATAAAAATAAAATGTTGGAGGATATTCAAAGATTATGGAAATTATGGACAAACTCTTATTTTGGAAAGCATTTCTATCAATTCAAAATTGGCAAGAAAGCACAAGGAAGTCGGCACAATGGAAAATTGGTTCAACGGCTAATTCAAAAAGGATTTGACTTTGGATTGCTTCATCAAGCCGAAAATGGATTGGATTATTTCCACACCCTTGGTTCAACAAAAAAAATAAAAAGGTGATTGTTTGCCGAGTACATTTTCCAAGGCCTTTTGGGTCCACATTGATCCAAAGGTGGGGAAATCCAAAGATTTAGTTTTCTGCAACAATACTAGGAAAGAAGTAAACCAACCAAGTCGATGTTGAAGCCACAGTAGAACAATGGCCCAAGTTGAGGGCGTAAAATTTAAGTCTTCTAAGATTAGTGACTTTTGTGACCCTCGTATGTTATGGACAGTTTGCACAGCTTGATGCACTCCCTCTCCATACCAACCTTTCAGAGAGTGCATCAAGTAGTGCAAATTTGCCATAACGTATAAGGGTCACAAAAGTCACTAATCTTAGAGGACTTAAATTTTTTGCCCTCAACTTGAGCCACAGTTCGACCGTGGCTTCAACATCGACATATTTGGTTTTCTTCCTAATACTATTGCAGAAAAGTAAATCTTCGGGTTACCCCAACTTTGGATCAATCGCAGACCCAAAAGGCCTTGCAAAATGTATTCGGCAAACAATCACCGAGCCAAATTTAGGCTCGAATTCAGTTCATTAGTAAACTTCTTTCTTGAACCAGAACAATATTCCCAAATGTTGGGAAGTATAAACTTAATTAATTGTGTGAGCCATTTATTATTGGGTGAGGACACAAAGATAGAGTCGGAAGACAAAGATGTAACGAGAGCATGTGAGGTGACCAATCAGTCAAAAGTTGGGCCAAGAGGAGCTACTTTGGCCTCCTTTGGCTAAAAAACTAGTTTTTGGTTTTTTAGTTTTGTCCTTATTCAAAAAAAAATTGCATTCGTTAGTTTTGCATCAAGATTTTGTGGTTTCTGGATTCCTCTCGACGAGACGAATCTAACAAGTATAAATTTATGGTCAAAACTCAAATTTTTTTGAATAAAACCAAAATACTTGGATTATTGGCCAATAATCCAAGTATTTTGGCTTTATTCAAAAAAATATTTGGTTTGACCATAAATTTATACTTGTTAGATTCGTCTCGTAAAAAAGGAATCCATAAACAGCAAAATCTTGATGCAAAACTAACGAATGCAAAAAAAAAATTGAATAAGGACAAATAAAAAAACCAAAATACCAAAAACTGATTTTTTACCCAAAGGAGGCCATTCGATGTACAAGGGTCATCATCGGGCCGGCCCAGCCCGTGAACTTTTAGCCCAAGCCCGCCCACGGGCCGGGTTAAGCGGGCTTTTTCTTTTTAGCGGGTCAGGCTGTCTCTCAAAAGTTGAAGCCCAGGCCCAGCCCACAGGCTTATCCTAGTCGGGCGGACGGGCTAGTCTTCGAGCGGGCTGGGCTATTTGGGCTGGCCAAACACGTTTTTTTTTTTTTTGTTACAGCTGAACCTTTTGGAGCAAATTTTTTTTTTATTACAGCTGAACCTTCTCTAGCCTACCATACAGGGACGGATCCAGAAATCCAACCCAGTGGGGGCATTTTATTAATTATAATCGTGCAATTTTTTTCCTAGTCAACGATTTTGTTAGGGACAAGAAATCGTGTAAGATTGATTCTAAACTTCATATCAAATAAGAAATTATTGAAAACTAGGGACCATTGTAAAAGTTCTCTAAAATTAAAAAATATCTAAGTTAAACAAATTTTTCATGATTTTGTATCATTTTCTTAAAAAGAAGGAAGAAAATTAAAATCCAGGAAAAAAATGTTCGGGGAATTGTTATTACCATTATAGGTTCAAAATATATAATAAAACTACCAAGTTGTTGTACAAAGATTGTTGTTGGTCTAGTGGCAAAGAGGGAAGGCATTTTGTTTTGGAACCAAAAGGTCCAAGGTTCAAACCTCAACAATCACTCTTATTTGATAAGAGATTCAACTTTTGTGGCTTAAAAAACAAGGGAGAGGAGTCAAACTCTAAACCTCCTTCTTGGAGGCAGCGTGCCTTACCACCATACCACACGCTGGTTACATTACTAGACATTGACACAAAAAATATATATACAAAACTTATTCCCAGATTTTTTTTTTCGTTGGCAAGTGGGGGTTAGCGAGGGCACGTGCCCCCGCATGCCCCCCCTTGGATCCGTCCCTGCTACCATATGCTATGACAATAATACACCATGAGCAGTTGTTACCAATGCAGTAAATGAATGGTCAAAGTTTAATCCCTTTTAAAAGGGTAAACATTATTGATACCTTTTTTTTTTGGAGAAATTTGACAATCAAACCATTGTCTATATCAAAATCTCCACCATCTGTGCATATGTTCAGTTGGATGTCAAAGTTGAATATCTTCTCAAAATTTCAATGCATATGTTTAGTTTCGTATTTGAACTTTATTCTGAGATATATACATAATTACACACATTTGTACAACTATGTGTATAATATTTTTTTTGGTACATTTGTATTATACTTTTTTTGGTACATTATATATTATATCTTATGTACATTAACCGTGCAATAATGCATTAAAAGTGTACCAGGCTAGTATTTCGGGCCGGCCGGCTGGGCTATCGGGCTAGCCAACGGGCGGGCGGGTAGTAGCTAAAATTCTTAGGCCCAAGCCCGGCCCAAGGAAAAGTCAGGTTGGGCTAGCCAGCCCATTTGGCGGGCTCGGGCTCAGGTAAAGCCCGGCAGGCCTTGCGGGCTTCGGGCTGGCCGCGGGCCAATGGACCAAATGATGAGGCTTATCGGTGTATTACTATTGTAGTTGGATGTAAAATAAATACATGCAATATAAGTATGTATGTTTGTTTGTATCGTAAGGCGTAGGAATTGAAAGAGAAGTGAGAGAGGGAGAGAGGGCAAAGAGGAGCAGAAACGTAATGAGTGAAATCTAGAGTAAAATGATAATAACAGCACTGTAATCGAATAGAATAATAATATTAAGAACCTGATAAACAAATAAGCCATAATACTAGAGTGAGGGAGACAAGTAGACAACGGGTCAAAAATCAGGTGTATTTGTGCTTGTGTGTTAATTTATGAGAGAGAGAAAGAGACCTTCGTTCGCGGCCAGCGGTTGGCAGTGGCAGGCCCTTTCTAAGTGAGATAAGGATCCAATGAGTAATTAATTCTCTGTAAGTAGCAATACATATATATATACACACCTGCAACTCATTACTTCCACACTTCTACATTCCCTCCGTTACTACTGGAGTGTAAAGGAGCCGAATCAAGCCGAACCCTGTTAGATTCAGGATCAGGTCGGTAAGGTATAAGTCAAACACAAGTTCAGCTCAGGTTTGATTCGAGCCCAAACAACTACGCTTGAGTTCGGCTCCTATATATAAAAATTACAATGCTCAACTCGGCTTGGCAGGTCTCATTAAACTCATAAGCCCATCTGAGCCAAATTTAGGCTCGAATTCAGTCGATTAGTAAACTTTTTTCCTTGAACCAGATCAATGTTCCCAAATACTATTTGATCAGAAAGATCCATTTCGCAGCACATAATTCAAGCGGTAGCTTCTGAAACAAAAACGGCTAAAGACTCAAGTAATTAAACATGTTACCAAACATTGGTCTTCATAAAATTGGAACTACACGACTGTTTACCAGTTGATAGATAGAGTAATATAGGATGTTTACCAGTTGGGGAGATCGAGTAAGGAAGAAGAGACGGAGGCGCGACAACGGTGAGTCGGTGACGGAGGGGAAGAGGCAAGGCTGAGAGAGGCGGACGTGGTGTGGGCTGGAGCGGCGTGGTGCGAAACAGCTGGTAGTAATTTTGGGTACCCTTTTCAGAAGAGAATGGAGGGTTGGGTGCTGATTTTATAGAAGCAGTGAAAATCAGATTCAGCCAAGTCGGAAAGTGAGGATCTTTCAGTTAGGATGGATTTCTAAGTCAAAGTTTGGATTCAAGTGGTGGAAGCCAGTGCGATAGCCACCGTGAAATGGTGGCAAAGAAAGCTGATCTGATGCAACCAACTGGGAATCAAATTGGTTTGTTGCACCCACGTTTTATAATGGTGCCTTACAAATTATATGGGTATTTATAAATACAATAAAGACCTAATTATCCCTGTCTCTAAAATAATTTTAGGACTTATCAACTTAAGTTGTTGAATTCAATTTATCACCTTATCTACCTAGGACTTATCACTTTTAAGTAGTTGAATCCACCCAACACTTGTGCTAATAATTATTATCACACGTATGAATGCACTTATCGACCCCTGCAACACTAACAAACTTGAAAACAAAACCCACGCTTTTCTCCTTGAGCAAGCAATTTGGCTGTCATTGTCAATTGGTGATCTCAAATATCGCCATAAAAAACTCCAAATCTTCAACTACCGCCTTAAAAAACCTGTTTAAACTTTCAATTGCAGTGCTTTCACTGATCTTCAAGTACTTGTCCACAGGGCCGGCGCTAATGTTTGGGTTACCCAAGCCCAACTACCAATTTGGTTGCCCATTTTATATTAAATTATAAAAAAAATACAAGTAAAAAAATTACAAAAATTCAAAAGTTATTTTAGGACCCAAAGCAAACTCTCAATATTGTGCCCCCTAACATCGTCCGAAGTTCTTTAATAATTTTCCAAAATTACAAACTTCAAATTAGAATGATACAATTATAGAAGATAAATGCAAAAAAAAAAAAAAAATACAAATTTTTTTTTTGAAGAAAATAAGAAATTATTCATATTCTCTATGATTTGTTTTAAAAAACTAATAAATCGTGTTAGCTCGCTCAATTTGTGTGCAATTTTTCACCATTGGGATAATTTTTTGAAAAATTAAAGAACATATCACTTATACATTATTGTTGTGGATGTTAGAAGCTAAATTTTGAACAATTTAATTGAGTAATGTAATTTCATAATATCGTGGATTGAGAAGAAAAATAAAAAGAGACTTTGAAGAGATGGAAGACCCAATTTGTGAGCTGCATTTCGGTTTTAGACAAAAGTACAAATCATTGCTATATACTGCACAACAAGAAATGATACCAATCTCTTATTGTAAGCCTCGAGGTTTTTGTGGTATCCTACCATCTTTTTCTTAGTAACTTTGCCTAGTTTTTCAACGGTAAAACAACGAATAAAATCAATTTTGAAGCGGTATAAGAATGGGACAAACTTGGCTAATTCCCATATCAATTAAATTACTATACCGCTTGAGACATGGATGTTCACATTGCTCCTTCAGCATGACCAACCTAATTCCAAAAGGATGGAATTATATTATTTACTTCAGTAGTTTAATTTCCAGTGGTTAGAAATTCACCCAGTGAACCATCCACTAATTTAACCCAATATCTCCTCATATGTTATAGAGCAAAGTGCACCACTAACTATGTTAACGATCAAACAAAATGAACCGAATGTCCCTGTAGAGTTCTGAAATTAATCCTGCATGCATGGAACTATTTGAAGTAGAAAATACGAACAGTTGAGAAAGAATAAAGCTGCATGGAGTGTTGAAGAAGATGGAACCGAATGAGTCAAAAGATGAGCATTATATGATGCAAGATGCATGAACTTAACAACGTACTCCATAGTTCCCATTCCATACAACATAAGGGATGACAGTCTAGCAAAACTAACTACAACATCATGAAACCTTAATGGACTTGAATTTCTTTCAAAAGGCATTATTTTTCTCACTTGCTTCCAAGGGCCTTCTTGTGGCAGCAGCTTTGACTTGGTGGTTGTACGTCTGCACTCTATACCCAGTGACGGACGCAGGATTTGTATCTAGCACGGGCTCGAATCACGTGTAATTTCATATTCATAATAAAATATAAATTTTATAAGTACATAGAATATCTAGTTTATAATTTCATAGAATATGTATTTTATTTTATACGTATATATCATTGCTGCTTGCGTGCGAGGTCTAAAAATGAGACGATATTGTGTAAATGTGCATACCCACAGTTCCACTTAGAATGGCAATGGCCAAGACTAGCCGTCTCCATGCTTCTATCGTCGTTTGGTTGAGAAATATAACCTGACGCATAACTAAGCTACATATAAGGAGTACCACCATCACGACGAAGAGGAATAACAGCACTAACACCCAAGGGACCTCAACAATGGGCAGGTCTCCCCAAAATTGGTCAATTTACAATCTCAAAGCCATTAAAAATTCCTTCGGTTGGATAACTTGGATAACTGGGGTGCTTAACATGGCTTTTTATTTTTACTGGGTTTTGTGACACAATATCATCATAGAACAGGGCAGCGGTTAGTATTACAGAGGGAAAATATTTGTCATGGCATCTGATTTCAATTGTTCTCTAGATCTGCAAAATTCTGTATATTGAATCGTTGATTACCTCTCTTTACCGAAACTAGTTTTTCAAAAATAAAATAAAAAGGTGATTGTTTGCCGAGTACATTTTGCAAGGCATCCTGGGTCCACGAGTGATCCAAAGGTGGGGAAATCAAACAATTTACTTTTTTGCAAGTACCAAAAAAGAAGAAAACCAAACATGTCCATATTGAAGCCACAGTCAAACAGTGGCTCAAGTTGAACGCAAATAACTAAGTCCTCTAAGATTGGTGACTTTTGTGACCATTGCCCTAACGTATAAGGGTTACAAAAATCACTAATCCTAGAGAACTTAAATTTTCTGTACTAGCCTTGAGCCACTGTGCAACTGTGGATTCCATATGGAAAAATTTGGTCTTCTTCTTTCCTAATACTATTGCAGAAAAGTAAACCATCAAGTTTTGCCACCTTTGGATCAATTGTGGACCCAAGAGGCTTTCCAAAATATACTCGGCAAACATTAACCTTCTTACATTTTTTGAAAAAATAGTTTCGGTAAAGAAAGATTATTAGCGATTCAATATACAGAATTTTGCAGACCTAAAAAACAATAGAAATAAAAAATCAAGCAAATATTTTCCCTATTTAATACTCGACCGCCGCCCTACTCTCTAATGATACTATATTAGAGAACCTAGTAAAAATAAAAAGCCTTGCTACCAAAAAGCATCCTATTTATCCAAATTATCTATCCAAAGGGATTTTTAATGGCTTGGAAACTGTAGATTAACCAATTTTGGGGAGACCTACCTAGTGTTGAGGTCCCATGGGAGTAAGAGCAAATATTCCTAATGTTGTCGAGAGGGAGTGGTGGCCCGAATTTGTGAGTACCAGCTCATGGGGATTGATTAGTTGCATGCGAGAAATATCTTTCTCCATTACTTTTAACTATGGCTTATGCTCACAGTAGCTTGTTTTTGGGAGTTTTATTAAAGCTAAATTCTCAATTTAATTTTGTCAAACTCTAACTTAAAAACAGAAGGATCCGGCTTTCCAACAAACCACTGCAAGAACTCCTGCTCCCTAACCACATGGCACCTCATTACTGGCTTCGATTATCCTTAACCTTTTTGTTTAATTAGTAATGGCACAGTGGCTTAGGATTGTTTGCATTTTCTTTTGATTGGCTCTGCATAACTCAACTCTGCGGTAACCCACTATCTACTCCACTTTTGGTTCAATGGAATACTCAAGTGAGTTACTGCAGAGTTGAGTTATGTGGTGCCAATCGATTGAAAATAAAAAAAGCTATCCCAAGCACAAGCATATAATTGACTCAATATGCAAGCATCCTCATCGCAGCAGTGATCTTTTGAAGAGATGAAAGACCCAATTTGTGAACTGCATTTCATTTTTAGACAAAAGTACGGATCATTGCTTTATACTGGACGTTGAGAATTCGGTAAAAAAGAGATTGACTCGTCCGAAACCTCCTCCGAAAATCAACAGCAGAGTACACGGGATTTTTTTTAAAATAACCATTGTAGAGTGTTTGTGAGCTTGATGGTGGTTGCGCTTGATACCTGTCCGACCAAGCATCGGACCACAGTGCATTTTCCTTCTCTTTTGTGCATGGAATTTTTGCTCTTGAGGAGCAAGCATTGTCAAGATCTGCAACTCATCGTTGGAAGGGGAATCGTTAAAAAAGAATTTATTATTTCTTCCCATCTTTCTTTTATCTTATCTATGTAACTAGTAGTTATCCCTATGTTTAGGAAAAAGCTACAATGCACACCACTTATTTGGATGTATATCATACACACCCCTATAAAAGTTACGATTTTATTATAAAAGTTACGATTTTGCTATAAAAGTTACCGTACCGGCTCCAATACCTGACCTTACGAGCAAGTACGGGCCGTTCTAGCCAATCAGGGCGAGATGGCGGTAACTCGGATTCCGTCCACTACCATTTTTATAACCAACTAGCAATGGACTGGGTCTTCTAGCCAGGCGTTGCTGCTTCAAGAAGCCTTCTTCGTTTGTATAATCAACCGAAATAGGTCAGAGCAGTTCAATATGGGCGCACGGCCTTTTTTGTTGTGAGGAATTTTTTGTCGTGAATTTCCTCCCGAAATGGCCTTGCTTATATAACGCTAATCTTTTTGATTTTCATTTTCAATCATTAACGGTCTAGATGGGGTCTCACAATCTACCTGTTGGAGAAAATATAAGAAATAGAAATTTTTTATAGAATAATAAAACTAAATAATATTAATCAATCACATTCAAGAAACTAAATAGATAAATAGAGAAAGGATTAGAAAAGCCTGTGGGATGGTCGAGGCACGTGAATAACGCTCTCCTTAGAAAAGATACATTAATTCCTTTTGCACAGGGTTGAACGGCGCTCCTTCCCCAAGATTAGAGGTGTCAAACGTGCCAACCGGGACGTGCCGTGCCACTTTTTTGCCGTGCCAACCGTGCTCCGTGCCGTGCCGTGCCGGCCCATTTACTTAATCGTGCCGTGGCGTGCCGTTTTTAATCGTGCCGTGCTGTGCCAAATTTCTTTATTCGTGCCGTGTCGTGCCGTGTCATTTTGTGACTGTGTCGTGCCGTGCTGACCCGTTTATTTAATCGTGTCGTGTCGTGCTGGCCCGCTTAATTAATCATGTGACTCGTGTCGTGCCGTGCTATGCCATTTTTTAATCGGGTCGTGCCATTCCGGTCCGCTTACTTAATCTTATCGTGCCGTGCCAACCCACTTTTTTAAATCGTGTCGTGTCGTGCCGACCCGCTTATTAATCGGGTCGTGTCGTGCGAACTCACTTAATCGTGCCGTGCCTGGTCTGGCCAAATCGCGTATCACAAAAAGATAAAAGCTCAAGTGACCTAAGGGCTAAGAGTGATAACTTTGCCTCGAGCCCTCGATGCGGCGATGCCTTTCAATTATTCTAAACACTACGGTCTACGGTCCTCATTTCCAAGTAGTGCACAAGTAATGTCATTTTATTCAAGTAGTGCTTTTCCAAAAAAAATTATGTAAATAGTGCACGGAGTCGTTTGGGCTTTTGAACACAAGTAGTGCACACTAAGGTCCTCGTTAGGACCTTTCCAAGTTCAAACGAGTAACATCTCATTTTATTCAATTGAATCAATTACTTAAATCTCATATTGGTTCACTACTAGTTTAAACTTTAAATGGTCAATGAAAGCAATACAAATAACTCCGTCACTCGACTCACTCTGGTTCAAGTTACAACTTCCAAGTCTTACAGTTACAAGTTATTTGATACAATACAAATATACTTGGAATTTTGAAACAAGTTACAAGTTACTAGTTTCCTATCTCTACTGACTACTTGGCTCCGTTGCACGTATCAGCATCAGTGAACCAGAAATTTCACGACTCCGGCCTTTTTGAGCACTTGGACACCTGTAGTTCACAAAATCGGTAGCCCATAAAACTAAATTATGAAATGCCCAGAAAACTAAATAACAAACTGCCGAGAAAACTGAATAACCAAATGCACAGAGCCACAGATAAAAGAACCGCATGTCCACGAAAATGAATACCAAATGCCCAGAAAACTAAATAACTAACTGCCCAGAAAATTGAAGAATCAAATCCTCAGAAAACTTAAGAACCAAATTCCCGGAAAACTGAATACTGACTGCCCAGAAAACTATATAACCAAATGCACAGAAAACTGAACCACCAATTGCACAGAAAACTGATGAACAAAATGCACAGAAAACCTGTTCTAATATGATTCCTTCTGTTTTTGACGTCTCGTCTACTTCCTGCTCAAGTGATGATGCTAGTTCCATAGCCCTAAAAGCAAAATCTGTTGTACAATGCTCAGATAAAACACACATGGGCTCAGATCTATATAGGATACTAGCACACATGGATGTAACTTTATGTTGCCATCAAAGCCTTCATAAGTTGCCACCCAATTCACTTAGTTTATTTTATCATCATAGCCGAAACGAGAAAACTGAAGTTGCCCGGTTGACTTGCAGTTGCCAAACAAGTGGCAACTTTATGTTGCCTTACCCCTTAGGGCTTAAGCCATCATAAGTTGCCCACAAAAGTGAATACCTAATGGGCAATGGGCAATGGCTAATGCCCACAAAACCAAATAACCAAATGTCCAAAAAACTGAATAAATGCCTGCCCAGAAAACTAAATAACGAACTGCCGAGAAAACTGAATAACCAAATGCACAGAGCCACAGATAAAAGAACCGCATGTCCACGAAAATGAATACCAAATGCCCAGAAAACTAAATAACTAACTGCCCAGAAAATTGAAGAACCAAATCCTCAGAAAACTTAAGAACCAAATTCCCGGAAAACTGAATCCTGACTGCCCAGAAAACTAGATAACCAAATGCACAGAAAACTGAACCACCAATTGCACAGAAAACTGATGAACAAAATGCACAGAAAACCTGTTCTAATATGATTCCTTCTGTTTTTTACGTCTCGTCTACTTCTTGCTCAAGTGATGATGCTAGTTCCATAGCCCTAAAAGCAAAATCTGTTGTACAATGCTCAGATAAAACACACATGGGCTCAGATCTATATAGGACACTAGCACACTGGATGTAACTTTATGTTGCCATCAAAGCCTTCATAAGTTGCCACCCAATTCACTTAGTTTATTTTATCATCATAGCCAAAATGAGAAAACTGAAGTTGCCCAGTTGCAGTTGCAGTTGCCAAACAAGTGGCAACTTTATGTTGCCTTACCCCTTAGGGCTTAAGCCATCATAAGTTGCCCACAAAACTAAATAACCAAATGTCCAGAAAACTGAATAACTAACTGCCCAGAAAATTAAAGAACCAAATCCAGCATGCAAGGCAGTCATACAGAGCAGTCATAATTTGCACTCTTCCACACCAACTAAAGACAACCATGAAAGCATGCAAGGGAGCAAGAGTAGTAACAGAAAACAGAACCATCTGCCCAGCAGGTAGCAGCACCAGTGCACAACAAAAGCACCAAGAAGGATAGATAGCACCTGGATCATGCAACATTAAGTTGCCAGCAGCCAGCAGTAATGCATCTCCCATGCACACCAACTAATCACCATCTATGTCTGAGTTCTCAAAATAACCTCTGAATTCTTCTCTAGGATGGCACCTTTTAATTCCAAGACGTGCATCCTCCCAATCCTTTAAACAAATCAGACAATCCAAAATATCTGAAGCTAATCTGCTTCTCCGGTCATCCAACACCCTTTTACTAGCACTAAAAACTGATTCGGATGCAACTGAAGACACGGGAGGTGTTAGTAAATCACGTGCCATGATTGAAAGAATAGGAAATGCTCTTTCATTTTTTTTCCACCACGCTAAGATATCAAATACCTCTGCATCCTCACTGGTAAGATAATTTACATCTAAATACATAGAAAGTTCAGTCTGTGAAGCTGCACTTCTTCCTCTACTTGAAAGCAGAGACCAAGATGGGTCACTGCTAATGGCAGAAGGTGCTAATGGAGCAGAAGAAGTGTGCCTTCCAAATTTAGACAAATATGAAGCATATATAGAATTCAACAGTTCTGAAACTTCAAGAGGAGAAGGTAATGTGATCCCTAAATTATCACCAATCCCTTCTAAGAGCAATTCAACGCCTCTTAATTTAATCCTTGGGTCCATTACTGCAGCTACAATAAATACCTTTGGCATATCCTCAAAATATTTTTTGAATTTCTCTTCCATAACATCACATGCTTGTACAAAATTTGGTTTAGTTCTATGATTACGAAAGCTTACACTGATATTATACAAGTTATTAAGCACAAGACAAGAAGTAGGATAATAAACACCCGAACAAGCTAAAGTAGCAGCATAAAATACTTTCAAGAAGTTCATAAACTCAAAAGCAATGTTCCAATCAGCAGGAGTTAAAGAAACATCACCATACTTTGCATTAACAAAAGCTGTAATTACGTCTCTATGAATCCTACAAGATTTTAACATAAGACAGGTCGAATTCCAACGATTTTTTATATCTGTTTTCATTTGCTTTGGTTTAACATGAAAACTTGCACAAAAGTTTTCAAATTCTTGTTGCCTAGCTGGTGAAGTACCTATAAAAAGAATTGCTTCTCTAATTTTTTGAATCTGTGGTGCTATATGTTTTAAACCATCTTGCACAACTAAGTTAATGATATGGCACACACATCGCATATGAAAAAACTGTCCAGCATGAGGAGTAGACAAGTTTCGTTTGAACAAATCAATAGCAGCAGTATTAGCAGTGTGATTATCAAATGTAATACTAAAAACTTTGTCAACAATTTCAAACTCCCTGAAAATACCATTTATGCATTGAAAAATATTATTAGCATTATGAGGATACTCCATCAAACGGAAAGCAATAATTCTTTTAGTCAAAATCCAATTAGCATCTATATAATGAGTAGTCAAAGCAATGTAACCAAAGTTATTTCGACCAGTCCACAAATCAGAAGTAAAAGAGATTGTACTACCAAGTTGTGCAATTTCAGTTACCAAATTTCTCCGGGCTTCAGTAAAAGCTTTCAAACAATCACTTCTGGTTGTATTTCTAGAAACCTTAGAAAAACAAGGATTTAGACAAGTTTGAACAAATTTTTCAAATCGAATATCATCACCAAAAGTAAATGGCTGCTCTGCAGCAGCTACATAAAGGGCCAATCCATGTCTCATTTTAGATGCAGAATATACGAAATTAGATAAACCAGTTACACTATCAGTATCACCACTCTCTGCCCCTACTTCCGATTTATGTTTGGTATTGAGATGTCTCGTAATTTGTCCCGTGCCACTGTTACTAAGGCAACTATAATCATTTCCACAATAATTACACACACCTCTTTCTCCAACATTAACCCCCTGTTTATTAATGAACTCTTTAACAATAGCACAGTGTTTCCATACCCATGAAGTGCGCTGCCTTTTCCCAGCAACATGTTCCGCTGGAGGTGGTCCAACAACGTTTGAACCAGCTTCACCCATAGAGTCTATTCCACAACCATGTACCAGTGGTGATGATATAGGATTTGATTGTGGTTGTGGTGATTCATCATCAGAGCCAGAGTGTGAGTTATGGCGTGAACCCCCACAACCAAAGTCAAATCCTTGATTATCCATGATAAACAGTGACAAATAAGCAGGAAAATCACAAATAAACACAGATTATAACACTGTTGACACAGAAACTCTAGGGTTTTATGTAATAGATGACAAATAAACACGAAAATCACAAATAAACACAGATAATCACTAAGTTAACACAGAAACTCTAGGGTTTTATGTAATAGATGACAAATAAACACGAAAATCACAAATAAACACAGATAATCACTAAGTTAACACAGAAACTCTAGGGTTTTATGTAATAGATGACAAATAAACACGAAAATCACAAATAAACACAGATAATCACTAAGTTAACACAGAAACTCTAGGGTTTTATGTAATAGATGACAAATAAACACGAAAATCACAAATAAACACAGATAATCACTATTAAACACAGATAATCACTAATAAAAAATAGATCTAGGGTTACGATTAACCGTGGAGTGGTGACCGTCAACTTCGAGTGGTAGTGAGTACAGAGTACTGAGTAAGTAGTGACCGTCGACTAGGGTTAAGATGATGATGATCGGAGAGGATAAGCCGATTAGTGTTAGCTTCAGGTTTAGGGTTAGGGTCTTGTTATTTGGTACTTTGGTGGTGGTGGTGGAGGTCCGGTGAGTGACAGAGTGACTGAGTGAGTGTGAGTGGTCAGTGGTGGTGGTTGTGCGGTGGTGGTCCGGTGGTGGTTGTACGGTGGTGAGGGGTGACTGGCGAGACCGTGAGAGACAGAGTGAGAGAGAGAGAGATCAGATGACCGTTGCACAGAGAGAGAGAGAGAGAGAGAGAATCGAGAGAGTTAGAGAGAGAGAGGGGTTTGCTGCGTTTGCAGGCCCTAATACCCACAAGTAGCATATATATATCATATGGATTATCAAGTGTAGTTGGTCACACCGTATTACCATGCACCAAGGTGAAAATTTCTCGTAAAATTGCATTACGAGAGCATCGTTCCAGTTGTTTTTCCCAAATCGGAACCGTCTACGTTTTACGTGAGAGTGATTATATCCTCCGTACAAAAAATCAAGTAAATTAATTATCATTAGGTACCTGATCGAATGAGACAAAAAAATTGGTTTACAACAAATCAACGTCCCGATGAAAAGGCTTTGAATATCCGATAGACTTCAATTTTGGCGAGACTGATTAAAACAGCAATGTAACCAATGTGAACGGTTTGGATCATCATAATTGTGTTGCAATCGTGTGACTATCATACATTATCTTGCAGCATAATAGCTTGGTTCATAACCAAATAAGTTCGATGTATAGGATTACAAAGCAAGTGCATACTCGATTTCTCGAATGTTCAATCTAAACCGTTACGATTTAATATCTTATAAAATCTATCACTTCCCCCGAAAATGGTGGCGATCAAATGTCATCAACCACTTGATCAGATCACATTCGGTGCATTTAAGGGCAATAATGTCCTATAATGCATGACTCGACGGCCATCAGAGTATTTTTCTTCGAATCGGAACCGTCTAGATTGTAAGTGGGAGTGATTATATCCTCCATGCAAAAAATAATGTGATTTAACTATCGTTACGTACATGATCGAAGGAGACAACTTGTCGGTTGATAATGAATCAACGTCCTCGATGAAAGGGCTTTCAATACCCGATGGACTTCAAATTTGGCGAGGGTGATTAAAATAGCAAGACAAACATAGTGAACGGTGTGGATCGTCGTAATTGTGTTGCGATCGTGTGGCTAATGCATAATATAAAAATTCAATTTTGATCTATCAATTCAAAAATAAAAAATTTCATTTTAATTATGCATAATGTAAATAATGCAAATTTCATTTTCCCCTCAGTTGGCAAGTCCATCATTTTTTTTCATTATTATGGCATTTGGCAACTTGATTTATTTAATAAAAGTGTATTTTTAATTTTATTATGTATTTATTTATTTTTGTGAAGTCCATTTATTTTATGATAATTCATTCAAAAATTTCTCCTTTTTTTCCTATTTTTTTCTTACTTGTCAAGTCCATTTATTACCAAAATTTATATCATTAAATGTTTGTTATCAAAATTTAATTTATATTTTACCCCTAAGTTTTCATTTATGTTATTTAATTTTAATTTCCCTCATTTTTCCTTATTATGGCAAGTCCATTTATTAAATTGTAATTATTATTCATAAATTCATTTTTTATTTCCATCTTTTTTTTTTCCCATTATTATGGCATTTGGCAACTTCATTTATTTTCCTCATTTTCAAATAAAATTTAATTTATTTTATAATGTTTTCCATTTAATTTTAATTTCCCTCATTTTTCCTTATTATGGCAAGTCCATTTATTTAAATTATTTTTCACCTATCAATTCAAAAATCAAAATTTTCACTTTTATTATTTAAAAATTCATTTTTTTCCTCATTTTTTGAAATAAAATAAAATTTATTTTCCTTATTTTATTTTTATTTTCTCTAATTATTTTCGTTATTATACCATGCCGTGCCCTTTACACTTCCGTGCCGTGCCCTTCACACTACTGTTTCGTGCTCGTGCTGTGCCAGACTAAGACCGTGCCCGTGCCGTGCCAGACTAAAACCGTACCCGTGCTGTGCCAGACTAAAACCGTGTCGTGCCCGTGCCGTGCCTGATTAAGTCCGTGTCGTGACGTGCCGTGCCACGCCAGACCAACTACCGTGCTGTGCCCGTGCCGTGTCCGGCTTAGACCGTGTCATGCCGTGTCGTGCTAGGCCAATTACCGTGCCGTGCCCCCATTTCCGTGCCCCGTGCCCGTGCCCGTGCCCCTTAGACCGTGTCGTGCCGTGCCGTGCCCAACTTTTACCGTGCCCGAACCGTGCCCGTGCCGGAGTTTTTCGTGCCGGGCCCGTGCCGTGCCGGGCCGGCATGGCCCATTTGACACCTCTACCCAAGATACAATAACCTATGAGCCTCCTTCTGTGCAGCAAAGTAAACTCAAGCACCAATAGTTTCCCAACACTCGAAATCCGAATAAAACCAGTAGCAATTAAAGATACGGCAATATGACGAAGTGAAGTAGGTATATATGATACGAAGCACTTGTATATTTATTAAAGAAAGACAAAATGGAATCAGAGGCTCTCGAGGTTTTGTAGGCAGTAGTTGCAAAATATCAAGGTAGTGTGAGCAAGTGTTGTATATGAGGAGAGAGAGAGAGAGAGAGAGATGTATCACAGTTGTTGTATATAGAGAACAAATCCAACGTTTAATTTGAGAAATTAAATTATGTGGAGAAATTCTGATCAGGTGGAGTAAAAATAGGAACAAACAATAATAATCTGTTAGGAAAAACCACAAACAATCCTTTTACGTAGCAATAGTTACAAGAAAAGTAGGAAAGTGGTTTGTTTGTTAGATATAAAAAAACTAATTCCATGTATCTCTCTAACAAATTATTTATCTTGGGTAGCGCAGCCTATTTACAACAACTGATCCTATTTGTATGGCTTGTCAATCTCTCCGCTTGATCCTATTTGTAAACAAACGGCTGTTATTGGGGGACTACAATTGATCCTATTTATATGGCTGGTGGGTGTACTTTAGTTCCTACATATTTGGTGGTTTTTATATATATATCTAATCGAATTTGGAGGAGTAAAATTATCGCCCCAGAAGACTATTCCTAAGCAGATTTCAGAGTACTCGAGCTTCGGAAAAAGGCTCATCCTATCAACAAACAGGCGGAAGAAGCATGATGGAGTCTTCTAGTCCTGCAAATCACACGCCGGACAGCCTTCTTCGCAACCCCGATTCAAAGCTATACCATCCCCCAGGATATGGGGACACAGAGGAGAGAAAGAAAGAATCAGAGGCTCCCAAATTGCTGCAAAATCAAAGTAAATGGGAACTGGTAACGCGCATTCACATAATTTTAGAGGCTTTGATTCTTCTGGTAGTTGTAATTTGGGTGATAACGTCAACGTCTTCTGATGATTTGCGTGAGGTGAAAATCTTCAATTTGGCGACGTCGCATTGGAAGACGTTTGCGGTTACCATTGTTATTAGTCGATTAGTTTCGTACTTCTTGATGTGGATAATAGTCGTAACTTTGAAAATATGCGGCACACGAACTAAGCCCTACCTGTTGCATGCCATAGACAGCACACTGACCTGCGTCTTATGGTTTAGCATAGTATTAGTCGCATGGGAATTTATTGTTGACTCCGATTTAGAAATATCGGAAAAACGGAAAACAACCGTCGATAATCTGACAAATGGGGTGATTATTATGGTTGTAGGGACAACGTTTTGGATGTTTAAAATTATCTGGTTGAAGAATCAAACAATTACTTTCACCAGGGACAGATTTTTTGATGATATCAAAGCTGTCCTATTTTGCCATTTTATAATACGGTCTATTCTCCTAAATGGAACCGTCCCGACATTTGAGGAGAGAACGGGGGAGATAATTGTAGGGGAATTTAGAAAACAAAAGAGAGAGAAAAAATTATGGCTTCAATTGCCATTTGAGGATTGGCAAACGCTAAGTCGTTATACTGTACCAGTAGCAACGTTGAGTCTCTTTGCGAAGATCATCAGGTACACAACCTTGGATGATGAGCTAGAGGGACTGGTTATATCAGATGACTTGGGTAATACTAATAGCCGAACTTTGAACGGGCATAGAGCGAAGGTCTTGGCCGACAAGATTTTCGATATTTTAGTGGGAAGAAACGCAAGGTAAGTCTTGAATTACCATTTTATTTAGTGTTTTTTTTTTTTTAATATTATTCTAAAATGGATCTTCCTCAGGCAGACTAGGTTCATTCACTTATATGATTTGGAGAAGTTTATGCCCGAATCAATGGCACAGGAGGCGTTGAAAGCAATAACAAGAAGTTCAATGATTAGCCGCGCCGACCTTCGTCCATGGCTGGTACAGCTGTCTTAAAGTTACTGCTACAAATTCTTGATGCCAATAAATGTTTCATGATTGATTTTTTATGGTTAATTAGCTATTTGTCACCGATTTCTTCTTTTATTTTTCTGAATATAGCTTATATGGTGGACTATATATAGGGCCTCATGACCTACTTACTTTTTTTCCCACTTCTGTAGAGCCAAACAATAAAAGAACAAAAAACTGATGGACACTCGATTGGAACATTTTATCTCCTTATAAATGTGTTTGAGAGTCTTGAGATCTGGAGTTTATCAATATGCAATTATCGTGGTTTTAACCCTGTCGAGCTTAACGTGGATAGGTCAATACGCGGTTATATTCACTGTGGTTCATACAATAGTGTTTTTTTTTTTTGATATTGAGGGATGGTAATATTGTTCAATTGATTGAATCAGTAGTTAATTAATAGTAATGTTTTACCATGTTTTTTTTCTTCAGGTTACCAGCTTTAGGAAATGGAGAAAATTGGAATTAAATGTCTCAATCAATCACGCAGTGATGAAGAACTACAACGTAATCCTTAGTTGTGTTGTTTTGGCCATTACTACAAGTTGGTGCTTGTACATCATGAACAGTTTCACAGTCCTACTTGCACAGAGTGCAATCTCAGTTGTTCTTCTGAAGGACACTGTAAAGAAGTATTCTGAATGCATCCGATTTTTCTTTGACAAACATCCGATTAGTGTTGGTGATATTTGCTGGATTGAAGGAGACTGGGTGAGACAACATATTTTTTTTTTCTATTAACAATGAAGCTAAATGTCCAGTATATTGATATATGATTTAGCCTAACATATATATCTCCCATTGGACAGATGATTGTGCAGGAGGTCAAGCTTCTTCATTCAAAATTTATTTCCGAGAACAATGGAACACTTGAGTTGGAAAATACATACCTCCTCCAACAGCAGATTCATGTAGCGAGGGATGAAGATGTTTGGAGACAAAATGATGATGACATTGTGTCAAGCAGATTTTGAGACGATATCATGGATGAAGTATGTTTTGTTACCATTGTCATTGTGTCATAAATACTTCTGATCTTTTGTTGAATGCCATGATGTATATTGGCAAAATAGATTAGTAGACGAGTTTAATTTTATACGTTCGAGTCAACTAGTGGTTTTAATTTGATATGTTTACATTATTTTTACCCAGCTGTTGGTATTGCATGTAATTTTGTTAGAAGTTGAGTGTCCAAGTGAGATCATAATTACCAATCCGAAGATGCAGCAGTGACTTTGTTATGAAAACTACATTCCCTAACCATCCTTATGCAGTCAAATTTGTTGTAGACTTTGTTATGATTACCACGTCGCATGACCAATATTACGCAATTAATTTTGTTGAGATCGGTCACAGTTTTTCTTTTGGTAACATTTTAGAAGAATTTACAATACCTTAATTCCAACCCGACCCCATGAACACGGGTTTCCACTTCCTTCCTTGAACCCAAAACATCAACACCTAAGTGAAGGTCAGTCTAATTTTTGAACTTCTACTTTTTCAAGACATTCTATAATTTTAATAGGTACCATTATTATCTCCTAGAGAAACTACGTGCATTTTTCGAAAATTGAATGCCACACTCTTCAAGAGCTCAAATGAAGGGCTATCGTATTGTTAGAGAGAAGACAAAGTAAAGTAAGAATAAAGATGATATTCAAATTCATAGGGCGACCTGATGCAGGGAGGCGTGTTGAAATAAAAACATGCAATAAGGACAATCACGAATTTTGTCTGAACAAGAGGTACTCCCTCCTTGAACAAACGATTAGAGAAAAACTCTCAATTTTTATTAATCAATAAACAACCTAATTCTGTCATTAGGCTTACAATAATACTTATAGGGCCAAAGTAACCCTAATCCAACTAGGAATGAAATAACAAATCTTAATCCAACTAGGAATCAAATAACATACCCTAATCCAACTAGGAATAAAAATACTCTAGAACACTTATTTCTAAAATTGCAAACTTCCTACCAAAATTAATAAAATAAAAATAAGGAAAACTTAAAACACTATTTGTAAATAATATAAATTTCCAATCAGCATCATTCTCTCCGGCTTGAAGAAACTCGTCCTCGAGTTTATACAGTAAAAGTCGTCGAATCTTGTCCACATTGATCTTGTACTTCAAGTTGATTTTTTCGAACCCAAATTTCACAACGGAATCTTGAAATTCTGAAGGATTAATTTTCATTAACAAAGCAAATTCACCTTCCTTCTCGATCAAAACAAATGGACTTTTAGTGTATTCAACAAATTCCCAAAACGGATCAACATATTTATTAGTACTCTTGTCAACACTCTTGTCAACTTCACCGTCTTCAAGCTTTTCATAAGAATCAAATTTAATCATGGAATCCGACTCGCCGTCGCCCTGTTAGACCTAACCCTCCGATCGAGGATGGTTTTTCAGACGATGAAGATATCAATCCTTTTGGTGGTGGAAACTACCAAGGGGGGCGGTATAGAGACGTTGCGGCTAGAACCCGTGGCTCTCATTATTGTGAGTCTAGTATGGAAATTAAGATTCCAAAAAAAATTGAGCTTCCACAATTCCATGGAGGGAGAAAAAAAGATGTCATAGAAGAAATTTTGGTTGAGGGAAATGTGGGAGATTTTATCGATGATATATTACAGGAAGAATCCGATAAAATATTTTTGGACACAAATCCATCGTTGTTGCAAGCTGAAATTGATTGGGATTCACCTCCAAAATTTGATGACTACTCGGATGAGGAGGAAACTTTCATTCATCAAGCGGACGAGAATATGAAGGATGAATTTGTGGAAGTGGGCATCAAATTGGGTATTGAGAAGAAGGCTATTGTTATCCATGACAAAGTTGATGGGATGAACTCATTCGATAGAGTCTTGAACCTTGCGAAAAAGGCAATCAACGTATGCCCGTCACTAGGATTCGAAGTATTAGAGTATATGGATCCTTTTTGGAGAGTTATTGAGGAGTACTGTACAAGCAAGAGCCCGTGGATTTCCATTTTTGAGAAAGATGGATTGACTTTGTTGGCAAAAATTATTTCTTTAATTTTTGAAAATTCTTTTTTACAATTTAGCTTCCAAAAAATCAATTTGAAGTACAAGATTGACGCTGACCAAATTAGACAAATTCAACTATACAAACTCGAGAACGAGTTTCTTCAAGCTGGGGAGAATGATGCAGATTGAGGTGCACACGGTCTGAATTGAACTGGTTCTCTGGAAATTCAGTAACCGGACCATTTAAACCAGTTCGAGAAAATTAAGAACCAAAGCCTAACCAATATATATGTAAGACCTGTCAAGATTCAAACCGCAAGACCGGACCGGTTTTGGTTCGGTTCTGGTTGTACCCAATTTGTGTTGGAATACTTTTTCACAACAAATGAACTCAAAAGGTTTTTTAAAATTGAAAATTGGGTATTAGTAGGATCAAATAGTTATAGTATATATTAAAGACTTCATAACACAATAGATTTCAACTATAAATAGACGTAAAAGAATACATTACTGGGGAAAAAATATATTAAATCAACAAATCATGATACATGATTATGTACATATATTATATATCATCAAATCGGATCATCGAAATTCGATCAAGAAATGAAAGTCCCTCACCGTAGCAATGTGAGGGAACCCTCATCAGAAATGCCTTGTATATATACACAAACACATACACTAGTAGTATACGTTCCGGTTTCGTTCTAACCGCGGTTCTTAAATTGAGAACCAGTAACGGAATCATATATAACTTCCGATTCTTATTTTTTCAAAACTATATATAACCAAACCAATGAACTACATAACTTAACCAAATAGAACGGTTCGGTCCGGATCGGATCGGTTTAGCGGCTTTTATCTTGTATACCCCTAAGTGCAAAAATTGGGAAAGGCTTGATGGTTGGAATTTTGTAATTTGTTCATAAGTGTGCAGGCCCAACCCCAAGCTTAAGACCTTAAGGCGACCGCCGAAGGTCTCCAGTTTTCGGCCCAGTAATATGGCCCCAAATATAGGGTTATCTTAAATATTAGGTATATCCAACATTTCACAAAGTTGTGGGTGTAGTGTGGTGGTAAGATTAGTGTGCTAGCTATGGGATAGTGTTTTCGATCCCCACTGACTCTAATTTTATAACTCGAACACTCTTTGAAGTTGTAAAAAAAAAAGGGTTTCAAATTGATGGCGTTGAGATTTGATCTCGGGACCTTGGGTAATAAAAACACGTTGCACTCAGTGTGCAATTGAAACGCAGACACTTTTTATTCTTATATCGAACAACTAATATATAGGAAAAAAATTAGAGACTACATTATCGAAACTTACTCAGAGCCCTGAAAATCTCAGGGGTGGGCCTGTAAGTGTGGGCAATCTATTTAAAGGAGGACATTTTGTAATGGTTTGGAGTAATTACAGCATCCTAGACAGTCTGAAAAATTTTTAGAGCCCCTATTTCGAGAAAAACTTGCATGCCGAGCAGGTACTGTCACGTGGTACTCGTCGGTGCATCCGAGCCGTCCAAACATGTTTTGGATGGTCAAATTTAAGGGTGGCATTTTTGAAATTTTGGGGCAAATTTACCCTCTGGGCCGTCCAAAACATGTTTGGATGACTCAGATGCGACAACGGGTACCACGTGATGGCACCATATCCACATGCAAATTTTTCTCCCCAATTCCACGTCAATCCGATGAGGAGGATTAGAATAATACCATCAAGGCATCAATAGGCAGGTTTGTAGATCAATAAGTGTTGGGAGTAAAATTAGCACGCCAGAAGACTATTCCTATTCAATCACGTGGAGGTATCCTATCTGCATGCAAATTTTTCTCCCCAATTCCTGGTTAGAATCAGTCAATACTCTTTGGTTGCGGTAGTGTTTGATTCCTTGTCAATCTCTCCGCTTGATCCTATTTGCAAACAAATGGCTGTTATTGGGGGACTACAATTGATCCTATTTGTATGGCTGGTGGGTGTACTTTAGTTCTTACATATTTGGTGGTTATTAATTTGGCATTATTTAACTGTACTTGCATTCATATTGGGTTTCTTAGAACCTCTAGCTAGCAATTAATACCATGATTTTTGTCAATTTTTTCTCAAATGATAGATTGTTAGTATGTTTTTTCTTAATAGCACACGTGTATCGGCCAGCTCATACACACGTCAATTAATTATGCGGTTCCAATCTCAATATCGCTCACTGGCAGAGAGCACAATTAAAATCAGAGTAAAGCTCCATATGAGCTGGTCTCAATTGAGTTGATAGCACCTGGGAAGTTTCAAATCTAAGACCTTGGGAGCATGTTGGAGTTTGTGTCTTGAATTGACGTTCAAAGAATGCACAAAAGTTTGGCACGAGCAGTTTGCAATTTTGGACCGAGGTTTTGCTTCTGGAAAAACTGTCCAGGTGGGATTCAAGGCCGCCCAAGCGGGTTTAGCAGATTTGGGTTCTTCGGTTGGTTTTTTGGAAATCCGGCCTTGGCGGGAATCAAAATCGTCTGGGTAGTTTTTGGCTAAATTCTGTACGGAATACATGTTGTTGCTCGTTTTTGGTGGTTTGGACATAATATTCTATGTTGTCTCATAAAATAGCAGCCTTGGGGGCTGTTAGGATGCGAATTCTTGAGTGAATCCCTTTGAGGGAGCCCCGACGGGGTCCCCTATGGTGTGTTAGGGTTTCTCAATTGTTCCATTAGTTAGTCTTTTCTTGGGATTTGAGATATCTAAGGTTTAGAGTCGTCTCTTTTGTGTATGTGAGATATTGATGCTTTGTAGGTTGCACCTCAGACATTTGCTCCTAGATATCTATTGGATACTTCAAGTAAAGTTACGGGTGTAGCCGGCTCTTTGTATTTCTCCCCATCGATAGTGAATCCTCTTGCTCTTCCCCGTGGACGTACTTTTCGAGCTTTGTGCTTGAAGGGGAACCACGTAAATCCTGTGTCTTTGTTTTCTTGTTGGTTTGTTTATATTATCTACTTCAAGTTTTGGCACAATAGAGCAAACTCCTAAATTCCATATCTTGACTTCGAGGCCAATCTCTTAGGGTTAATAGAATATTAGCATGTTAGTAGCGTATTACGGCAGTGGAATATCGTTCCATCGACTTGACCTTGAGGTCCGCACCTAAGTGTCCGCTGAAAATTGTTTGAACTACCGCTCTTGATCAGCAATGCCATGTAGAGTACTATTGGCAGGGCAATATCGTTCCATCGAGTTGAACTTGAGATCTGCACTTAAGTGTCCACTCAAAACCGTTTGAGCTAAAGCTCTCGCTCTCGATCAGCGCCATGTCCAGAAAGACGGTTTATTAGCAAAGAATATCTGAAGTATGTTGGCCAAAAGTATTCATTTATTAGAGTATCCTATATGTTAGCGTTGAAGTCGTTAATTGATTATTAAACCTCTATATTCATCATGAAATAAACGAGTCTTCCTACATAGCATTAACCATAACTGGACCCAGAGATTAAGTGCTTGGAGTAAAATTGTATTAGTACATTTTCATCAATGTGAACAAGGGTGTCAAACGGGCCGGGTCGGCACGGGCACTGCACGTTCGAAGGCGGCACGGCACGCCAAAGGCACGGTAAAATCCTAACACGGCACGGAACGACACGGTATACGTTGGCACGTGGCACGGCACGGGCACAGAATTGAGCGGGCACGGCAAGGTCTAAGGCGGCACGTGGCACGACACGACACCGTCTTCTACGGGCACGGAACGGGCACGACACGAAGTCAATGGAGCACGAGGCACGGCACGACTTTATTCTTGCACGGCACGGGCACAAGCACGGAAGTTGGCCTGCCACGGCACGACACGGAAGTAGGACGGACATGGCACGGCACGGGCACGTCACAGCACGGTTCTAGCAAGGCACGGCTGGAGGCAAAAAAAAAAATTTGTTAACTACTTTATTTCTAATTTTCTATCATTCTATGTATTTCTTTTATAATCCCAAAAAAAGAAGAATTAATTTTTGGTTGTGTTAGTGAATTGTATATTTATATCAAGTTAAAAAAAATGAAGTCATGAACAAAAAAAAGGGGAAAAAAAAAAAGAAACAAAAGGGAAAAGAAGTTACAATTTTTTTTTTTTAAAGAGAGAGAGAGAGTTTGGACCAAAAAAAAAGCTTTTAAAATATTTTATATGATTAATAAATTTTGAATCAAAATTCAAACATGAAAAAAAATGTATACCACACATATACATTGCCTTGTATCTAATAAAGATTTTGAAAAAATATATATCAAATTGTTTTTGTGAAAAATAAATTTTTTTTTTGTTTGTGTCAGACTATTAGTGTTACTAAATCACTTAATTATATCAAGTTAAAAAAAGAAACATGAAGTCATGAACAAAAAAATTAAAATATATATATATATATATATATATATATATAATTTGTTTTAGAGAGGGAGAGAGAGAGAGAGAGAGAGAGAGAGAGAGATGGACAAAAAAAAAAGAAGAAAAAAAAGTTACAAATTGATTTTATAAAAAAATGATAGAAATTCAAATTATAAGAATTAAATTCTTTTATTAAATTAGATTATGTAAATGATTAGACGTTAAATTATAAAAAAAAATTATTAAATTCAATTATAGAAATTAAATTCAATTCCTTTCTACTTTCTACTTTGTTCGTCCCGAAAATCGAAATGATGAAAATTAGAAATGCAGTTACCCTCTCACAAACTCACAATAATGGACCTCCACTTTTCCAGACCAAATTTCAACGATCGGAACCGTTAGATGTGTTTAAAACGTGTTTTCAAGGTCCTACACGAAGATTTGGCAAAAAATACTACCCGGAAGGGCTTGATCGGAGTAGGTTTTCGTAAATTCACGAAATACGAAAACCTACTCCGATCAAGCCCTTCCGGCTAATTTTTTTTGTCAAATCCTTGCAAAGGACCTAAAAACGCATTTTAAACACATCTAACGGTTCTGATTTTGAAAAAATTGATTAGGTGGCGTTGAAGTAGTGCATTATAATACTAAAATTCCACTAAAGACACTAAATATGTTCTGGTCGTGTGGTTGCCGATATCAGATGATCATCAATTTGGGGGAGAATGATAGAATCGATAAGATATTAAATCGTAACAGTTTAGATCGAACATTCGGAAAAACGAGTATGCACCTACCTTTCAATTCTATACATCGAACTTACTTGGATATGAACCTAGCTATTATGTTGTAGTATAATGTACAATAGCCACACAACCGCAACACAACTATGACGATCCACGTCATTCACTTTGTTTGTGTTGATGTTTTAATGACTCTCGCCGATGTTCGCAACACAATTATGACGATCTTCGCCGTTCATTACAAAAAATGGCTTTTGGGTCCCACTTTTTTGGTCCCGCGTGAGTAATCCGAACCCTTAAATAATTTCAAAATAATGTTTTGTATGGCCTTGCAAAAAATCAGGTCAATTGGATATGCGTAACTCGTCGATCCAAGCTACGCACGTCTAATTGATTTCAAAACTTGGAGTTTTGAATCTACCAGTTACGCATATCCAATTGACCTGATTTTTTGCAAGGTCGTACAAAATGTTATTTTAAAATCATTTAACGGTTCGGATTATTCACGCGGGACCAAAAAGTGGGACCCAAAAGCCATTTTTTGCGCACTAATCTATAGCCGGTAGCCCTAGGTTTTAGGGGGTATAAATACCCCATTATAAACAGGCAACCCACTCTCTGCTAACCCTAATCTCATCTCTCTCTCTCTCTCTCTCTCTCTCTCTCTCTCTCTCCCTCGATGATCCACCAGTCCACCACCACAACAACAACAACACGTCCACCACGTTCACCACCATCCACCATCGATTCACCACCACCACTCCACGACACCATCACCAATCCACCACCACAACACCACGTCCACCACCATCCACCATCGATCCACCACCAGTCCACCACAACACCACCACTTCCACCACCACAACCGACCCTAATCTCTCACTATCTCTCACCGATCTGTGGTCAATCGATCGGTTTGTGGCTAGGGTTTCATAATCTTGTAAGACTCTCTCTCTCTCTCTCTCTCTCTCTCTCTCTCTCTCTCTCTCTCTCTCTCTCTCTCTGTGTGTGTGTGTGTGTGTGTGTGTGTGTGTGTGGTTTGGGTTTGTGGCTAGGGTATCACTTTCAGATTTCACCCGATTTATGTTTTTTGTGGCTAGGGTTTCACTTTCAGATTGATCCCATCTCTGTTTTTCGTGTGTAAATCAGTAGATGGATGCTGGTAATTTTGACTTTGGAGTGGGGGATCGTAACCCCCACTCTGACTCTTCTGATGATGAACATGATGGAAACCATGTTCATGTTGCACCACAGGGACAGGGTTTAGAGTCTATAGGTGAAGCTACTTCAAATATTAACACTGGAACAGGACCTTCAAGTTCTACTCTAACTGCAACTTCGACTCCTAGAAATTCAACCTGTAGTGGTTTAAAAAGGATACGCACATCATGGGTATGGCAACATTTCTCTATAGAAAAAAACTACAAAGATGAAAATGGTATTGATATATGGCCTAAGGTTGTATGCAATTATTGTGGCGTAGTATATAGTTGCACAAGTTTACACGGCGTAGAGCAGCATGGTAGGCACCTTAACACTAAACATCCAGATAAATTTGTGCTAGTGAGTGGTCAATCTGATAGTAGTTTGTAAAATTTTGTTTATACAACAGAAAAAATGAGAGATGGACTGGCCCGTTACGTAGCATCAACAGAACAACCATTTAAAGTGATAACAAAACAAAAACAATAGTACAACCTTAAAGCCATTACCCTTCATTGGTGCAAAAAATGCCAATAACAAAAAAAAAAGCACTTTAATTGATGCAAAAATAGTAATAACAAAACTTGATTTTATCCTGCATTTTCTAAAGTTTCTCGAAATACAACCCGTAGTGATACGAAGAAAGCGTATAGTGAAGTTAGAAAACATTTGATTTCTGAACTTGCTGGACTTGGTGCAATCTCTTTTACTTCTGATATGTGGTCTGGTATAAATAATTGTGGTTATATTTGTGTGATTGCTCATTATATAGACTTTATTTGAACTTTGCAGAAAAAAAATTATTGTTTTCCGTTTAGTGGAGTTTCCTCATGATGATGATCAGATTTTTGAAAGTGTTATGAGTGTTCTTAGGGATTATACTTTAGACAATGTCTCTGCCAATACTGTTGCATTGCCATTGTTTAGAAAAAATTTGACTCCTGCATATTTTGGTGAATTATTGCATGTTCGATGTGTGTGTCATGTCATTAACTTAGTTGTGCAAGATGGTTTGAAACATATAGCACCACATATTTCAAAAATTTGAGCTGCTGTTCTTTTTATTAATACTTCCTCATCTAGGCAACAAGAATTTGATAAATTGTGTGCTACATGTTACAATTTGAAGTCCAAATGTATGAATTCTGATGTTCAAACTCGTTGAAATTTGACCTACCTTATGTTAAAGTCTTGTAGGAATTATAATGATGCAATATCTGCATTTGTTAACCAGAGGTATCGTGGTGCTCTTTTAACTCCAGTTGATTGGAATATTGCTTTTGAGTTCATGAAATTTTTGAAAGTGTTTTATGTTGCTACCTTAGCTTGTTCGGGTGTTCGTTATCCTACCTCTTGTATTGTGCTTAATCATCTTTACAATGTTAGTCTAAATTTTCATAAAATCATAGGGCACGACCAAATTTTGTAAATGCTTGTATAGATATGGAAGTAAAATTCAAAAAATATCATGAGGAATGCCATCATTATTTATATTAGCTGCAGTAATGGACCCGAGGATTTAGTTAGCAGGTGTTTTTGTGCTCTCAAGAGAGATTGGTACCAATTTAGGGATTACTAGTTTACATTCTTCTGATGTTGTGACTCATTTATTGCATGTCTTGTATGCTAGATATGAATGTAAGTTTGGTGTAATTGCTACACATACTACTGCTTCTTTGACCTCTTCTACAAGTAATGATGCACCTTGGTCTTTGCTTAGTTCAAGTTTAGGATTAGGAAGTAGCACTGTAATTTCATGCACTGAACTTTTTAAATATTTGGACCTAGAATCTGTTAGCGCGAATGACTTAATTAATTTTGATATCTTAGCATGGTGGAAATCTCATGAAACGACTTATCCCATTCTTTCAATCATGGCACATGATCTACTAACAATTCATGTGTCTTCAGTGGCCTCCGAATCTACTTTTAATGTAGGTAAAAGAGTGTTGGATGATAGGAGGAGCATACTAGCTCTAGACATTTTGGATTGTCTCATGTGCTTGAAAGATTGGGAGGATGCACGTATTAGAATTGAAAAAGGTTCAAGTAAATATGAATTTAGAGGTTCTTTTGCAGACTCTGATATAGATAGTGATTAGCCTAATATTCATTTATTATGCGAGGCTTGTGTCTGTGACTTATTCATTTCAGTAAGTGGACTAAAGTGGGTTGGCAACTTATGGCAACATGATGTTGCCCCCATTTCAGTTGTGTGTGTGTGTGTGTGTGTGTGTGTGTCAGTGTGTGTGTGTGTGTGTGTGTTGGCTAGTATGTGTGTGGGGTAGTGTGTGTGTGTGTGTGTGTGTGTGTGTGGGGCTGTGTGTGACTATATTTGAAGCAACAAGTGCAGCAAACAATGCGTGACTGTGTGTGGGTGTGGCAACTTATGGCAACATGATGTTGCCCCCACTTCAGTTGTGTGTGTGTGTGTGTGTGTGTGTGTGTGTGTGTGGCAGTGTAGTGTGTGGTGTGTGTGTGTGTCTCCTTTTAGTCTGAAATGAATAAGTCACAGACCAACCCCTTATTTCCATGTTCAAACTTAAAATAACACATGAATTGTGATTTGTAACTTATGATGGTCCTAAATGGCAACATAATGTTGCATCCTTTTCAATTTGTGAATTCTGAATTTGGTCAATGTTGATTGTTGCGCCCAATCTGGGCAATGATGATTGTTGAGCCCTGAATTTATGTGTTATAGACTATAGTGACTGAATTTGTGCAATGATGATTGTTGAGCCCTGAATTTATGTGTTATAGTGACTGAATTTGGGCAATGATGATTGTTGATGCACTTGTTTGCTGCACTTGTTTGCTACACCTGTTGCTGCACTTGTTTACTGCACCTGTTGCTGCACTTATTTGTTGCACTTGTTTGTTGCACCTGTTGTTGCACTTGTTTTCTATAATAGTTGGATGCTAGTTTTGGACTTTTAGTGTGACTTGTGTTGCTGCACTTGAATTTCAATTATGGGCAATGATGCTTGCTGAGCCCCCTTCAAGTTTATACCCCATGCAAGGCCATGTACAACAATACAAGAGCACGAGCATCCTTTCTTCTTCTTTTTTCATTGAAATTTGATGGAGTATGGTTTTTTACTTTTGTAATTTGTAAGTTGTAAGTCGTAAGTCGTAATAGCTTTCTTTCTTTTGTAATTTCAATTATGTAAGTTGTAATAGCTTTCTTTCTTTATTTCAAGTTTTTCATTGAAATTAGATGGAGTATTGGACGGGCATCCTTTCTTTTGCAATTTCAATTATGTAAGTTGTAACTTGTTTGTAAGTTGTAACTTACAAAAAATTAAATTTTCAATGAAATAAATTAATATAGCTTGAAATTGTCGAAAATTGATTATATAGATTAGAATTTTCAAAGTTTTCTTTATGAGTTTTTTTTTCCAATAATTGAAAATTGATGGCACGACAAGATTTTAAAAGGTACGGCACAACACACGATTAAGTAAACGGACCGGCATGGCACGACACGATTCAAAAAAGCACGGCACCAAAGTAAACAGGCCGGCACGATTCAAAATAACATGGCACGACATGACACGATTAAAAAGGCATGTCACAATACGACACGGAAAAAAAAAAAAAAAAAAAAAACACGGCACGACACAGCATGATAAGTCAACAGCACGGCACAGCACGACACGATATGATTAATTAATCGAGCACGGAACGGCACGTCACGACTTAAAAAAGGCACGACCCAACACAGCACGGTAAAGTAAATTGGCACGACACAAGCACGGTATGTCACGGCACGGCGCGGCACAATAAAGTAAACGGGCACGGCACAGCACGAAGCACGGTTGGCACGGAAGTCAAGTGGCACGGCAAACACGTTTGACACCCCTAAATGTGAACACAAAATATTCGATTAAGGAACTCTTTTTATTTTTCAAAAACAATAATTAAGGAACTTTTACGCAACCCCACATGCAACTTAGTACTAAATAAATGGACAGGTAGGTGATTCACTTCTAGGGCGTTTGGTAACGTTTTTGTTTTATGTTTTTTTGTTTTTAAAAAACTAAAAGTAAAATTATGTTTATTGTTCATAAAAACAAAAACAAAAAAAAAACATGTTTGGTAAAAAAAATTGAATGACCCTATTTTAAAAACAAGGCAAATCACCTTTTTTTGTGTTTTGTAAATTTTTCAAAAATTTTGAAAACGTTTTTAATAAACACAAAACATAAATAAATTACCAAACACATTTTTGTTTTTAGTTTTGAAAACAAAAACAAAAAAAAGAAACAAAAACATTATCAAACGTCCCCTTCATAATTCAGTTATAGTAAAAAGGCTTCAATAACCTTGCATATGACATAAAGACTAGGGATGGCAATTCAACCCGCCTCGCTCCGAATCCGCCCTACCCCGCCCCAATAGGGTAAGGTTTTTTTCTTTTCTTTTCTTTTTTTGCTTTTGAGTAATGGGTAGTGGCAAGGGTGATTTTGAAAAATCCGCCAAAGGGTTAGGGTAGGGGTAGGGGGTGATTTTGAAAAAATCGCCAACGTTAGAGTAGGAGCAGGGGTATGGTGACCTCACCCCGATATTACTTGCCTCGACATATATATATATATACACTCTTGTATGTATATATGAAATTATATTTTCTCCCTTATATGCATTAAATTTTATTTGTATTCTTCTAATTTTATTTTTACAACTAAAATACAACATTAGGTAGATTTTGGTTAAGTTGTAAAAATTATTTTGTGATCCTTTATCATTTGTGCTCACTAATATTGGAGTCTAAAATATATTTTACTAATATATGGGGAAAAAAAAAATAGGGGTAGGGCGGGTAAACCCGATACCCAATAGGGGCGGGGGCGGCGGTACCCATAAATTACCCAATCGGGTTAGGGGCTGGTTAGGGGTCGTTCTAAAATTATAGGGTCGGGGCAGTGGGATCATCAAAACCCGCCCCAACCCGCCCCGTTGACATCCTAATAAAGATAGTATGACTACAGTTTTTCGTTTGTTGGCTTTTGTCTTTTTGTATTATATTTTTGCACTATTCCAATGTAGCTTCATACAAACAACTATTAACTAATTTGGATTAAAAAAAAAATCCTCGATATATATGTTGGTAGATGTTTTCATCGATTTATATCAATATCTACTTTGCAGATACTCAAAATTATTTCAATACACCAACATTAAAGTACTAGGACAAACCAGACGACCATTTAATTGGAAAATGATTAAAGTGCAGTAAACCAGATAACTCGTATGTTTGGAAAAAGATTAAAGTGTGGTAAAACAGAAGACTCATAAAATTGGAAAACGATTAAAATACTAAGACAACCCAGATACGGGAACCCAGTCTTTTATTTCTTTATTCTTCAGTAGAAGGGCATGTGCTCAGAAAAGTGCGGAGGAAAAAATTGCACTTAAAAGCTAATGTGTGGTTCAGATTAAAATCTAATATAGTAAGACCATACCTAGAATAAATCACAATCGCACGTTGATTTTTGTCGTGAATATTTATGTGTATTGTTCTGTGTACCTGTCATTGCTATCTTCTTATGGGACAAGGGTATTCTAGGTAATAGACTAATTAAGTTACTACATTTAACATAAATACATGCATCTAATAGAAAAATCTGTTCTAAGCCACAAAGCTAGTTAATGTGCCACATCACTAGCCACAAAGTTAATTTCTATCTCTCTCCCTTATGTGTATAAATAGTCTAGTTGATAACTAGCTATTTTATCTTCTCTTTTTTATAATCATTTTTACTTCCATCATGGAGAAAGAAGCTTCTTCTCTACAAACTACAACTTCTTCTTTGCCCAATCCAACCCAATTGGAGTACCATTGCCTTTTCTGTGACAACTTCGACTCGGGCCAGGCCTTGGGTGGGCACCAGAATGCCCACCAGTTTGAGCCAAGGAAAAGCAAAAGGACCCGTCATGTGCGGGTTCCAAGGCAAGACCGCCCTCCGATTGTTCTACATAAGACTCTGTGGCCCCCGCCTCTTCCCAGCTGATTGAGGCCACCAAGCCTTAAAAATTGCTTTTACTATCAGGGTCACCCCATGGCATTGCAGGGGGGTTTGCCACCCCGTGTGGCGGATCACCGCCAGTTTGAGTGGGACATGATGGTGGCTAGGGCTGGACAAGGAATGCAATCAGAGGGTTCAAGGATTGGACCAGATCTCCATGATATTGGTGCTAATGGCCATGTTGAATAAGTGCATTTGGAGTTGAAGCTTTAGTTTTGCACAATTCTATAGACACAAAAACCAGTCATAAAAAGCTGCATGGATGACCAGAATTCGAAAGTTGGATTGAAAGGACTAACTTCCATAAAATCCTTGTCATCCATGCATTTTCCATGGTTGAATTCTGTGTCTGTAGCCCTCCACCTCTCTCGTCATCTTCTTTGTGTCTTTTCTTTTGTCTTTTTAAAATAATTTTAAACTAAACTTTTACAGAAAAGAAAACTCACTGGAATGACATGACGATGATAATTATTCAATTATGCATCGCAAAGGCGGAAGATTTCGTTTGAAATGCAGAAGCCAAAAGAAGATATACATCTAGCTCATTCTATTTGAAATTTTTTTGCATAAAACCGATTTTTTTACACCACGGGAAGACTCATTTCATGGACATGTTGGTTGAACAGACCCACCATATTTCGACGACTGATCAAAATAGTAGAAGCAATTTGAAATCCTACCTGTGTCACTTGTTCCTATGTCACTTGTTCTTGAGGATAGCAATTTGAAATCCTACCTGTGTAATATCATCGACACTCCTGGCCATGTGAACTTCTCTGATGAAATGACTGCAGCTCTCAGGCTTGCTGATGGTGCTGTCTTGATTGTTGACGCTGCTGAAGGAGTAATGGTTAATACAGAGAGGGCCATACGTCATGCCATTCAAGAGCGACTTCCTATTGTAGTTGTGCTTAACAAGGTTGACAGACTGATCACTGAACTCAAATTACCCCAAGGATGCCTACCATAAGATTAGGCATACAATTGAAGTCATCAATAACCACATCTCTGCTGCATCTTCAACTGCTTGGAATGTCCAACTAATTGATCCGGCTGTTGGAAATGTTTGTTTTGCAAGTGCCAGTGCGGGATGGTCTTTCACGTTGCAATCATTTGCTAAACTATATGTCAATCTCCATGGTATACCATTTGATGCAACTAAATTTGCATCCCGCCTTTGGGGCGATTACTACTTCAATTCTGATGCCAGGGCTTTTAGGAAGAAACAACCTCCGAATGGTGCAGAAAGATCATTTGTCCAGTTTGTGTTAGAACCACTCTACAAAATATACAGCCAAGTAATAGGAGAGCATAAGAAGAGCGTGGAGACAACTCTTGCGGAACTTGGTGTGACTCTCAGCAATGCATCTTACAAACTAAATGTTAGGCCTTTGCTTAGGTTCGCTTGTAATTCGGTTTTTGGCTCCGCGACTGGATTTACTGCTATGCTAGTTCATCATATTCCTTCTGCACAAGAAGCTGCAAGTAGGAAGGTTGAACATATTTATACGGGCCCTATGGATTCTTCGATATGCAAGGCCATGGATGAATGTGGTCCTTCTGGCCCCTTGATGGTTAACATAACTAAACTGTATCCAAAATCCGACTGCAGTGTTTTTAATGCTTTTGGTAGGGTTTATAGCGGTGAAATCCAGACAGGTCAGACTGCATGCGTCTTGGGAGAAGGCTATTCCCTGGACGATGATGAGGACATGACAGTAAAAAAAGTAACAAAATTATGGGTATATCAAGCTCGTTAAAGGATACCCATAAGCAAGGCTCCACCTGGTTCTTGGGTTCTTATTGAAGGTGTAGACACTTCAATTATTAAAACTGCCACACTTTGTAATGTGGACTATGATGAAGACATGTATATTTTCCGGCCCCCCCAGTTCAATACTCTTCCAGTGGTGAAAACAGCCACCGAGCCTCTAAATCCAAGTGAGCTGCCCAAAATGGTGGAGGGTCTGAGGAAGATCAGTAAGAGTTATCCTCTAGCCATTACTAAAGTCGAGAAGTCAAGAGAGCACACTATTCTTGTTACTGGCGAGTTATACTTGGATTCCGTCATGAAAGACCTTAGGGAGCTGTATTCAGAAGTGGAAGTCAAGGTAGCAGATCCAGTTGTCCCATTTTGTGAAACTGTTGTGGAGTCGTCATCTATTATGTGTTTTGCTGAAACGCCTAACAAGAGAAACAAAATAACCATGATTGCAGAACCATTGGAGAGAGGACTTGCTGAGGACATTGAGAATGGTGTTGTAAGCCTTGATTGGTCCCAGAAGAAAATTGTTAACTTTTTCCAGGAAAAATATGACTGGGATTTGCTAGAGGCACGTGGTATCTGGGCTTTTGGACCTGGTAAACAGGGGCCTAACATTCTGTTGGATGCCACACTTTCTAGCGAAGTTGACAAGACATTGCTGAATGCTGTTAAAGATTCCATTGTACAAGGATTCCAGTGGGCTGCCCGAGAAGGTCCCCTTTGCGACGAACCTATAAGAAATGTAAAGTTCAGAATAGTTGATGCAAAAATTGCGCCTGAGCCGTTGCAAAGGAGTAGTGGTCAGATCATTCCAACAGCTAGACGGGTGGCTTACTCGGCGTTCCTTATGGCTACACCACAGCTTATGGAGCCAGTATACTATGTCAAGATACAAACGCCTAGAGATTGCATCCACAATCTGCACGGTATTGTCGCGCAGGCGTGGGCACATCACAGCCGATGTTCCTCAACCCAGAACCCCGGTTTCTATTGTCAAGGCATTTTTACCAGTGATCGAATCGTTTGGCTTCAAGACGGACCTAAGGTATCACACCCAAGAACAGACATTCTGCCTCTCTGTGTTTGATCATTGGGCTATGGTACCTGGTGACCCTATTGACAAGAGTATTGTTTTAAGACCACTTGAGCCTGCACCCATTCAACACCTGGCTCGTGAGTTTATGGTGAAGACAAGACGTAGAAAGGGGATGAGTGAAGATGTGAGCATCAACAAGTTCTTCGATGAAGCCATGCTTACGGAACTAGCTCAGCAGGCAGCTGATCTCCATCAACAAATGATGTAAGTGGACAATATTTTGGAACACTCTGTTGAGGACTTCAAAAGATGCCTCGAGGGCATTAGGCGCATCATGATTTGAACAACTTCAATCCCATCTTTGGTTGTAATTGCTTTATTTTGGTTTTTTTTTTTTTTTTTTTTACTTCTCTCTTGTTCTTCTGCGCTTGTTATTCAACTTTTGGTTGGTCCCTAGCTCTTTTTCTTTGTCCCTCAATGTACCTAATCGAGTTTTAATATATTTCTCTTTTGCCAATCAATAAAAAGGATCAGTTAAAATTACCAAATTCATATCCTTTTTTTACATCCCATGTCAAATGAGAGAGAGAGAGAGAGAGAGAGAGAGAGAGAGAGGAACAAGACGAACAAGAAAAAAAGAAAGTCGCGAGCTAAAACAAATTATGTGATCAATACCATCCTTGAGCCTCATGGACATCAAACCGTCAATGTCAACAAACTGTCTTACAGTTTCTGTAATTTACAGTACAACAAAGTACTACAGAAAAGAAAAGGAACTTAATTTAATTGATGAGATGATGAGAATGAGCCTATACCACGTTTCCCTTCTAAAACATTAGTGTGGGACTAAAACTAAACGACGTCACGTATATGAATGGCTTGCAATTAAACTATGGTTTTGCTAGTCTTTTTCACTTTCAAGGGTCAATCAAATTACACAATGAATTCTGCACTTCCACAATGAGAGTTCAATTCTTGCTGCAGTAAATGGTGCAAAACTGGTCATTCTTATTCGCATTGTGCATCAACCAACAGTGCTTGAGGGATCTCTGGACATGGGTCACTACGGAAAAAGTTCGATGTGTAGGAATAATGGAACATTTTCTCTTCCCTAGACAAGCCTGCCATATTATTTTCCGTAAGGAAACGAATATACACGCAGCAAAAGGAATTACACAAAACATAACAGTAGATGCATCGCACTCCCAGATAAAGGAAAATGTTTATTTAGCACGAACACAACTTTTGCTACTGAGAAAATAGCATAAAAATAGAAAAATTTGGCTTTTTATGCTAATATTCTAGTGCCAATAATATTTTGAGATAAGAAACCTGAAACTCCCTCGTCTAGAAATCCAAAAAACATAAGAGAGTCACCAATGGTTCCATAGCTAACTGGCTTGCCACTGCTGTTTTTCAGTTTCTTCAATTTGTTCTCACAAAGTGCCAAATGGCATTTCATGTATTTGGGTTCAACTATAGGATTTGTTGAACATGTGCCAAATTTGACAAGAACTACAGCTATGCAGAGATATAGAATGTATTCACCCACCATTGGAGGAGAAATTTTTGACCTTTATGCCAATAAGCAGTTGTGGCGCGCAACCAATATAGTATACCATTAGAGAAGGTCTACGTTTCATTCTCGGAGTCCTAATTTTTCCTCTATTTTCCCCATTTTCTCAATATCCACAAAGAAAAATGATCAACAAAGTTAAATCTAAAAGATGAGATGAAAACTTACCTTCTCCACGACAGCTCGAGAATTAGAAGAGTGACAACTCCCGATAGCATAACTTCCACAATCACCTGAAGGGGTTCCAAAGCTTGCAAAAATAATCTTGGAAATTATATTTTTTCTGGGACAACGAAGTTGAAGTAGTTTTGGCTTAATCCGACAAGGATACTCTTCATAAACATGCCCACATACTTTTGTTATAGAAACAGTGCCTATGCTGATGTCAAGAGGGTTGCCATATTCTTCATCCAGTAAAACTAATAGGTTGCCTGCACGTGTAAGCAAAGATCGTGGTACATTGTACCTAACAACATAAAATTAAGGTCACCCAATTAGTTTACTGCTGTATTGAGATAGCATTAGAAAGTGCACTAGACTCTCTTATGACTATGACTGGTAAAATTGCAACCTACCTCTAAGCACCCGATTTTTCTCATACAACCAGCCCTAAACCTACCTATTAACAGCCCCAAACTGATCCATGTCGACATCATATTGCTGCCACAAGAACAACCAAAAATCTTCTCTTAAAATGGCCCCAGATCGAACCACCATTCTTAAACGACCACTGTCACAGTACGTCTTTCCCTCTCTTTCATGACCAAATTGACAATGCGTTTAGTTATTCAGACGTTGAAATTGTATCTATTGACGAGGAAGATGATATCTCAGTGGTGGCCAAAAATGCCAACGCAGTAGAGTTGCAATTGCCTCTGGTCGCCACTGATACTTGGCCTAAACTTGGCACCCCGGTCAAGGCAACTGAGAGTGGTGGAGTTAAACTGATACTTGGCCTAAACTTGGCACCCTGGTCAAGGCAACTGAGAGTGGTGGAGTTAACACAACACTGCCCCAGGGTCCGACTTGGAGTGCGGCTGCTACTGCCATGTCTCCTCCTATTCAAAGGGACATATCGGAAGGTAAAGCTAACTTGAATGCTTTGACTAATGGGAAGCCTTTACTTAACAATGAGGTCAAAATTGGTAAGCTAAGTAAATACCTTAAGAGGTTTCCGATTAAATATGTGAATAATCAAGTCATGATTCCACTTAAGATTTCTGAAAATGGGGCTTTGAAATGGAAACATGCAATTGTGGGATACTTTGTGGATAAAAGTCTATCCTATTTTCAAGTTAGATCTTGAGCTCAACGGGCATGGAAAATTGATGTAGAGGATGTGGTCACCTTAGACAATGGGTTTGTTGTGTTCAAACTTAGGGACGAGGACACGTTGGTCTCCATTCTTGAGAACGGTCCTTACTTTTGTGGGGGCAAACATATTGTGATTAAACAATGGCATCCTGGGATGCAACTTACTAAAAGCGTCTTCTCTAGTGTTCCAGTATGGGTTAAATTCTACAATGTTCCCCTTGAATTATGGACAGATGATGGTTTGAGTCGTATTGCTAGTGTCATCGGCAACCTCTTTATCTTGACGACTTCGCGCAAAATCATAGCAGGTTGACGTTTGCTAGAGTATGTGTTGAGGTGGAAGCGGCGAAGGAGATTCCCAAGTCCTTCGTAGTGAATTTGGGTTACGGAGAGCCATACGAAATTAGAGTGGAGGTTCCTTGGAAACCTCAAGCTTGCAATGTTTGCAAGATCTTTGGCCATTGTACCAACACCTGCACTAATTAAGCCCAAAGTTCCACCTCCTCCAGTGTGGAAAGCCAAGGAGAGTGTAGGTCAAGTTGTCGCAGTTGTTCAAGAGCAAAATACCAAGGAGAGAGCAGGACAAGGTGTCCCGGTTAGTCATGAGCAAAACGCAAAAGAGGGAGAAGTTAAAGAAAGCAAGGATGATTGGATAGAGGCGGTGAAAAGGAAAACTCAAACTCTGGCTTGTCATTGGCCAACTCCTCGTCTGGCCGAGTTTCTTCTACTACTAACGCTTTTGGCATTCTTGAGAAATGTGAGGATTTGGGAGCCTCCTCTGTTGTGGAGGTGTCAAAGATAGATGTTACGAGGGATGTATCTTGTGATACTACCCCGATTCTCCATAGTCAGGCTAGTACTCAACAGCCTCCCCAAGTGGCTCTCCGTCAGTCTACACGGTTTCGAGAGCCTCCAAGAATTCCTTTGGATGGCGATTTCATTGGACCTAGGCATAAGTTGAACCCGGTGGTGGGCGATCTTCAACTTCTTCATCCACTAGAGATCAAAACAGGAAGAAGCTTCAAGAGAAACTCAAGATGTTAAAGGCCTCAAGAGTTTAGTTCTTGATTCTTGAGGCTCGCATGACCTTCTTTGTTTTGGTGTTCTTTTGTGTTCTTCTTTGTAGTGTGCTTTGAGCTTAGTTGCATATCTTCTTTGTTGCGGTTTGGTTTTTTTTTTTTTTTCCTCTTTCTTTTTTCCTTTCCTCCTAGGGTCTGCCCTTTGTAGGCTGTATATTCGGTTAGTCTTTTTTCTATTTCAAGCTAATTTATCCACACAAAAAAAACTAATTACAACATAAAATCTTAATGGACTTGAATGTCTTTCAAAAGGAATTATTTTTCTCGCTTGCTTCCAAGAGCTTTCTTGTGGCAGTGGCTTTGACCAGGTGGTAAGTCTGTGGCTTTGACCGAGTGGCAGACGCAAGATTTGTGTCTAGCAGGGGCTCGAATCACGTGTATTTTTGTATTCATAATAAAATATATATTTTATAAGTATATATCGCTGCTACTTGCAAGGAGTGAAAATGAGATGATATTGTGTACATGCGCGCAGCCACCATTCCATATAGAATGGCAATGGCCAAGAGTAGTCATCTCCATACTTCTATTGTCATTTGGTCGAGAAATTTAGCCTTATGTATAACTAAGCTACAAATTAGGAGTACCACCATCACGACGAAGAGGGATCGCTGCTAATCTTTCTTTACCGAGACCTTTTTCAAAAAATGAAAAAGGTGATTGTTTGCCGAGTACATTTTACAAGGCCTCTAGGGTCCACGATTGATCCAAAGGTGGGGAAATCCAAAGATTTAGTTTTTTCTGCAATAGTATTAGGAAGAAAACCAATCATGTCGATGTTGAAGCCACAATCGAACAGTGGCTCAAGTTGAGCGCAAAAAATTTAAGTGATTAGTGACCTTTGTGACCCTTGTACGTTATGCTCAGTTTGCAAGATTTGCGTGCAAATTTGCCATATCGTATAAGGGTCACAAAAGTCACAAATTTTAGAGGACTTAAATTTTATGCGCTCAACTTGAGCCACTGTTTGAAAGTGGCTTCAACATGGATATTATGGGTTTTATTCCAAACACTATTGCAGAAAAGTAAATCTTCGGGTTACCCCAGCTTTGGATCAATCGCGGACCCAAGAGGCCTTGCAAAATGTACTCGGCAAACAATCACCAAGCCAAATTTAGGCTCGAATTCAGTTCATTATTGAACTTCTTTCTTGAACCAGAGCAATATTCCCAAGTGTTGGGAAGTGTAAATTAATTGTGTGGGCCATTTGTTATTGGGTGAGGAGACAAAGATAGTGTCGGAAGATAGAGATGTAATGAGAGCATGTGAGGTGACCAATCAGTAAAAAGATGGGCCAAGAGGAGCTACTTTGTTCAGTCTGTTACTATTATAGTTGGCTGTAAAATAAATACATGCAGTGTAAGTTTGTATATCTGTTTGTATCATAAGGCATGGGAATTGAAAGAGAAGTGAAAGACGGAGAGAGGGCAGAGAGGAGCAGAAATGTGGAAGCCCCTTTGGGGGTCTCCCTCCACCAGTAAAAATGTATTTATGGTACGAGCTCATCTAGGTTGAATGCATTATCCTTAAGTAAGGTCATAGGGTTGAAGTATGCTCGTAATACGCACAAAATTGTGTTGAAAATAAGTAAAACCATATCGGCAAAATCCCATCCCCATTTCTGGTTCACATGTTCATCCGTGTGCTGCTGTTGTTGGTTATCAGTAGTCTTCAACAACCCCACGGTCTCTGCTTCGACAACCCCTGGGTTCCTGTTTAGAAAACCCCTATTCGGTTCGAATAGCCACAGTTTCTTAAGATCTGGGTCATTTTCCATGGACCCGGGTGAGCATTAGAATGCTGACCGGGGCATTCTATGACTGGAAAAATCATTATTGGCCTTAACAAATTGTGGATCATCCATATCCATTCCTTATGCAAAACCCTAGAGTAAAATCATAATATAGCTCTATAATCGAACGGAAACTATAATGTTGTATACACAAATAAGCGAAACGCAGAGTAAAATGATAATAACAGCAAATAAGAACCAGATAAGCAAATAAGCCACTATACTAGAGTGAGGGAAAGAGACCTTCGTTCTCGGCCGGCGGCAGAAAGCAAGATATAAAGGATGGTGATCACTTACTCAGTGCTCTATCTCTCCCTCCCTCTCTACACCATAGCGTCGACCTTGTCTAACGTAGCGGTTGGCAGTGGCAGGCTCTTTCTAATCGAGATAAGGATCCAATGAGAAAATAATTTTCTGCAATTAGCAATATATATATATACACACACCTGCAATTCATTACTTCCACATTCCCTCCATTACTACTGGGGTGTAAAGGAGCCGAATCAAGCTGAAACCTGTTAGATTCGGATCAGTTCGGTAAGGTATAAGTCAAGCTTGAGTTCGGCTCGGGTTTGACTCGAGCCCAAACAATGAGCTCGAGTTCGGCTACTATAAAAATTACAAAGCTCAGCTCAGCTTGGCAAGGCTCATTAAACTCAAACGAGCCCATCCAAGCCAAATTTAGGCTAGAATTCAGTTCATTAGTAAACTTTTTTCTTGAACCAAATCAATATTCCCAAATCGTATTTGGTCAGAAAGATCCATTTCGCAGCATATAATTCAAGCGGTAGCTTCTGAAACAAAAACGGCTACAGATTCAAGTAATTAAACATGTTAACAAACCTCGGTCTTCATAAAATTGGAATTACGCGACTGTTTACTAGTTGATAGATAGAGTAATAGGATGTTTACTGTTGGTGCAAAATTAGCGTAATCAATGGAAGTGGATAAAAATAGAGAAAACATCGGTTGCTTCAAGGTGCATTACAAAGTCGCTTTCCTTAAGACGATATTCGCCCACACCAATTCAAGTGAATTTGGTGTGCACCAGGTTACCGGTGAATTCGACTCCAAGATACAATGAAGCCCAGTCCCGATTAATTGTTTGTCCAACTGCGTCATGCACAGACGAAGAAGAACCAGAATGCCTTTGGATTTTGCGAGCCACCAATAATGAATAAATGGGAGAGAGTTCTTAGTGAGGGAGAGTGATTGATTGCGTTTTCATATATATGTTTTTAGTGAATCCCTAGCCTATATATAGGTGTAGATGTGACCGTTGGCCAATGGTCACATCTATTCGTTCAAATCCAATAGTCATGCCTATTCAATTCACCCTAACAGTCATACCGTTTGGTGTGATTATGTCTATTCATTTAAACCGAATAGACACACCCTTTGCATTTAATCCAATAGTTGCATCTATTCATTTAACCTAAATAGACGCACCTATTGGATTAAAACTGTTCACCAATTACAACATTTAATTTCCAATAAATATTTTGGAAATGTTCCAACAATCCCCCACCATTTTCAAAATATTGAAAAAAATCATTGGATTGACTCGGAAAACTTGTGCATAAATGAAGGTATCTCATAATTTTAACCATCACGTAGTGAAACACATCAAAGTTAGTCGGAACGCATGGTAGACTTGTCTTTTAACCAGCGATCCTATAATGACAAACCGGACTCGTTTCACGCACAAGTTTTCTTCTCCTTAGGTAATTCATAAAAGCCGACCCGTGGATTGGCCTTGGGTCTTTATCTTGGTTTCATGAGTGCTCTAAAGTCAAAGCCCCCGAGACCGATAGGAAGCGACACCACCTCCACACTCACATAGGTAGGATTTTATCAGTGTCCCTATAAAGAAAACACTAAAAACCTATTAAGAGCTAAGTAGCTCAGCCTCTTGTTTTTCTACATTACAGGTACCAAGCACTTTATCTTGGAATGTATAAAAATTCATTAAGCGCCTGCAATCACGACATATGGTGTACTTTGCTCATTGAACTCAAGACTTGAAGCATGTAACAAGCGGTGAGTCGAGTTTCCACCAGGAGTGATCAAAATAAGAAATTTATTAAAGATAACCGTGACGAAATACCTCGAAATCCCATCTCAATACAAAAACCTCACTTTGATACAAGAGAGAAAATTCCCCACAAAAAGTAAACCCACTTTTTATCAATGGTTCCCATGCTTAATGTATCAGGCGCCTTTGTATCCAATTAAACTTATGGATACCCATTACAAGCATATAAACCAATCCTATAAATTATTTAATTTAGAACTAAACTTGTGGGATGTAGTTGTATAGAACAACTACATAAACAAAATAGTAAGAACTAACCATTCCAACCATTTCTTATTTCTTCCAACGAAACTACATTTCATTTATTTCACACTACTAGATTTATCCTACAATGGTTACTCCATTTAGATTAAATCCAAGAGCCAACACCTTTTGGGTTACACCCACTGGTTAAACCCTTAACCTCCACACGTATAAGTCAACATATATATTCAAAGGTGTCTTATTGTAAAACCTATCTTATTCATTTGAATATAATTCTCAATACCCACCATTATATTCACCTTATGCAAAGAATTTACATGCAAAATTTACAAACATATGATGCATCGTACAATATGAAAATGACTTCCAAATCAAGAATATTAAAATTAAATACCTAGCACTTGAACAAAGCATAACATCCGATATAATTGAAATAGCCACCAATTCGGTTAACTACCGACCACGTGTCCCACAGTACTATAACCTTATACTTATCTCAACACGATTATCTTGGTGGTCAAGACCGTCAAACACCACTCATTAAGAGTCATATAACACATTATCATGTCATATAAACATCACCATGACACAATTATCATGTCAGGTGTCAATAACGGTAGACCATATAATCCTTGGCTATAAAAATATATTCGCAAGTATCAATGAGAATATCAACAAAATCTAATTTTCATGCTTATCAAAGAAATATTTTATAAACATAACAGTCGCATGTATGTCAGAAAAATATAAGACAAATGAAGAAACCCCACAAACATAGATGCTCTTCAAATACAGAAAGAGGCAAACTACAAATAATGTGCATTGTGCGTCAAACTCCTACTTAGAAGTGTACCGATGTCTCTTCCTTGAGACACAAAGATCTCACAAGAGTCACAAAAGAATTTTCTACTAAAGAACCAAAGAGCAAACAAAGAACCTAAATACAATATTAACATAAATGTCAACTTCACGTTCTTATTAGAGAGCACAAAAGGAGATAAGAGTGCTCTCGATTAAATACGAAATAACTCTTAGAAGAACACTTCTTGACAAAATAATAATAAAAAGAAACTGTCCCGAACCGATATAGACATTGAATCCCCGTGATTCCACTGCCACTAACATATAAAATGTCGTTTGACCAAGTGGTGCCACAAATTAAAGTTTTTAATCCCAACGTTGGGTGCCGTTGCCATTTGTTAGGAATTGTTTCCCAACAGGTAGAGATCCAACAGCCAAACAAAAGGGCCATAAGACCATTGGGTCCTATTATGAAAGTAACGAAATCCCTTTCAAAAAGAAAATATTCCTATCAGTCATGAGATTAAAAGAAACTTACGTAATTTTCTTCTAAAAAGAAAGATTACTTCCCTTCACAAAAACAAGTCTCATGAACATATGAACCAATGCCACGCCCGGCCCGGTATATCAAACATGTCTAACGTGGGGCAAACAGATTACAAACAATCCAAACAGATTACGTTGGAGTCGATTTTCAAAACATTTATAAATGGTTTATCAACCAAATACAAAACATTTTTTTAATCCCTACGACAACCCGATCAAACGGTTTGTCCAAATTGGTGCCACGCAATCAATGGAATATCACAAATGATATAAACAATAGCAAATAAAAATGCTCAAATTTCAAATGCTTGCAAATCACCACATACAAATAGCACGAATTCATGCGGCAGAAAGATGCATTAATAGCCCCTAATAATTAAAACCATTATTTCCATGACCATAGCTTAAACCACAAAGGAGAAAAATAACATTGTGACTAAATAATGGACTGAGGACATAGACAAACCTGACCATCTTGATATTAGCCCATTGGAAATTCTCACAGCACGCTGCAACAATCGTCCTCAAAATCTCACGACTAAGAAACCTTGTCGTAGCCAACCCATATAAATTCATCCTCTTCCAAAGACCAAAATTATCAATATTGAGATATCGTCTTAAGATTGTTGGTGCAAAATTAGCGTAATCAATGGAAGTGGATAAAAATAGAGAAAACATCGGTTGCTTCAAGGCGCGTTACAAAGTCGCTTTCCTTAAGACGATATTCGCCCACACCAATTCAAGTGAATTTGGTGTGCACCGGATTACCGGCGAATTTGACTCCAAGATACAATGAAGCCCAGTCCCGATTAATTGTTTGTCCAACTGCGTCATGCACAGACGAAGAAGAACCAAAATGCCTTTGGATTTTGCGAGTCACCAATAATGAATAAATGGGAGAGAGTTCTTAGTGAGGGAGAGTGATTGATTGCGTTTTCATATATATGTTTTGAGTGAATCCCTAGCCTATATATAGGTGTAGATGTGACCGTTGGCCAATGGTCACATCTATTCGTTCAAATCCAATAGTCATGCCTATTCAATTCACCCTAACAGTCATACCGTTTGGTGTGATTATGTCTATTCATTTAAACCGAATAGACATACCCTTTGCATTTAATCCAATAGTTGCATCTATTCATTTAACCTAAATAGACACACCTATTGAATTAAAACTGTTCACCAATTACAACATTTAATTTCCAATAAATATTTTGGAAATGTTCCAACATTTACCAGTTGGGGAGATCGAGTAAAGAAGAAGAGACGAAGGCGCGACAACGGTGAGTGGTTGACGGAGGAGAAGGCGCCATTCGTGTGTTCAAGGCGTCGGCTTTCTCAGGCAAGTCAGATTTCCGATGACAGATGGTAGTAATTTTGGGTACCCTTTTCAGAAGAGAATGGAGGGTTGGGTGCTGATTTTATAGAAGCAGTGAAAATCAGATTCAGCCAAGTCGGAAAGTGAGGATCTTTCAGTTAGGATGGATTGCTCAGTCGGAGTTGGGATTTCAGAGGTGGAGGGTAGTGCGGGAGCTACGGCGTAATGGTGGGAAAGAAGGCTGATCAGATGCAACCGTTACATTCCACTGCGGTGGGTGGAGTGTGAACTCATTTTCAATCGAAGACAAACACTCAGAGCTCAGAAACTTCTGGCAAGGGAAAAGCCTGTTTGATCATCACGCTTTTACTATTTCTTTTTTTTTTTTTTTTTCCCATTTATAACCCACGTAAAGGGTGCTTACTAACCAAGACAAATTAGGATTAACTTATTTTTTAGGTTAATCCGTTTTAATCCATTGTGAAAACGTGTTTGCCAAAAACGTTTTCACATACTTTAGGAATAAAGTTTAAAAACACGTTTTTTAATTAAAAAATGTCCGTATCAAGTTCTTATATCATTTAACAATTTAAAAAGGGCAAATCGGTTAATGAGCCAAAAGAAAGTGTCGATATTAAGTTCGCATATCATTTAACAATTTAAAATTTTAAGAATTCAAATTCTTTTTATTTCCTTTCCTAAATGATTTGGAATACTAAGGAAGGAATGAAAAGGATTAAAATGGGCAAGATGGAAACTTTCATGTATAGTCCACAAAAATAATATTTATTTCAGGAAATTGTTATTGACACTCCCCAAATTATTAAGGGCACTGCCAATATCCATCCCCATGATATGTTCTAAACCATTCCTTATTGCGTAGAAATTCACACGATTCGGTTTGGTTTTGAATCGAAACCCTTAATATAAATTCATTAACCAAATCATGAAACACGGTTTATAATTCTCTGAAGCCGGAACTAAACCACATTACTAAAAAAAACCGAAACAAACTATTTAGTTTGGATGGGTTTAGATTGAATTTTCAGTTTAAGGGTTTTTTTTCTCACCCTTAATGGAAGGCATGGTCATCAATTCTCACATGGTGGAAACATATCTTGAGTATGCCCATCTTCCTTGCATCATCTCTCTACCATTAGGTTCACTCGATTAAAAAACTGGAGAAGAAATGTTGGGAGACCTGTTTTTTTTTCTCTGTTTTGGTTGCTGACTTAGCCAAGACAAGGGTCGCATTATGGATCAAAGGATTGAACAATATTTTGAAATACTCTGTTGAAGACTTCAAAAGATGCCTCGAGGGCATTAGGCGCATCATGGTTTGAACAACTTCAATACCGTCGTCGACCCGTCGGTTGTATTTTGGAATACTCTTTTGTTCTTCTGTGCTTGTTATCCAACTTTTGGTTGGTCCCTAGCTCTTTTTCTTTCTCCCTCAATGTACATAGTCGAGCATTAAATATATTTCTCTTTTGCCGATCAATAAAAAGGATCAGTTAAAATTACCGAATTCATATCTTTTTTTACATCCCATGTCAAATGAGAGAGAGAGAGAGAGAACAAGACGAAGAAGAAAAAAATAAACACCATCCTTGAACCTCATGGACGTCAAACCGTCGATGTCAACAAACTTGTCTTACAGTGTCTTTAATTTACAGTACAAAAAAGTACTATAATAGAAAAGAAAAAGAACTTAATTTAATTGATGAGATGATTAGAATGAGCCGATATCACGTTCCCCCTTCTAAAACATTAGTATGGGATTATAACTAAATGACTCACATAAATGAATGGCTTGTAATTAAACTAAGCTTTTGCTAGTCTCATTCACTTTCGAGGGTCAATCAAATTACACAATGAATTCTGTCACTTCCACAATGAGAGTTTACTTCTTGCTGCAGTTAATGGTGCAAAACTGGTCATTCTCATTCGCATTGTGCATCAACCAACAGAGCTTTAGGGATCCCTGGACATGGGTCACGGCGGAAAGTTCGATATGAAGGACGAATGGAACATTTTCTCTTCCATAGACAAGCCTGTCATATTATTTTTCCGTAAGGAAACGAATATATACGCAGCAAAAGGAATGATACAAAACATAACAGTAGATGTATCGCACTCCCAGATAAAGCAATATGTTTTATTTAGCACGAACGCAACTTTTGCTACTGAGAAAATAGCAGAAAAATAGAAAATTTTGGCTTTTTATGCTAATATTCTAGTGCCAATAATATTTTGAGATAAGAAACTACCTCCTCTAGAAAACAATAAGAGAGTCACCAATGGTTGCATAGTTAACTGGCTTGCTATTGCTGTTTTTCACCAGTGATTAGTTTCAGAAGGCTATATTTTACCAACGTTGCCCCATTGGTGCAATTTCAAGTTGTAGCAAAGCCTTGAGCTCTAAAGTGGTGCACCCGTTGTCAGGTCACGAGTTCAAGTCCACACAACAGCAATTTCAAGTTGTTCTATTTGTTCTCACAAAGTGCCAAATGGCATTTCTATTTGGGAAATGCTAACGGGTGCAACATTGCACCCGTTAACGGTACGAAAAAGTAAACTTGTGGGTACCACTGATACTTTAAAGTACCGTAACGGGTGCAATAGTACACCCGTTAGCAAAACCCAATTTGACACGAGATACAGCTATGCAGAGATATAGCATGTACTCACCCCACCACTGGAGGAGAATATTTTGACCTTTATGCTGATAAGCATTTGTGGAAACTATATAGTATACCATTAGAGAAGGTCTTCGTTTAGAAGACCCTGCATATACACGGAAGTTTTGTTTTGTAGGGCATGCCCTTAGTTCTCAGAAGTCCTATTTTTTCCTTGATTTTCACCATTTGCTCAATATTCACTAGAACAAACGATCCACGAAGTTAAATCTGAAAGATGAGATGAAAACTTACCTTCTCTACGATGGCTCGAGAATTAGATGAGTGACAACTCCCGATAGCATAACTTCCACAACCACCGGAAGGGGTTCCAAAGCTTGCAAAAATAATCTTGGAAATTTTCTTATTTCTGGGACACTGAAGTTGAAGTCGTTTTGGCTTAATCCAACCAGGATACTCCTCATACACATGCCCACATACTTTTGTGATAGAAACGGTGCCTATGCTGATGTCAAGAGGGTTGCCATATTCTTCATCCAGTAAAACTAACAGATTGCCTGTACGTCTAAGAAAAGATCGAGGTACATTGTACCTAACAACATAAAATTAAGGTACATCAAATAAAAATCCCATTCATTACGAAGATAATTTATAAAGTTGGTGCAATAGAATAAGATAAGTATTGAGATATCATTAGAAAGTGCACTAGACTCTCCTATCACTACTGCTACTAAAATTGCAACCTACATCTAAGCACCCGATTTTTTTCCTACAACCAGCCCTAAATCTACCTCGAAGCAGCCCCAAATCGATCCATGTCGCCGTCACATTGCTGCCACAAAAACAACTCAAAATTTTCTCCTAAAATGGCCCCAAATCGGCCCACCATACTTAAACCACCACTGTCGCCCTTTTCTGAGTGAAAATTACAAAGGCACTGAGATACAAACACCTGCTGAAGCATTCAGATTGCCTTCGACATGTTCCCCTCTATGGATGCAGTGTAAAACAAGCTTATTGGTACCAAAAAAAAAAACACAATTTTTTTTAAAAAGAGTAAGAAAAGGAAGAAAGAAAACAGAAGAAAGAGTGAGTAAAGAGAGGAGATGAGGGAAAGGAAAGGAGAGGAGAGGGGAGTTGAAAAAACCTAAATTCTGAACTAGTGGAGAAAGAAAGAGCAGAGGAGAGGTAAGTACAAAACAATTATTATCATAATAACAACATTGAGTTGGTACTCGATAGAGACAATGATTGCTAGAGTCGTGAAAGGAGGAAATTTTTCAGTGCCGAGCGGATCGCGCATCTCGGCCATCCACAAACACTTTTGGATGGTCGGGATGCACGCTCGTGCACTGCCACGCGGCACCGGCTCGGCACCTAAAAATTTTCCCATAAAAGCTTAGGCAATAGTAAATATCAATTTTTTGATGGTAAATCTATACAAGGAGCTTTAGAAAATAAATGCATGCCATTCATTGAAGTTGCAAGGTAATTAAGGTGTGAGAAATACTAGGATCTAATGCATTTTTTACATTGTTTCATCTTGTCCATTAATAACTGTTATTTGTGAAACATGAAAAAATCATAGTGGTAAAGTTCCAAAGGCATTTACCAGGTCTGTGTAGGATTCCCCGCCGGTTCCGTGAATGATACCCAATATCGACCTATACTTTGGCCGTTAACCCAAGCTTCACCTTTCCCCATGGAGCCAAGGTATAATGCCACAGGGTCAGTACCACAAGGTGCGTCAAATGTTGTCTGTTAAAGTATCAATGAACCACAAGATTAGCTCATATAGAAGTCCTGGTGCTGAATAGTAAAAGCATCTAATTAGGCATAGTTATCTCAATCATACCTTATCTCTTTAACAATTATGATTGCTAACACATAACAGTGATATAATGGGGCTATCAATATCATTTAGAGTCAAGTGCCTAAATGTACACATTTAGTCCGTCTGGCTGTTGCACCACGGGTTGTTTACTTTTGGGTGGGGTTCCGAATCCGTAGCAGCAGGTTTGAATGTTTGGGACCTTCAATCTGTCTTTCTAGATAACTTCTACTAGCTTCTACTAGCTTTTGGTGTAAGGATATGAATCCTCCATTCATTTCGGAGGTGCTGACCCGGAGCGAGGCAGAGATAGTCTAAGTACCCCTTGCCAGTTAAGAGGAAGGTCTAGGATTCAAGTCTACAGAGAGACATTGAACCCTCTTTGGTTGTTTAGCCCACTAACTGCCCCATTAACCCCCACTGTCGTATGATTTAAAAAAATATATTGTATTTGCTTTGTCCTTTACTGTTCTCATTTGATGTCTTTTGTGATAGTTTTGTGGTATAAGCACCTTAAGAACTCGGTAGTCACAGTCATGAGGAAAGGAGATCGGATTATTTTAGTTAAGCTTGTGATTGGAGAGAGCATAGTGAATATTATTAGTGCTTACGCGCCCCAAGTTGGCTTGGATGATCTCACTAAAGAGCAATTTTGGGAACAGATGGATGATGTGGTTCAAGAGATACCTTGTGGAGAGAAGCTTTTTATAGGAGGAGATTTCAATGGTCATGTGGGAGTGCAGAGGCAAGGGTATGAGAAGGTACATGGAGGATTTGGATTTGGTGACCTAAATGAAGGGGGTAGGAGGATTTTGGATTTTGCGGTAGCTGGTGACCTTATAGTTGCGAATACTCTTTATAAGAAGCGTGAGGAACATTTAATTACCTTTAAGAGCGGAGCCAATAGAAGCCAGATCGACTACTTCCTTGCTAGAGGCGCAGATCGCTTGTTATGTAAGGATTGTAAGGTCATTCCCGGAGAGTGCCTAGTGGCACAACATAGACTTTTGGTGTTAGATATTGGTCTCAAGGGGAATAATAGACCGAGAAAAGAAACTAGAAGCCCACGGACTAGATGGTGGTTCTTAAGAGGAGAGAAACTAGAGGTGTTCAAGGAGCGTATGGGCCAAGAGGTGGAGTGGGGAGGAGAAAGTGATAGTGATAGTATGTGGAATACAATGGCTGACGGGATTAGAAGAATATCAAAAGAAGTTCTTGGGGAGTCAAAGGGGAAAGGTCCAAGCTCAAAAGAGACATGGTGGTGGAACGACGAGGTTCAAACCATGGTAAAAGCCAAGAAGGATTGCTTTAAAAAGTGGCAGAAGGACCGGAGTGTGGAAAATTTTCAGAGGTACAAGCAAGCTAATAGGGAAGCTAAGAAGGCCGTTAGTGAGGCTAAGTTGAGAGCCTACGATGATTTTTATGCTAGACTTGATAGTAAGGATGGAGAAAAGAATATATATAAACTCGCCAAACTAAGAGAAAGGAAAGCTAGAGACTTCTCTCAAGTTAAGTGTATAAAAGGTAGTGATTCAAAAGTGTTAGTGAAAGATGAGGAGATCAAGGATAGATGGAAGATGTATTTCGAGAAGCTGTTAAATGAGAAACATGAAGGAAGCTTTGGTGAGGAGGAAGTTGATGTCCCTAGCGAGAAAATAGAATACGAGTTCTATCGGAGGATACAAAAGTTCGAAGTGGCCAAGGCCTTGAAGAGGATGAAACCGGGTAAGGCCTTAGGACCAGATGATATCCCCATTGAAGTGTGGAGAAGCCTAGGTGACTTGGGGGTGACTTGGTTGACAAAATTGTTCAACAAGATTATTTTATCTAGGAGGATGCCCGACGAGTGGAGGAGGAGTACCTTAGTACCTATCTACAAGAATAAAGGGGATATTCAAAGCTGCAACAACTATAGAGGTATTAAGTTGATGAGTCACACGATGAAGTTGTGGGAAAGAGTTATTGAGCATCGATTGAGGATGGTGACTACGGTGTCGGAGAAACAGTTTGGGTTCATGCCTGGAAGATCAACTATGGAAGCTATTTACTTACTAAGGAGATTGGTAGAAAGACATAGGTCAACAAAGAAGGATCTCCATATGATTTTCATAGACCTGGAAAAGGCCTATGATAGGGTGCCTAGAGACATTATATGGTGGGTTCTGGAGAGAAAGGGAGTGACCAGAGGCTATATTGACGTGGTTAGAGACATGTATGAAGGGGCAGTCACTGCCATTAGATCACCAGCAGGAGAAACGAGTGAATTTCCCATTACAGTAGGATTGCACCAAGGGTCTGCCTTGAGCCCGTACCTTTTCGCGTTAGTTATGGATGAATTGACTAGGCACATTCAGGAGGATATCCCATGGTGTATGTTATTTGCAGATGACATTGTCCTTGTAGATGAAACGGCTAGTGGTGTTAACACTAAATTAGAAATTTGGCGGGAAGCATTGGAGTCTAAGGGCTTTCGGATAAGTAGGAGTAAAACTGAGTATATGGTCTGCAAGTTTAGTGATACCAGAAGTACATATGAGGAAAGAGTGAGGATCCAAGATCAGGAGATACCAAAGAGGGACCATTTTAGGTATTTAGGATCTATTATTAGTCAAGATGGAGAGATTGCGAATGATGTGACTCATAGGATCCAAGTGGGGTGGCTCAAGTGGAGGAGTGCTACTGGTGTACTGTGTGACAAGAGGGTACCAACAAAATTGAAAGGAAAATTTTATAGAACTGCCATAAGACCAGCGATGCTTTACGGGACAGAATGCTGGCCTATTAAGAAGCAGCAAGTGACCAAGATAAGTGTAGCGGAAATGAGGATGTTGAGGTGGATGTGTGGTAAGACTAGACGAGATAGGATTAGAAATGAAACAATTCGCGAGATGGTAGGCGTAGCACCTATAGAGGAGAAGTTAAGGGAAAATAGGCTAAGGTGGTTTGGGCATGTCTATCGTAGACCAGCGGATGCAGTAGTTAAGAGAGTGGATAAGATAGCTTTGGGTAGAAACGCACAAGGGAGGGGAAGACCCAAATTGACATTAGATGCGGTAGTACGCAAAGATCTGAGTACACTAGGTTTAAATGATGAAGCAGCACTGGACAGAGCTCAATGGAGAAAAAGGATTCATGTAGCCGACCCCAATTGATTGGGACATAAGGCTTGGTTTGGTTTGGTTTGGTTAGGTAGCAAGCTTAAATGTACCAAATTTGGCATTGGAAGCTTAGACCAATCCTTAGTGCATTGGGCTTGAATTATTTGATGACTCATTTCTTGTCCATCTCACCACCGGCACTCTCTTTTCTTTTTGTAAAATGAACCCACTTGTTTTGTTTTCTTTCTTCTTGTATTTAATCCTTCCATATTCTCTCGTATCCAAATTATTGGATATTATATCCTACAGCATCGATGGTTTATATGGAGGAGATAGTCAAAAGGAAAGGGGAGGTAAGAAGATGAAATCTTGCGTTCAATTATTGCTGTAGACACCTAATTAAGTAGATAACTAAGCTTCTACTAGCCCGATGATGAAGCTAGTCACTATCAGTAACGTAAAAGCTCTGGCAGAGGCAAGATGTGCCAAGGAAAACCTTAGGTGTTAATAGAATCCCACAAAACCTTATGATCATCGTAGAAAATCATAACACCCAAAAACAGACTAACGGTCGTCGTTTCATATCCACGACTGCCTGTTCATAACCACGGCCGTCCTTTGTTGCCACAGCCAACATTACATTTTTCAGCACGTGTGCCATGGCCAACTTAAGGACCTTTTAGGCACCTGAAGAAGCCATGGCCACATTACACGACCGTCTTATTATTACCACAGCTGTTGTATTGTAGGTGTGCCTCCCAGATTCTCCGCAATCAAAGATCCTTTCATTATTGAGCAAAATGTCGCATTTGGAAGAATCGGAGAACGTCTTTTCCATTTTGGACGACTTCCCGCCACAACAATAATATAACCCATGTAGTCCCATTGGGGGTATGGGCGAAGATGATTGGAGACGGACCTAACCTTTGGCAATATGCACAAAGTGGCTCTCTCAAAATATCACTTAGACAGTGGCCCTCTAAACCTCCGAGAACCGAGGAGTGACAAGGGACGTTTTGCTGCAAAACCATGGCTCCAAATCAAAGCCAAAAGGCATCATGAGGCCAGGCCAATTTTTTTCAATTTTTTTGTATCGAATTAAAGATCTCTATTAGTAGTTTAATTTTGTGCGAAAAAATAAAAAAGACTCAAATCAATTTTTGTGCTCATTATCATGATTCCTTCATTCATGGTCTGGAGCATCTGACATGAGCACAAATTAGCATTAGCTTCTCACCTCAAAACTTCATACTCTCACGAGAAAATATCCCCAAGCATAAACCTCTTCCCCACTCTCAAAAACATGCACCATATCAAACCTTTCCTAGCACTTAGAAGTTAGAAAGATCCAAAGCTCCATCAAAGCTAAGAACATTATAACAATGAGGTGAGGTGGAAAAGTTTCCATGAGAAGGGGCAGAAAACAACAAGAGGTTGTTTGGTGATACTGAGGGAGGGAACAATAAAAGATCGATTGTTCCAAATGATGATGAATGAGAACAGTAGTTGCTTTTCCTCTGAGATGCAATTAAGAGATGACAACATGTGGTTGTCCAGTGAAGCAAAGAAAAAGAATGAGGGGTCAATGAGCCTTTGAAAATAGTTAAGATTGGACGTGCGGAAATGTTGTGAAGTGTAAGATTAATTAGCTAGGGTGTGGTAGTGTGAGTTGAGGTGAGTAGACAACATTAGAGAGGGTCTGAAGTTGATTAGGAGGTTTGGAAGATGGATTATTAGAATTGAGGGGTTGTTCTTTGGTTGTGTACACATTGTGTGTGTTAGAGAGCACATATAGTGTTTTGTTGCAGAAAGAGCAATCGAGGAGTCCCAAGATTGTATGCGTGTAGTGTGTGAGAAAGTGTTGTAAAATTGTAATTACATCATTGGATAGTGTTTGAGGTTGTATGAAACCACTAATCTCCAACCAACAAAATGCCCTTAACACAATTCGCATCACGACTTGGGACACATGATATTGTGCGGTGGTTATACTGACCATCTAACTAAACTTCGATCGATGCACGAAAACTAAAACTTTGAACATATATCATAACTAATCGATAAACCAACGTAGATTTTAGCAAAAGCTTTTACTTGCCTTGTACCATGTGAGTGGCTGAGTTGGAGAACTTAATCTACTCCATCGAACTTTCATGTGTCCATCATCTGAGAAGACTTTTAGTTTCTCTCCCAGCAATCCAACCTTCACAAATTTAGTTGATGCAATTATAATTAGTTTTTAGTTCTTTATCAAGCACTCTTCATAACATGCCCCTCGTTTCCATGAAGCCCGTGAGGCCATGACTCGCCTAGCCTTTAAGTAGCAAGGAGACCGACATGGCTACCTCAATATGCCTCTTTCCATGACTAATTATCTTAGAAACCTCATTTAAAGTTCTAAACATTGAATCTAATTAATTCCAAAAAAAGTCAAGGACGTGGCTAAATGAGTTAAATAAACAAAGCAGGAGTAATTAAGCATTTTGGTGGTTAGAAGTAGATAGCATCATTTGGTAGGCGTAAACAACATTATCGTGGTATGGTGGTAGAACTAGTCTGGGTTGCTTTGGGGCTAAAGTAGAGAGGAGGAGTAAGGTTGGGGCTCTACAATTCTCCGTGCTTGATGTGGCTATGTTGGAAAAAGCCAAATAGGAGACTATTTGACGGTACAGAAAGCGCTTTGTAGAGACTTAAAAGCCCTTTTTTTGACGAATTTGTATAGTTGGAAGCTAAGTCACATAAAGCGCGAGCGGGTGCAACAGCGTCTGCACGAATGCGTCGATGTTTACATGAATTATATTTCAGAACGTCCTAGAGTGTTTTGCAATGTATGTAAATTTCAACTTTATAAATCTATGAACATTCATAATCTTTCAAGGAAATGAAATGAATAACTTCTATGGTCATTCATAATCTAGCGAATTGTGCGACAAAGCTAGGGAGTATTTTTTAGCTCCATTATACAGGGCCTTCATATCTTTGGCCTTCCTTCTGTATACGGGTGGCATCCCCTTGGTGCCATCTTTTTTATGTGTAATATTGTTTATAGACTATAACAAACAAATAAGAGTTGTCATGAACAACCTCCACTTGTAGTACAGTCTCTCTATTTTACGTTCTTTTCTTGTGTACTGTACCGGTATCCTATCTACCAAGGTTAAATTCTGTTACTCTGGAGACGAATATAGTCCCTGATGTTGCTTCGTTGTAGTAATCCAATATAACAATATACCATTCATGAGAGTATAAAGATTGAGATTGAATACCGGTAATCCAACCATTACGCTTAGTAAGGAGACATTGTTCATTTCGTTGTAGTTCAAGGGAACTTTGGTCTCCAAGGTAATACTTGAAGTATGGGTTCCATGTGCTGATCCTAAAGAACACATCAGAAGCCCAACAGATAAGAAGTAAAATAGCTAGTGAAAGTTATTATTGTGATAAACATAGTGATTAGTGCGTAAATGAATAGAAAAAGGGAGATATTTATGCGAGACAACATTATTTTCCAAGTGGATAAGCACTTGCAACTTGTTAGACATTAGACGATGATAGTTGCGGAAAGTTAGGGTCCAGGAAAGCTTCTTCAAAAATGTCTAGGACAGAGAAATGAACAGTTGAGATTCATTTTTCTTTCAACCGTTCATTTCTCAACCATTCAACCGTGCATTTTTCTTTCCTGGACATTTTCAGGGAAACTTTTCTTGGACCATACTACTCCTCTAACAGTTGTTCTGCTCAAACAAATTATAAGACGTCGAATACCTTTTTGGCATGAGAACTTTGTATTTCCTTTAATTCCTTGAAACTAGTTTTCTTGTTTTAAATGCATTATGGCTGTTCTTACATCATTAGTTCAAATATATGCCCATTTTCATGCAGGTCTAATATGCTCAAATATTATAGATTACATGTTTGAATGTGTTCACCAATTTAAAACACAAGGACAACATTCGATTGTTGAGATCTTAGAGCTTACCTACGAATACTCCGTTGACAAATACGTGCAAAACATGTGCAAGGGAGTTCACATTGAGGACAGGCTGATCATTAGAACAATTTCCCTGAAACCTACCCATACACAAAATAGAAATCATTTTACGGGATAACAATGTTTTTGTAACTACTTTTTTTTTTTTACAGGACCATGTCATTGTCATTTCTATCTCATAGATACAACTATGGTATTGTTGGGTACACATACAAGGTGATATTATCATAAATTAAGCTGTTGGAGCTTGTCCACATTGGTTAATTACAACCTCCAAAATTAGTATATGAGCTTGGACAGCCTCTCTACTTATGGCCAATTAGTTTTGAGTTGGATGCTTTAACATAGTATCAAAACTAGGCTTTTGAAGTCTTTTAGACAAAACTCGCTTGATTAGTTGCCCTCCTGTTTGTGCCTTAAACGCGCCTTATTTTGTTGTTCGTTGTAATCCCTATGTTATGGATCCGTTGTCACCTTTCCACGTGCGGGTCAAGGGGTTGCATGTGCGAGGAATGAGCTTGCCCTACATTGGTTAATTATCTCCTCCAAAACTAGTATACTAACATGGACAGCCTATCCATTCATTGCCAATTGATTTTGAGTTGGATACTTTAACAACTACCATACTAACAAGAAGGAGGCAAGAAGCGCTAAAAATGTCTCATGTGATAGATTAGGGTGGGAGTCAACTGATAACTTTATCCAAGGTGTTATTCAATCAGTTATAGCAACTCTGACTCAAGGTGAAATCATAAGATCTAAAAAGCAATAGAGTAATTCATAGATTACCTGAACGTGTACCAAAGATAATCAGATGTGTCTTGTGTGGTATTCATTTGCTCCAATAATGTATCTGACCTCAATGAAGTATCATCAAAATTGGGGACAACATCTCTAAATTGTTCCCATCTTTCGGCTGTATTGAACTTGGTGACTGGTACTCTTGACCTGGTATTGTATTGTGCACTTACCTGTGCTAGAAGAACAAATTGTAGAAATATACTTCATGTAATGATCAATTATTGAAAGAACTACGTTAACCCACAACACATAGTTAACAAGTATTCCACTAATTCTATTCTGCAATTGTAACTCAGTTGTAAAGTTGCACTTTTGTATTAAATTAGAACATATAGGTATGATGGAAAAGAACAAGTGCAAGAATGACTTTGCGACAAGATGCTTCCAGTGACAATACATATTGACTTCCTTTGTTTTAGTATGTTCAGGATAGAGGTGAACAGTTTTAGAAAACTAGCCTGGGCAGTGTTGAAGGCTACATTCTTGCAGTCTGGTAATATGCTGATTGATGATGGAGGTAATCCATACGTTGAGTTTTGAAACACAACCAATTCATCAGTTTCGCTACCATTGTTCATTAGGAAGGCAGCACATTCTCCTGATTTTGTTTGAAAGACAACGGCCTGGATTTTAAATAATTTACCAATAGCAGACTTAACATCATGTTTAATCGCATAAGAAAGTCACTGGTTAAGAAAATCAATGAAGAGTTCCATTTTAGTGTTGTTCTTACTCATAAAAAACATCTTGTTACAATTTAATGCTCTTACCTCTTGTTGTTCACCCAAATATGACGATGTCAGTGTTCCCCGAAGTAAAGCCTCTGAACATAGCTTTATTGCAGCATGCAAGTCTTTCAGATGACCCCACTTTGGTTGCTGAATTAAGCCTACATTTAACAAATGTAGAGACCAGTTTGTATTTAGAAAGTACAATAGCGGGGTTGAGCAAAGAATTGATGACGTACCATACTCATCAAGAGGAGCTAGATCATAATAACTTGTTGGTACATAAGCAGCAGCTGTTCTTCCAAAATTTGTTCCTCCATGATACTGAGAGAAAAAATATAGCCAGTTAAAGAAAAATGATTCCACGAGATCATGTATGCCGTAGAAAGCTTCTACTTTGGCTTTTCAAACAAGAACAACAAGTTGGGATTAAGCAAAACAGAAATATGAACCAAGTAGTAAGAGATTATCATTACCATATAGTAATTGATAAAGCTCCCATACTTCTTTGAAATGAACAAGGCAACTTGATAGGCAATGTCCTCAGGTGACCTTGTTCTTGTATTCTTACCATATAGTTGATAGCTTCACAGGAAAACAATGGCAGGAGGAAACTCATAAGATCTTGTTAATCTATTCATCTGTGTGCTTTTGTGTGCATAAATAATTCTAGAAACATGCTTGTGCAATGTGTTGTGAATCCTGTTGAAGAAATATTCGTAAATATGGTTGTATGATATGCCGTCTTTGTGATTCATCAATCAATCACAAAGACTTTTTCATTTGAAATTAGTATATCTGTACTTGGGAAATCTTGAAAGTTCCATAGGTACTTACAATGTTGTCCAGTTCTCACTCCATATGGATGGCTTATTCGGTGAGTTTGGTCCCAGAAATGTTTGTCCGCATTTCATCCCATTGCATGAATTGATCTAAAAATTGAAAACAATTAATACATCCCATATAATGTTCCTTGATCACGTGGAAAACCATGCGAAAAAAAACAAATGGGAGTCGAAAAATCTTGAAGGAGATAGCTTGGAAGCAGTTTTGATGAATTGTTGTCTTGTTCCACTTCCACGGTTGTAACCATTTTTGGTGCAAAGTGGACTGTCGCAAGATATTGAAGGTGAAGTTGACTCACCACTGGACCAGGAGCATCATCTTGCTTGCACATATTCCAAGGTACACCGGTTTCAAGTCCCACGGCCATTTTTGCTGCCCAACGAACGTAGGGCGGTCCTCTCTCATGAAAAGCTCGTTCTACGTTTTGGTACTCATTCTCGATCTGCATGCTTGAAGTATACATAGCTCATACATAATGGGAATTACAACATATAAATACATTAGCAATTGCCTATATAGTCGATCCTGTTTTTGTTTTCTATTTCTTAGAGTAACACGAAATTTTATTTTAGGGGCTACTGTCTTCGGATAACATTGTCTTAAAACAAAACATAAAAAATATGTAGAATTTCTTTACGAAAAAATGAAAGGATGTTTTTTTTTTTTGCTTCTGCAAGACACAAGTGAAAACCATTCCAAGTAGACTAGAAATTTAGAGTATGAAGAATGCTTAACCTGTGACAGAATGATTGGCCCTCCTTGGGAAGCATATAACCGTTCAGACTTCATCATGTTCACGATCAACGTCGTGAAGTTTTTCATGTAAAACTGCCATTGTTGAATTTAGTTAGTACACTAAATGTGCATTCCCAGCTTATGAATGTCATTATATTTCAGAAGTGAGCAAAACCTTGAAGGGTTCGTTATCTGATCGGAATACTATACCCGGTATGTCATGTAACCAAAATGGCAGACCTCTGCAATAGCATAGCGAAATACTTTCAAGCTTTTTAAAGATTACATATAGATTCGAAATGCGAGTGATATTTACCCATAGCTCCATTCACTTTCGATGTAGGGCCCAATCCTGAGACTTGCATATAAACCATGTGCTTGGATTTTCTTGATGAACCTTACTATGTCACGTCTTCCGCTGAAATCATACTGAAATGTGACCAGAACGAACAGTTAAGAGGACACACACTTGTGCAGGGCGCGCACATTTTTCAGGGCAGACAGAGAGATAAAGGTCAACCTTTCCAGGTTGAGGCTCATGGAGATTCCAAAACACATAGGTTTGTATGACATCAAGTCCTCCTTCTTTGGCTTTACGTATCAAAGATGGCCACATCTGCAAGTATATAAAGCACATGTTTTTGTAGACGAACTATGTTATTCTAAAGGCCAATATATGATATGGCTATTTTCAAACAAAATTCCAAAAAAAAAGATGACTTGACTTCATCAAAAAGTAAATTTACTAGTATAAAACATATCATTAACAACACTTGCTAGTATTTTTCTGATATTTGCTTTTTTAGCCCCATCAAATTTGCGATGTCTCTTTTTGTTTTTTTTCCTTAAAATGCAGATTACCTCGTTAGGCCATTTGCCAGATAACCTCCTCGCCTCCCTATAGTTTTGGACTAAAGTGTTATTGTCACATTTACCATCCAAACTAAGGGCAGATTTTGATGTAAGATGACAGGACTACCTTCTCTGTCATCTTCTCCACCACTATCCTCCTACCCTTTCTGTCCTCTTCTGGACCAGCATTCCTTCTGGCCTCACCTCCCACTCTCCGTCATGGCCGCTTCTTCCACCGCCGCCTGAGCTGCCGTTCATCGGTGAAAGCTCTGTAGTTTTAGTCTTCATCCGCATCATCTTTTTCAGAATCCAAATCTCTGCAGAGGATCAGATCAAAGGTTTGACCTTTTCTTTGGAGAAACAAAACATACCCATTTCGGACGAACCCAGTTAGAACCATCATCCCAGTTGTATACTCCACGAGTCCAATCCCAAAAGCCACGCGTTTACAGAGAGAAACTTGCTCGCTCTCTCTCTCTCTCTCTCTCTCTCTCTCTCTACTCGTGAGCCGTGAGTCTTATAAATCTTTAACCTCAGGGAACCGGCGAGGAGATGACCGGACCAGAGTCGCCGACAGCCTGGAATTCCCTTGGGAAAAGAAACTTTTGGGGAATTTTTTTCTTCGTCAAATGGTAGATCTTTTTTCCTGCTTTTCCAATGGTTTAAGACCCTTTTGGATGGAGGGTTTTTGAAGGAGAAGTAAGAGATTCGAGAGAAAAGGGATTCTTTCCCCGTTTGATGGTTACCAGAGAGGGGGGATAGGGAAGGAGAAGGTGAGATTTATATAGGCTGTGTTTGGAAGTTGGGGAAGGAAAGAGAAAATAAAGGAAAATAATTAAGGAAGAAATTAGGGAGAAAATTGAAGAAAAAAGGAGAGGAAAGTTAAATAGAAATAGAAATTGAAGAAAGGAAAATTTTTAAATTTTCTCTCCCTTTCTCTTCCTTTCCCTAAGAACCAAACAGAGCCTTAAGACCCCTTTCAAAGTTTTGCTTTTCGCCAAAGTGGCGCAATTCTGTGGAAAAGGGAAAGGGGAGTTTTTCGTCGGACTACCCCTCTTTCCCAAACAAATTAGCGAAGTACTCTGATTTCAAAACTATTTATAAAAATACTTCTTAATGCAACTATGAATCACGTTTTTCTTGTAAAACGGAATCCCAAATCGCACTTTTCTTGTAAAACGCAATTCCAACTTGCGCTTCATTCAAGTTTGCAAGGGAAGTGCAAACCCAAAATGTGCTTTGTCCATAAAGCGCGATTCCAACTTGCGCTTCCATCCGAAAGCGCGATTCATGATTGCGCTAAGAAGTATCTTTACAAATAGTTTCGAAATCAGAGTACTTCGCGAATTTGTTTGGGAAAGAGGAGTAGTTCACCGAAATACTCGGGAAAGGGAGAACAACCGGATTGATGTCGACTTCTGGCACCACATGCGGTCCACCGCCTTGTCGGATCGTTAATGTACTTGTACCGTTGTCTTCATCTCGTCAAGGTGAAGTTACTTTTGTGATCAAAAATGAGTTTTGAACTTTTGATTCGATCGCCGGAAAGAGTTTGGTCACCGGAATGGGAGGAAGAGAGTTTGATTTCTCATTGTTATTTAGATCACATGGTAAGAAACCACACCCCTTTTCTTTTCTTTTCTTTTTTCACTAATAAAGGAGATCACATCCCTTTCTTTTCTTTTCTTTTCTCATCTCACCAACCAAGGGGTTGTAAATCCCCAATGTAGCAATTAGCAAATCAAATAGTAGTATAAAAGCTAATCATAGACTATTATACAGTCTGTCCTCTTCTCCAACACTATCCGCCTATTATGTGTGGGCAGATTTCTGCACCCATACATATGAAAAAATTTGGTTACCACACGATCGAGCTTAGGTGGTGCTCGAACACCATCCAGACCGTCCAAAAGTGTATTAGACAATTTAGATCAAACCACTCACTCTCCCCCCCCCCCCCCCCCCCCCCCTCTTTTTCCCTCCATAATCCAGACAGTCCAAAACCGAAATGGACCCAGATGCACTTGTGTGCGGATACTTCGTAGTACCCGCTCGACACTGAAAAATTGTTTCCATTGGTGAACAGGTGGACGGGAAAAGAGGAAGTTGAGATGGTGATTGAGATCCAGTTGAAGAGAGTTATAACTCAGTGAAACTCAGTGAAAACTACAGCCCAATCAATTCAAAGCCCCCAAAAGTAAAAGGATACAAGAGTCATCTAGCATTTTTCCGTTAAAGGAGTTAGAGATGCCTTTTAATCTAAAATTAGAGCATCTCCAACTGTTGGGCCTCTCCATCTCCATCTTGGAGAGAAAAAGGTACTTTGGTTTGGTCCAAATACGTGCAAGAACCCAACAGCCTAGCCAAATGTTAAAAAAAAATAATTAAAAAAAAAAACGACGTCAGCTCAGGAGGGTCGCACGGGCGTGTGTAAAACACGCGCCGCGAGTAGATCTGACTCGCCCGCACGCGCTTCCGTTGACTGGCACGTGCGGGCTCCGGCGGAAGGATATGCCGACGAGTCTTACACCGTTGACATCGTCTCGATGATTCCTACAATAATCTGCTGCCAAATCGATTTTAGAACAAATATTCCGGCGTAGTCATTTTTCCGGCGTGGGAGGAGAGAGAAAGATAATCCGGTGGCGAGCTCGCCTTCGATCGCCAAACCTCGCCATCTGTGGCGAGGTACTGTAGCTTGGACGGAGATGGCGAGCTGCTTGGCAAGGCCGCTGGGTCTTGGTTTTCCGATTTTGGGTCGCCAAAATGGGGTCGCCGGAGTTATACCGAGACTGCTGGAGATGGTCTAAGGTGGGTCATTTCTAAAACTCAAGGAGGTCACCTATTAGACGGTCTAACCATAGACAGGTAATTTGCATTTTGCCTTTTTTTTTTTTTTTACCTGGTCCTGGCTCACTTATTTGATGGATTTTATTTTTTCCTTTTTGTGATTCGGTATAATCTTTCATGCCTAAGTGGATACTACACGAGATCCAAGGGCTCTTGTTTTTGTGCAAATATTTGAGTCCAAAAACAAAAGTCATGATTGTCTTTGCTCATAACCAATGCTCTCAAATAGAATATCAATATTTAGTGCCATCATAAATGAGCTAAAATTATGCTCTCGGAAAGGCCTTGGCTTGTTTTTTATTAAATCAAGTCGCTCGGGTTTATTGATTTTAACTTACAAAAATAGAAGCTCTAATACCAACTTGGGAAAATAACAATCCATGATAGTTTGAGGTCTTTGCGGAATATGGTGGGAACTAAACATACTCAAACATGTATGTCATAGAGATGCATGACCCTAAGGCCGAACAGAGTTCCAAAGGAACACTTTAACCTTTCAAGTAATCAACACTAAATATTATATATTCTCGATCTGATTTTTCTACTTGGATACAAAATGACACTTCTATTATTTATAGGACTCTCCTATCACGTACTTGATCAAGTAGTATACCCAGACATACGTAATAAATAGATTCATAAATGACCCTTCACTCCATACATGAATAACATTAAATTATTGTCAAATTAAATACACACACATGTATATATGGACTTCAAATGGGGAAGGGTGATAAAGATGGCAAGTGGTAAAGAGAGGGCATTTTCATCTTTTCATAATCGAAGAAACAATTTTTGGAGGAATCTTGATAATAGTTTCGAAAGTAAGGGCGGTCAATGATATTTTAGAAATCTCAATAGAGGTTCTTGCATTTGTTTGAAACCTTAAGGGATGTCAGTGGAATTTACCCTTACTAATTCTAAATTAATTCCAACATTTTGGCTTATGTGGATTTTTCTCGTTGCTCACAGAATCACAAATATCGCACATTTGTCTTTTTGTTGCTCACAATCCAATATTTGGCAAAAATTATCAATATACATTCTCTACCTAATCAGGTTTATTGTTTCTTCTTCTTCTTCTTCTTCTTCTTTTATTTTCTCTATATCCAGTATATTTTACTAAGATATAAATGTATGGAATGGAAAAACTTCACATTCCCGGACTAGTATCCAAGAATGTAAAGTTTTCTCATTCCATACATGTCGGTAATTAACAGGCACACTCTCGAGAGACTTCCCTAAGAGGAAAAACCCTTCGTGAAATTTGAGCTCATGGCTTATGCTATTCAGGGTCAAATGGCTAATGGGTTGAACCTTGGGGTAAATTTGACATAGCGATTAATCTAATAGATAAAGACAAAAAAGAAAAACGCCACTTTACATTCCAATTGGAATAAGCTAAAATCCAGAAGAGTCAAAAAGGCCAATTAACGGATTTACAATTTTTTTTTTTAACTCTATCAATTTAAACACAACTTTTTAACTTTATTCCAAAATTACGTGAAAACTTGATTGCAAATCACGCTTTCTAAAAAACGTGTTTCACAAACATGCTTTCTGTTTAAGACGAATTAACTAAAAAAATTAAGTTAATTCTAATTACAAAAAAAATAAATAAATAAAGAAGTGTGTGCAAGCTTGTCAAGGTGCATGACGAAGGGTGTCAAATATCAATGCATTTTAGAAAGGACAAAAAGGACGGCCATTGCCTTTTCACTATTTTCTGGTAGGAATTTGCTGTATAATATAGAAATAAGGAAGGTTGTTGCCAAATTAAAAAAGGAAGATGATACCACTATTCAATTAATTATGGTTAGGATTTTCGTACCCCAAATTGATATCCATACTCATTTTTATTTTTTATTAAAATTTTCTAAAAAAAAAGGTGCGGTCTGTGTGGAGATCAATTTTGAATGTGAAAATTACTCCCTAAAAAAAATTACTGTGTCAGAAACTAGAAAGACATACGAATACTTTGCGATGTACGAGTATATGGTTTCTTTGCTGTGGAGAGAGAGAGAGGGAGGGAGAGAACATACATCAGGAGTGCTTCGTGGGTAGTGAATCGACCCAGAAAAAAGAATCTTTGGTTGCCCATCGATGATCAGCGATCTTCTGTCATATGTCACCTCCCTTCCGCGGCAGCCGCCGATCACCGCCAGTAATGCAAACCACCACCACCACATCTCTGGCTACAATTTGTATCTCCTCTCTCTCTCTCTATCTCTCTCTCTCTCTCACACACACACTATGCCTGCAAATTTGTAGATTTCCTCTGGGTGTGTTTTTTCTCCTTATAAAGCCAGCCAAGCTGGACTCTCTTCCATGAAAACGACACATATAAATGCAACTTTTGGTATAAAAGTAAATTGTCATATATTCACTGAATACAGAATAGGAAGCTATGAAATCTGTTCAAAATTACAAAAAGAATACCATAAATACTAAGGCCGGACTAAAAAATGAAATTAAGGACGGCTAATCCTTTCTGCGTATATAGAAATATACCATGTATGTATATGCTCATGTAACTTGTAGAGAGAGTGAGAGAACAAGGAAGGTAGGTAGGACACGTGAAATTAAAGGGAGGAAAAAGGCATGTCTAATATTGTCTTGATTGAGTCTGGTCCGACTCCATCGTAGCTGTGGAGCTAATGAAGAAGACAATGGGAATGTCAATCATCCTCTTGGCTTCATCGTCAATGTGCGGACCACCTGGCACGCATGGGATCAGAAACAAGCTGACGAATTGATCTTGGCATTGGACAGTCCTCTTTCTTTGAGGGAATTTATTGTCCGAGATTGACTAAATAATAGGCAGATTGTGGACTAGTTTTTCCTTTCTTTGAGGGAAAAGCCATATTGTTTTTTATGGTTTGTAATTTCATATTATCTATGCTTCGACTTATTGGCGAATAATCTAAGTATTTTGGCTTTATTTAAAAAAATATTTGGTTTGACCATAAATTTATACTTGTTAGATTCGTCTCGCTGAGAGGAATCCAAAAAACTACAAAATCTTGACGCGAAACTAACAAATGCAAAAAAAAATTGAATAAAGACGAAACGAAAAAACCAAAAAACCAAAAACCACTTTTTGGCCAAACCAAGCCGTCCGTTTCCATTTAAGTTTTAATGAATTTCCGGAGTACCAAAAAAGAAAAGAAAAGGGAGGAGATAAGCAGCATAACTCTGTTTCCATTTGAGTTTTACTACCCAAAAAAAAAAAAGAAAGAAAAGGGATGAGAGAAAAAGCGAGGACATCTCCTACCCTAACATATACAAAATATTTAACGCAAAATAATTCGAATAAAAACAAATTTTTAAAAGTGGCTTTTAACACCGTGACTAAAAATGGGAAACTCAAGGGCGAGTTGGTAAAGTATCAATGGGTGAAAAAAAGAATTGTTAGTCAATATTATATGTCAGAGATTGACTAAATAATAGGCAGATTATGATCGATATTTTTCAATCGTAACTAATCTTGGAAAGATTTTCACAGGTAGATAAACAACCGAATAATACCAAACTTTAACGTTATGGTGCACTTTTGTACAGAATTTTTCAAACACTAGCACGAAAGCTTGAATAAAAGAATTGTTAGTAATATTATATGTTCACCTAAAATATACAATATTTATCGATAGGCCGTAAAAAAATTATTAATATTATGTTTTAACCCTAAGTTTGCAAGCCTAATCGAGCCAAATGCAATTAAGCATGGGTTCGGCCTATTAATTGAATCCGCTTAAAATTGAGGTTTAGGTTCAATTCGTCAGTAACGAATCAAAGTATCAAAACTCAAACGAGCTTTTACCAAATCGAGTCTCAACAGTTCGCTAACGGCTCAATTTTAGGGATGGCTATCTCCCCATATCCAATGGATACCTGCCCTGCCCCTCCCATATGGAGGCGGGGTTTATCCAAAAAAATCCCCAATAGTAGCGGGTATGGTGGGATTTAAAAAATACCTGCTCAGATATGGAGCAGGTATGATTTTGCTATCCCCGCCCCCGAATCCCCGTATCCGGTTATATATACTATATAAATGATACATATGCATATACTATATAAGTTATACATATGCATAGAGGTAGAAAAGAATCTTGAATACTCCCTCTGTTCCTATTTGTTTGTCCACTACGAAAAGTCGTGTCACTTTTCAAATAAAAAAATAAAGTGTTTTCATGTATCATTTTTCAAAATTTTTTACACCGAATTAAAGTACTCATCGTGTACTTTAATTCGGTGCGAAAAAATTTGAAAAATGATATGCGAAAGCACTTAATTTTTTTATTTAAAAAAAAGTAAGAGAGAGAGCATGGGACAAACAAATAGGAACAGAGGGAGTATTATTTACTTATAGAAGTAATTACTTGTAGAGCAAATCATGTCAATTACTACCTATTATATACTACACAATATATTAAGAGTATTATTACAGATTCTAGTTTCTAAAATGATGTTCTTGCTATATTTTTCTCTTTGATTTTATTTTTTAAGATTTATTGGTTTGTCGCTTTATAAAACTTAGAAATTGATGCTTGCTTGGATTGGTTTTTTATTGTACTACTGTTATTTTAATATTTTTGCTACATTATGGTTAAAATAAGATGATTTGAAGTTTTTTGTTTTATATTTTTGTTGGTCTGAATTATCGGGCTTGCACTTTGGTTTCATTATTGACTTCTTATATATTTTGGTTTGGATATGGGTACATTTGGAGAAACCCTGATATCCAACGACACGTGGGTTTAGTGCTTTATCTAATATCCCCCGTGGTGATTGGGGCGGAAATGGTAAAAGACTCCCCAATTAGGGATGGGAGATAGAATAGCGTCCCCCAATCCATATCTTACCCGTTGCCATTCCTACTCAATTTATTTACAGTGTTCCATTAATGGAGGATTAACCACTGTATGTATATTCACATGCACATATATGTCGAAGAGTGGATCTTTAACCCATTTTAGGGCCCTTCTCGTGCTCACTTTGATGATCCAAATCGTTCACACGTTAAACAAAATCAGAGACAGGGAAAAAAATTGAATAAAGACAATCATAAATGACTTTAAGCACCATCACTAGAAATAGGGACTTAGGGCAAAGTTGGGTTTTTTGAATTTCGAAATGAAAACATAACCCTTAAAAGTGTGCGGAATAAAAAAAAAAAAGTGGGAATATCCTTAAGGATGAATATTTAAGTACCCCTAGTAATAAAAAGAACCAGATAAACAAATAAGTTGTGGTGTCCGAAGAACCTAGAGGATCAACTGGTCAGGCCTATGGCCCCACCCACCCAACAAGCAGATTGGCCAGAAATGACCAAGAGTCTAGGCCTACGCCGTAGACTTCGGATTGCAGGCGAAGGACCTACTATAAGAGGACGCTCGGTAAAACCAGGCATTTTGGCGAGACTCCTGCCGAAGTAATTCCCTCAGTGGCAAAGACTCCGAAGGAAGAATTATTGGCCTCATTGCAAGGGTACCCCGCAAAACCAATGGGAATCGGTGGAGTTTCCAGTGGCGCCGAGCTGTAGGGGCCAAAGGATGTGTTCTTCAGATGTGCCAAAGGATACAGGGACAACTGCAAAGCCGAGCCCTTGGGGTCTCAAGGATCCCTGCCTTGGAAATCCTCGATTGATGTGACTAGTGACTTGATTGAAATGGTGTCAGGTGATGTCAGGACGACGTGCCCAAAGCGTCTAACGGAACCACGTGACGGACTAGGGAGGATTCCCAGAATTGTTGACTTACGGGGCATGTCAGAGCATGGCATCAACCAAAGCAATGAAGGTGCCCGAGGCACTCATTACTTGCTTGTGTGCTGTGTCAAGTACGAGCAGTGTGCGTGAGGGTCACGAATAACTTAGCGAGCAAGTTTCTCTTTGCCTATTAAAGGGAGACTTGCTCACCTAATCCGGGATCCTCTTCTCCACTCTCTCTCTCTCTCTCTCTAAAAACTTAGACTTTCTCGCACTATATTTTTAGTCATATCTTCCATTTCCGATCACTCAGTAGAGCATTTAAATGAGTAATTTGCACGAATATCATAACTTGCTGCCACATTTGTGCTTACAAGGAAGAAGGAGTGGATGTGCTGGGACTTTGCGAGAATGTAATTAGCGGTCTAGTAGGTTTGATATGCTTCAATGGAAATGGGGAGAGGAGGGGGGAGACATGTCTATTTTATTTTTGGGTTCAACTTTAACCCATTTTGAACCCATGTAAACATATCTAATATGGGTTAGTATGGGTTCACCCATTTATAACCATCATAATATGGGTGGGTTGGGATGGGTTTTAAGTGGACGGGTTTGAGTTGGATTTAAAATTGCCACCTCAAATCAACACCACCCATGTTTCAGTGGCCCGGCCAAATATCTGCCGGTCTACTGGGCGGTGACCTACAAGGCTCATGTTTTGTTCCATCAAAAGGCCCAATGTCTGGGTTGCCACAAGTTTCATTATATCGGCCACCTCATTTCTCAGGGGTAAACTTGAGCGAATCAGCAACATCCTCTCAAACCGGCCAATGTATCTATCGTTAAAAGGCCATGTTCTATTCCAAGTACCATCTATCGCAACTTCAGCCATAGTCCACTTTGAAGCCCAACTTTGGCTTGTCTTTCCCGCACGTCTTCCAAGTTCCAATCCGTTTCCTTTGCTTTAACCTTTAAGCCCCGTTTGGATGGGGGATATCACCCCCTCATAATTTTTCACCTTCTCTTAAGAGGGGGGGCCCAACCTTATACCTGGTTTGGCAACACCATTTTGCTCCCCTGATATTTTTTCACCCCCTCTTCCCTTTTACCCATCGAGGCTCTTCCCCCTGATAACTTTTGGGCTACCCTCACCCTGCCCAAAAGTTATCCGGGTCTAGAGGGTTGAGTTTTTAACCAATACACCCCTCTTTATCCCCCTCTTCCAACTGATCTTCAACGAAAAATGGCTGCATTTTTACCTGATACTCGCCGAAAAAGTGGTCGAAAATCTCAAAGTGGCCGGAATAAGCACAACAATGGCTGGAAATCGCAACTGGCCAAGGCTTCTCATTTTTTCCATGATTTGGGCTTATCCAGGGTTTTCTTTCATTATTCTGATCCAAAGCCTTTCTTTCCATCCTTTTTGGAAAGAAATCAACCCCCTGTTGATCCAAATCTTTGAAAATCAAATAATTAGCCCTGCATTCCATGCACAAGCATTCCAAAAAGGATGCTTCAAGCATGGGAAGATGAGATTGCTTAAAACCCTTTTTAGAAGAACTTCCCGATGCATAATTTTGCCGGTAAGTCTTCCCATCATCACTTCGAAGTTGGCCAATTTTTGGCTTTCCTCTTCCAAATTGTATAGAGTTCATCCCAACATGAACTCGCCTGTTTTGCCATACCTCCTGAACTGTTTTAGCCAAAGAAGTTGGCACATTGGTATTAGCAGTTACTTCTTCAATCTTTGGAAATGGATCTGTGTCTATTCCCATAGTCTTTTCTGGAAACATGATCCTTCCTTTCTTAATTTGCTCCTGAACCCTGTCACAGAAAACATTACAATTCTTAGTTGAATGAGTCCAAGAAGCATGCCATTTGCAATAATTCTTTCCTTTTGTTTCTTCCAAAGTTGGAAGTTTAACATTTTCAGGAAGTTTGATAAACCTTTTCTTCAAAAGGTAATCAAAAATTTCATCTGCTTTAGAAACATCAAATGAATATACTTTGCTAACTGCTTTCTTATTAGTCCTTGGTACTATAGAAGAATCCTTTTGAACTAAACATTCACACACACAAGGGTCATGCTCAGCAGCATCAATTTCATAAGTAGAGTCTTTATAATAGGTTGAATAAGAAGAGTTATTCCTATCAACATCTTCCTCTAACAAAGATTCATATCTAGAAGCTTTGTAAGTTAAATCAACCAAATCTCTGAATTCAATAGAATCGAACTTCTTCCTAAGTTCTCTACTTAAGCCATCTTGTACTATTCTCACAAATTCAACCTCTGGTAATTGAAGTTTGCACTTGTTCCTAGCCTTTTTAAATCTAGCAATAAATTGAGCAGCCTTTTCATCAGGTTTTTGCTTTAATCTTGCTAAGTCGGCCATAGTGACTTCAGGTTCAGTTTGATAAAACTGTGCATGAAATAATTCTTCCATCCTTTGCCAATTTGGAACTGACTCTGGTGTCAAATTAGAGTACCATTCGAAGGCCGTTCCTGTCAAAGAATTAGAAAACAACTTCAACTTAATGAACCCATTATTGCCTACATCTTTACACTGGGCAGTGAATCTAGCAATGTGTTCAGTTGTTGATTGTTTTCCATCTCCATGAAATAAAGTAAAATCTGGAATTTTAAACCCCCTAGGAACTTCGAACTGTCTGTCTATCCATTCTGGATAGGGCTTCCTATAAATTTGAGTTTGCACCCCCCGATTTAGAGGTCCATAAACTTCTTGCATGAGGCCTAATATTTCATCTCGAAGGGCTGGACGTTCTCCTAGAGGTACCCTTGAATTAACAGGTGGTTCCTAAGTAGCATTTCTAGGCATGTGATCTTCTGGAAACCTCTGAAAAGGATCATCAAAAGGCCTATGTTGCTTGAAACCTCCTTCTTGCTTTGCAAGAGGTTCATACAAGTAGTTCGAATGTACTCTTCCCATCTCTGGTATCCCTGCATACTTAGGAATTCCAATCTCTGGATTAGGCCTTTTTGCACTGGTCCTATCCTTCTCATTAAAATGATTTCCAGGAGTAAATACATACTCATCAAACCCGTAATCATTGTTTCTAAAACCCTTATCCTCATTTAAACCATCAAAGTTTGGTTCGAATGGGACATTAGTGTTTTATTTGAACACTTTCTTAGGTTTAGGAGTTTGATAATCATGAGTTTTTGCAGGTTCATACCAAGATTTTGGTATATCATCTACATTTATAGGCTCTTTTCCAGGCCTTGACTTAAATTTGCTTGTACTAGCTTCTCCTTTATCCTTCTCAAATGAAGGCAAAGGGTCATGCCTAAGCCCTGATCGCTCTTCTAATTTTTGTAACATAAGCCTCTGGGTCTGAGCCAGTTCCCTAAATGTAGCAATCATTTCAGCAAACAGACTAGATGACACATTTCCTCCAATTTCTGGATTCTTTGGGTCATCAACATGTACAGTTTTATTATTCCTAGTATTCATTCGAGAAGTCTGGCCAATTCCCACATTTAAGTCTTGACCAGTACGAGTTTCTAGGCCTGTTTGAAGGCCTTCCACTTGTTCATTCTCTTTAGAATTAACATTATTCTCATCTTCTGGCGTTTGGCCAACCTGAGAATCATCTGCTTGCTTCCTAAGTTTTGGAGCCATTCAACACTTTTAGGGGTCCCACCGGGCGTGCCAAAAAATATGTTTGGTTCTTTTACTTCTTTGCAATGGAAAATAATTGTGTGCGAGCGTGCCAGAAAGAGTTTTAATCTCCTCCCTCAGATTAACTTTGGAAAAACCAAATCTAATCAGGCGATTGTGTTTTGTTGGTTCAATTACCTCAACTGAGAGGATTTTCTCAACAAGTGAAGAAATGTAAACCAACAAACTTAGGAAATCGAAGAACAAAAAAGAAACAAGATACTTCGATTAATAAACCAAAGGTAAACTTACTTCGAAATTGTCTCCAACTTCAGATACAAGAACTTCGAACAGGTGATTGTTACAGGAACAATCGAGATTAATCCTAACTACTTCCTAATCTACTTCGAACTGAGTTCGAGATCCTAAACTACTTTGCCAATGAACAAACCAAGCATTAGTTTTTTTGATAGCTGTTTGTTGAAGATTTGTCCGGGCATTTTTCACTTTTCAATTTCTTCTATTTATAGACGCTGCTTGCAGTTTGAACTTCCCGCTCAATAAATTTGAACTTGGCTTGCTTCAAACTCCAACTTCTACTCTTCGAATTGGTAGTTTCTTCCCTCCTCCACGTCTGAATTTGAATTCTTTAAATTCTTCCTCCAGAAGCTTTGATTTTGAATCTGCACAGTTGCTTAAACAAACTCAAATGATCATACGTTAAGGTGAATAACTGCCTTTCGATAAGCACTCCACGTGTTCTAACTGCCAATTTGCCTTGTTTCCCAAGTTCACACGTGGAGTTTATGTGTTTAGCAGTTAATATCATGACTTCGAAATCAACCTTTACGTCAGCAATGGCTTGTAACTACCAATAACTGCTTTTCATATTTGAATACAATACGACATCGTATTTTACTCAAATATATTCCTTTAATCCAGTGTGTCTTTATCAACAGGTAATTGCCAACGTTTGGCATTTTCAATTACGTGTTAATTAATTATTGAATTTGTTAATTTTATATGTAAACACCAGGGTAGAATAATGTATTGGCTCCGCCCTTGGGAGGGAGAAAGAACATACATCAGGAGTGCTTCGTGGGTAGTGAATCGAACCAGAAAAAAGAATCTTTGGTTGCCCATCGATGATCAGCGATCTTCTGTCATATGTCACCTCCCTTCCGCGGCAGCCGCCGATCACCGCCAGTAATGCAAACCACCACCACCACATCTCTGGCTACAATTTGTAGCTCCTCTCTCTCTCTCTCTCTCTCTCTCTCTCTCTCTCACACACACACACACACACACATACTATGCCTGCAAATATGAAGATTTCCTCTGGGTGTTTTTCCTCCTTATAAAGCCGGCCAAGCTGGACTCTCTTCCATGACAATGACACCTATATATGCATATAAAATGCAACTTTTGGTATATAAAAGTAAATGTCATATATTCACTGAATACAGAATAGGAAGCTATGAAATCTCTTCAAAATTACAAAAGAATACCATAAATACTAAGGCCGGACTGAAAAATGAAATTAAGGCCGGTTAATCTTTTTGCGTATATATAAATATATCATGTATGTACAGGGACGGAGCCAGGATTTTGGCGTAGGGGGGACGGATATACACAGTAAAAAAAATAATTAAAATTACGACAACGAAATAAATTTTTACTAACTCAAAAAAAAAATCGCTATATATATATATATATATATATGAAACTAAACATGTTTCTAATATCAACTTAGATTGCAAAAGGTATTAACGTTTTTTTAATTCTATTTAGTGTCTACTGAAATCAGGCATCTTGAACTGTGCTCGACACTTTTTTTTGTTATTAAAATTTAAAAGCATCAATAATAGAGTTTGTGTCCAACTCTCGAGCAATATCTTTATCCATATAAGTGATCAAGAAACTTGCTAAATAATCATCCTCCATCTTGTTGCAAAGTCTTGTCTTCACACATTTCATAGTAGAAAATGCACGTTCGGTTGTAGCCGTTGAAACATGTAAAATTATTATAAGCCGAATCAACCTATCGAAAAGATGATATATCGTACACTTTCTTGTCTTCGCCAACATTTCACTCAACTTTGAAATCGTTGACAGATTTTGGAACTCGGGATGCACAGGCACATCAACCTTATAATTTTCCAATTGATATCTTAAGTGGTACTATTTTTCTTGCTCAGTGAAATTCGTTGGATAATATTTCTCTGCAAGCTTGCAAGTATCTTCAATGTTGAATGATCTAAAGCCATCGTGAGGATCTAGAGATATGCTGAGAATGAGCAACTCCATTGTATCTTCCTTAAACTGAGTATTCAATTCTTGCAATTGAGAATTGACTGTTTTGGGAGCCCCTAATTTCTTTTGCTCTTTTCTTTTTCCTACACATCTGATGTCCACAGACCACGTTAAAGAGTTTTGGGCTTCCAAAACTTCAGTGAGACTTAGTTTTTAAAAATGAACGGGCCTTGAGTCCCTAAAGTGAGTTGGGTTATAAAGTTTTTGCGTTGTTTTGTTTATAAAAATTATAATTAAACCTCATTAAAACCAGTTTTAGTACAAAGTTGTTCCATAGCTTGATAAATATTAAAGTTGTTACTATTATTTTTTTTAACGAAAAAACGGAGGGGGGACGGGACTATATAATTTGATCTTAATTTTTTTTTTCAATGTAATAATAAGAATTTTTTAAGACGTGCCCCTACTAGCCCCCCTGGCTCCATCTTTGTGTATGTATATGCTCATGTAACATGTAGAGAGAGTGAGAGAACAAGGTAGGTAGGACACGTGAAATTAGAGGGAGGAAAAAGGCATGTCTAATGTCGGGATTGGGTCTGGTCCGACTCCATCGTAGCTGTGGAACTGATGAAGAAGACAATGGGAATGTCAATCATCCTCTTGGCGTCATCGCCAAAGATTGACTAAATATTAGGCAGATTTTGTACTAGTTTTTCCTTTCTCCTGTTCTATGAATACCATTTTCAGTTGGTACGAGAAAAGCCATATTGTTTTTTATGGTTTGCAATCTCAAGGCTGAAAGCTTATTTTTAAAGTTATTTTTTGTTAAATTGTTCTTATATTAATTATGAAACCTTTGTATATCATAACGTTCATTGGAATGGTTTTATTTTTTAATGAACTCATTTTAGGAAACAAGAAGTAAAGAAGGCCCTATGGATCTCTTGTGATTAATGATTGATGGGTGGTTGTTGTTACTGCAATTTTGTGTAAATCAGAATCATTTTGTGTTATAATTGTGGTGCTCCTAAATTTTAATCCTAATTGTATTGGTGGCGCCAATAGCTATGGGCCACATAGTTGTGATATAATGCCAATTGGTTAATTTGTATTTTTGTTGCACATTAGATCTGGTCTGAATATATTTTGTAAATTTGATGATTCACCTTTCAACTCCCTAAATTCGAAAATTTTAGAAAACTTTTAAGAATGTTGTTTTTATAGAGGCTTGGGATGATTTCGAATCACTGACCGGTCATGATTTCTAAGCCTCCGGGTTGGGTCGTGACACTCTTCCTCCCTGTTAGCATAATATCAAGAAATATTATGTTACCATGCTTTTTAGATTTATTTTCTAATACTCCCAAAGACAAATACCCCTCAATGATGCTAATCTTATACGGAAAGAATGATTGAAATAAGATAGAGAAAGATTGATTGTAAATATGGGGTAATGATTGAAAATATGAATAATGATTTGGGGGAAATAGGGGTAAAAAAATTTAAATTTGAAACCAAACAAGGCCTTTGACCTTGTTCAATTGGGTTTCCAAACCCAGTCTCTATTTTAAAATCAATGGGGCTCTCTGACCCAAAGTACATTTTCTTTCTCCTTCCCATTTTGGAAGACACTATCCCAGTGCACAAATAAGTCTATGGGGTCTACTTCGGAATCCCATACAAATGATCCAAGCCGTCCATCAACTTTGAAATAAATTTTCAATTGGCCTACGAGAAAATCAGCTCAATCTAAAAACTTTATTTGATCAAAAATTTAGAATCCTGAAACGTGAAGAAATTTTAAATAAAAAGTTAACTAATCGGATAAAGTAGTTACAAAAATCTGATTGAGCAAACTTTTTTCGAAGTGACTCAAAAAATTATTTTAAAGTTGATGAACAGCTTAGATTATTTGTATAAGACTTTGAAGTGGACCCCACGGACCCATTTGTGGATAGTGTCCCCCGAAATGGGATGGAAAGAGAAAATGTACTTTGGGTCAAAGGGCCCCACTGGTTTTAAAATAACGGGTTTTGTAGGGATGGCAATTTCTCCAAACCCGATGGATACCCGCCCCACCCCCGGCTATTTGGAGGTGGATATTATTCGATTTTTCATCCAATAGGAGCAGGTGTGGTAGAACTTAAAGAATCCCTGGTTGAAAATGGAGCGGGTATGATTTTGTGAAACCCGTCTCCGAATACCCGTACCCGCCCCGTTTCAAGTTGTATACATATTTTTATGAGCGGGTATGATTTTTATGCCGGCATATAGTAGTATATAAATGTATATGTATGTGTGTGTGTATATATATATATATATATATATATATATATATATATATTAGTATAATTTATGTATATTTTTCCGAATTAAAACTATATATTGTTAAAAGAAGTTTAATGATTGTAGTTATTAAAATTGTATATAATCTTGGTAGACTGTTATTTCTTCGCAACTTTCTATTCTATTTTGTTTTAAATGGTTGTTTTTTGTTAGTATAGGACACATAAATTAGATCTCTTTTTTTTTTATTCAATTAGTTTAGATATGGATTTACCCGAATATACCCGATCCCCAATGAGAGGCGGGTATGGTGGATTGTCCACTATCCCTTTTGGATATGGAGGTGGGGATAGGGAAGAACTTCGCAATTGGAAATCGGAGGTAGAATAGGGTTCCCCGATTCATACCCTACCCGTTGCCATCCCTGGGGTTTTGGAAACTAACAATGATTATGTACAACAGAAATTTTTAACACATTCACATGGTGAATTGAGTCCACACACATTTCACACTCATGTGCGAATGGGATCCATATACCACGTGAGTTTGCTACTGATGTGTTTGAAAACTTTTTTGTTGGAGATTTTATATTTTTGTTTGGCAACCCAACTGAACAAGGTCTTTACTCTCTCTCCCACTCCTCTCCCGGTAAACTTCAGAGTCAACTCCACTCATCCAGTTCAAAACCAAACCCAAAATGAAAACCTCCTCTCTTCCAAATCTCAACCGCGAAACCACCTCCTTCGCCAATTTCTTCACCTTAGTCCAAAAACCAGACCACCATGACGACACTACCCTCAATAAGCGCCCAAAAGTTGACCACAGCGAGGACACCGAAGCCTCCGAAACGTCGCCGTTCAAAGACATCATCTTACCATTTACAATAATGATACGGCCACAACCCCTCAACCACAGTCAGCCACAAACTGCCACTGTTCACGTGGGCCCCACGTGGGGGCCCACCCACTTGACCCCAGGGAAAAAAAAAAAAAAAAAAAACGAAAAAATTTTGAAAATACCCAAATCTGGGTTTTCCTTTCATTTTACGCGGGCAGAGAACCAGAGAGCGAGAGAGAGAAGAGAGGAAGAAGGAATCGGCCCAACCTCACGCCTCCGACGTCCGACCGTCCATTCACCGGCGACCACCACCACCAGTCCGACGCCCTCACTCCACGACGAAGACGCCGCAGTCGAAGAACCGTTAGTGGTTTTGAAGTTGTACGGAGAAGACGAGTCGAATCAACCCGCTCGAAGGTCTCTCTCTCTCTCTCTCTCTCTCTCTCTCTCTCTCTCTCTCTCTGTAACTCGTTAGTGGTTTAGATTTGTTGATCTTGATTAAGAATTCGAAGACCCTAAATTGTTGATTCAGAATTTGAAAAAACCCTAATTTGTTGATCTTCAATTGATTTTGTCGTACTCAAATAGATTGATGATTTTGTAGCAGTTTTGCTTGTAATTTCTAGCTTCGGATGATTTCTGGCTTCGAATTTGAAATAGATTGATGAAATAAAAGCATGTCTGGCTCGGATGAAAAAGTAGCAGTTTTGCTTGTAATTTCACACCCAAGTAAGGATGAATCCCAGAAAGTATCTTCGCGTTCTTGCTATGAACATTTGAAAACCCTAATTTGTCGCACAGTTGAAGGAAATAGATTGATGATTTTGTCGTATTATCATGTCGTTCAGCTGAAATAGATTGATGATTTTGAATTCTAGCTTTTGATTTGCTTGCTTTGTATTGTGCTCTCTTTGCAATCATGGCAACTTGTAGTTTATTGTGTTCAGGAAATTTCAATCTGTAGTCTGGGCACCACTTGGTTGCTAATAAGTTGTTTCTAGTCAATCAAAGCTCTTCAAAATGCAGCCCCCATCAGATTTGATTATCTATTGGACTATTGGTAGATTCAGTTTTCTCTTAACCCTGTCCTCTGTGAAACAGCGCTAGCAAAATGAAACAAAGTTAAATTCTCTTAGCTTTTATTGAGTTCTTTGGTCTTTGAAGTTCATATGTTACTGTTTGTGGTATTTTCACCTTGCTCCTAATTGTAGGTGGCATGCTGACTCTGCTGTAATGTTATATTGTTAAGTTTATGTACAAATAGGGATAGCACTTGTTTTGGTGGAGATGAACTCAAAATTTTCCATCTCAAAGCATACTCGGACATATATATACATTCTTGAAAATCATCTTAATACGTTTAGCACACGCATTGGGACTGGCAATTAGTCAAGCGCCAAGTTTTTGTCATTTAACATACGTAGGTGCCTCACATTTCAAGTAGTCAACCCAGTGTATATCAGGAAGTGAAAGTACCACAACTCAAATTTGAGACAAGACTGTCTAAAGTTCAATGATATTCCAATTTTTTTAGCAGTGTGGATAATTTTCTGTTTACAAATACTTGCATTTTCTGTCCCATTTACGTGCAGTCTGTGGTTGGATTCAAGGGGAGCAATTATCCCTGCTTTTGCTATTGAAACTGTTTGTTGTTCCATCACCTGAAAAAAAGTACATTGTTAGACTAGCAATAGAGCAGTTGGAGGAATAAAAGACTAACTAAATGCAGCTATTTCGTGGCATATAAATGCAGTACATCAATATTTCACCTTATAGGAAAAACTTATAGCAATGCTCCTTTTTTGGTGGCTTCGTACTCGTCTTGGCATTGATATGAAACAATGACCTCGTACTCATCTTGGCTCTCTTTATTTGGTAACATGAAAGACACATACGCCGAGGACAATACTTGTGTTATGAGGTGCCGAGGACAATACTCTCCGGCGGATACGTACAATACCCTATTGCATATTTCTAAAGCTTATATCCTTGCATATATCTTTTAAGTTTGCCTTGTACCAGGTTATATCATGGCTTCCACTTCTTCGAACGCCAGATCTGGATGGCCTATAAAAGTTTGTGCTTGCGGAGCCGGTACGTGCATCCCCACCAAGGCTGGCCCTACGGCTAAAAACCCTGGCCGATACTACTATAAATGCCCCGTTAGCACTGTAAGTCTCCACACATACTTTTCTTGTTTGAGTACTTTTTATTTATCCTTTTCCCATCGACCTCTCATTATTGGTAGTAGAATGTCTGACATTTTTTTTTTCCTCACTAGCCCTGCAGGCAATGGAATGGTTGGTGCGATAACAACAAACAAAATGTCTCACATTTGGGAGATGATAGGGCATGCGACTTCACTGGACCATTCTCATTCCCTCAATACAATGTCGACCTCAACAACAACTTAAGGGAACTCATCTCCACCATAAGGAATGCAGTCCGTGTTGTAGTTATCCAATCCCTTATTGGGTTTGTAATTTGTGTATTCTTAGTTATCCACCTTTTCTATTGCCTACTTTTATGTTGTGGAATACCATTTGATTGTCTGATGAGACGCTAATGCGTCGGGTATGCAACAAAATAGAGGAAATGCTGCCCAAATTTTTTCAAAACTACCAACCTAAATGCTATTTTCTGCACTATTAGAGCAGTTTCTGCACTTATAGAGTAGTTTTGACCAACCTAAAGTGATTTTTCTGCACTTGGAAAACACTTTCAGCGAGTATAAGTCAAATTTTATGCACTTTTAAACCAGTTTCAGCAACCTAAATGCTATTTTCTGCACTGCTAGAGCAGTTTCTGCACTTATAGAGCACTTTTGACCAACCTAAAGTCATTTTCTGCACTTGGAAAACACTTTGAGGTAGTATAAGTCAAATTTTATGCACTTTTAAACCAGTTTCAGCAACCTAAATGCTATTTTCTGCACTGCTAGAGCAGTTTCTGCACTTATAGAGCAGTTTTGACCAACCTAAAGTCATTTTCTGCACTTGGAAAACACTTTGAGGTAGTATAAGTCAAATTTTATGCACTTTTAAACCAGTTTCAGCAACCTAAATGCTATTTTCTGCACTGCTAGAGCAGTTTCTGCACTTATAGAGCACTTTTGACCAACCTAAAGTCATTTTTTGCACTTGGAAAACACTTTGAGCTAGTATAAGTCAAATTTTATGCACTTTTAAACCAGTTTCAGCAACCTAAATGCTATTTTCTGCACTGCTAGAGCAGTTTCTGCACTTATAGAGCAGTTTTGACCAACCTAAAGTCATTTTCTGCACTTGGAAAACACTTTGAGGTAGTATAAGTCAAATTTTATGCACTTTTAAACCAGTTTCAGCAACCTAAATGCTATTTTCTGCACTGCTAGAGCAGTTTCTGCACTTATAGAGCAGTTTTGATCAACCTAAAGTCATTTTCTGCACTTGGAAAACACTTTGAGGTAGTATAAGTCAAATTTTATGCACTTTTAAACCAGTTTCAGCAACCTAAATGCTATTTTCTGCACTGCTAGAGCAGTTTCTGCACTTATAGAGCAGTTTTGACCAACCTAAAGTCATTTTCTGCACTTGGAAAACACTTTGAGCTAGTATAAGTCAAATTTTATGCACTTTTAAACCAGTTTCAGCAACCTAAATGCTATTTTCTGCACTGCTAGAGCAGTTTCTGCACTTATAGAGCAGTTTTGACCAACCTAAAGTCATTTTCTGCACTTGGAAAACACTTTGAGCTAGTATAAGTCAAATTTTATGCACTTTTAAACCAGTTTCAGCAACCTAAATGCTATTTTCTGCACTACTAGAGCAGTTTCTGCACTTATAGAGCAGTTTTGACCAACCTAAAGTCATTTTCTGCACTTGTAAAACACCATCAGCTAGTATAAGTCCATTTTTATGCACTTTTAATACCAGTTTCAGCAATCTAAAGACACGATACGGACACGATACAAACAAGACACGATATGGACACGATACAAACAAGACACGATATGGACACGATACGATAAATAAAAAGAGTAAAATACAGTTCATTGACAATCACTTGAATACAATACAAGCACGATACGATTAAACAAAAAAAAAATTAAAGAGTACAATACATTCCATTAACTAACCAAGTGATCTACTTTTTCTCATTATTCATTCCATTCATCATTTCTAAAAAACTTCGTTGAACACCATGCCATTCTTGCAATTGACTTCCCATTAAACTTGAGTGTGGCCCTCCCCAACCTTGTGGCCCTCCCCAACCTTGTGGCCCTCCTCTTATTGCACTCTGCATGGTCGGCATGAAATTCGGTGGATTTTGGAAGTTATGGGCATTCATGTTTGGCCACATGAATGGCCCCATGTTTGCATAATTCTGCCATATAAACAAAAATTAACATAAATGAAGACCAAAAATTAACCATCAAACAGGACAATACCAAACTCAAAAATTAGTTACTTACATTGAAATTTACAATACTCTCTTGTGTTGTAGGCACATTGAGTACTGCATTATCTCCGATCTCCTGAAATTAACAAATGAGATTACTACGAATCACTCAATCAATATATCTATATCGCTATATTAACTCGCAAGAAAAAAATTCAATACAAAGTTATACCTTAACTTGTTCCTTGGACACGGCGGCCTTCCCGGCGGTCAAACTTTTCTTCTTAACTGCTTCCCTTTTCTTCTTAACCGCTTTTTCCACGATACTTTGCTTCCTTTTACACGGCGGTCTTCCTTTTCGAGTAACACTTTTAGGGTCAAGTATGTTGGTGCTTTGCTTGGAAGGTATAACTCCATCTCCAAATGAAAAAGAATCAACTCTATCATCAACCATATTGCTTGCACAAACAACCTGGGTTTCAATCACCCGGGTTTCAATGAACTGCCTTTTGTACTCGTGCCCCTGTGCCATCACCTCATTATACCTCTCTTCATTGTCCTCCACCAAGTCGGCAATCTCCTTATAGAGATTGCAAACGTTGTCATTCCGGCGCGCTTCAATGGTTTTTTCGGATTTGTCGTAACTTATCCGAACTTTAGTGTGGGTCCTTTTCACATTTTTGCACCATCTTCTCAACACATACTTTTCTGGCACTTTGTGAATTCCCCTGAGCTGGTACACAAACAGTTGATGCTTACACACCATTCCTTTACACTCAAATAGTCGGCAATTACAATGAGTTTCAGATGTTTCACCATTAAAATGAATTTTAAACGGTATACACTTCTGAAATTGGTCTTCTCCTTCGCCAACTGTGATCAACTCTTTGACCTCATATAACGTCACAACATCACCTACTATTGTTTCACCTAAAGAACATACCATTTTCCCACAATATTGTACATGAAACTCTCTAACCTTCGCATGAGTGTAAGCACTTAGAAATTGCTTCTCCAACCCATCGTGAGTTATGCAAGGAATAAAAGTGTGCCAACTAGTGTGATCTTCTTGTTTTTCATTTTCCACCTTTTTCGTCAATGCATTTTCGTATTGCTCAACGAATTGTTTCAAGGTCGTCGTTGAACTAATGAAACCATCAAAGTATGCATTCATACTCTCGCTCCGTTGTGTAGATGACATTCCCGCCCAAAACACATTTTTCACAAAAGCCGGCACCCACCGCTCCTTCTCCAAATACAACCCATGTAACCATGTGTTACTTTGAAGCTCGTACTTTTTAATGAGCGCATCCCAAGCAGTCTCAAATTCTTCTACTGTCAATGAATCATAAACTGCGGAGCGAAAACGGTAACTTATTTTTTCATAAGCTTCATACCCTTTCAACTTTTCCGGCACCTTCTTCATGATATGCCATATGCACCATCGATGTCGGGTATTGGGGAATATTTTCTCTATAGCATTCCTCATGGCGGCGCATTGATCGGTAATAATTGCATTTAGAGCACAACCCGACATGCATGTCAACCAATTCTTAAATAGCCAGGCAAATGACTCCGTATCTTCATGGGAGATAAGTCCACATCCCAATAATACCGAGCTACCATGATGATTGACGCCTACGAAAGGAGCAAAAGGCATGTCGTACCTGTTGACAAGGTATGTTGTGTCAAATATCACAACGTCACCAAACTCCTTACAAGCTGCCCTACTTCTTGCGTCGGCCCAGAATACATTCCTTAATCGACCCTCTTCATTCAAATCCACTGCATAAAAGAAGTCTCTGTTGTCAGCTTGCATTCTCATGAAATATTGATTCATTGCCTCAGCATCTCCTTCCGTAAGTTGTAAACGTCGAACCTTATCCAAATAATTCCGGCAATCCCTCGGCAAATATGGAACCTTATCAGGTCCACCGGCTTCAATTTGAAGCGAGTCAATAGTCTTATTCAATCTGATCCCAGCTTTGTCATTCATCACAAGGATCTTTTTGGTACTTGAATCAAGTGTCCTATTGCTCTTAAAAAATCTTGACTTTCCCAGACTTTGTTCATGATTGTGGTCCAACATAACCCGACTTATCCTCCACTTTCCCTCCTGGGTTAAACAAATATTCAGGTGAGCCGGACATTCTGTTTTTGACTGTGGACGTGGCTTGGCAAGGTTGCTTCCTCTAACCCTTGGCTTTCCACCTTTGCTGCATTCAAATACTACATGGATCAAGACTCCATCTTTTCCCTTTTTCGAAGTTCTTTTAGCCACTGCAAACCCCTTTTCTTTTGCAAATTTGGAGTAATACAAATAAGCATCGTCGGGGCTGTCGAATTCCATTCCCATCTTTGGTTCCTCAACTGTATCTTCAGAATTCTCATTTGCCGTTTTACCATCACCACCCTCCTTTATTGGAGAACCATTCGTACCCTCTTCTTCTACGTTGTCTCCACTCCATACTTCTTCCACTTTTTCATCCCTTTCAATTTGGGAAGATATAGGACACATCACGGATGGTGGTGAAGGTATCTGAAACATCACCTGCATATTACAAAATAAACACGAGCACGTGAGTATAATACACGGAATATGAAATCATGTTGGCAATTTAGAGACATCTTGCTTCGTTAGATTAATTAATAGACATATTAATGCACTAAATACTGACTTACTAGTACATGATAATGATTTAGATGTTTTCAGTAAGCACATAACAGATTCGGTTGCATGATGTTGGTTCTAACTATTGTCTTGCGCACATAAAAAATATGTCCAAGCAGGAAAACTAATAATGTCGAATGCCGAACCAGTGGCGACTCCAGGAATATAAGTTAATGGGGTCGAAAAATTTATCAAACCAACTTCTAAAATTGTGAATTATATGCCGATTCAATCTTTAGAGTTTTTAATGGGTTCATACATTGGCCAATACAAATGTATACCATAGCAGTAGTAGCATTCCCATATCTTTCAATGGGGTCAGTTGACCTCAGTAGTGTCGCCCCTGTGCCGAACGGAAATCAATTACGAATCGTGCAGACATGAAATAAGATCTACTTTCCGAGGGACTACCATGGGAATTATGCTCTGTACAGAGAGAGAGAGAGAGAGAGAGAGAGAGAGAGAGAGACCTTCGACTGGGCTTCGGACTGGTGGTGGTGGACGGTTCTTCGACTGCGGCGTCGTCGTCGTGGAGTGAGGGCGTCGGACTCGGACTGGTGGGTGGTGGATGGTTCTTCGACTGGGCCAATTCCTTCTCTTCTCTCTCTCTCGCTCTCTGGCTTTCTCTGGTTTTCTTGCCCGCGAAATGGCACCCCAAAACCCAGATTTGGGGATTTTGAAAATTTCGGGTTTTTCTTTTTTTTTTTTTTTTTCCTGGGGTCAAGTGGGTGGGCCCCCGCGTGGGGCCCACGTGAACAGTGGCAGTTTGTGGCTGACTGTGGTTGAAGAGTTGTGGCTGTATCATTATTGTACCATTTAACGGTATCGAACGTTTAGCGGTGTCGAGTTTCGTGTTCGGTCGTGGATCGGAACAGAAGGACCAAACCAATCGGAGAACGAGTCCCGTGGGGACAAACCAATTTAGCAGCAACGTCGGAGCACGTCCAGAAGGATCGAAAATTACCCAGTTGCGGTGTAACAGTACTTTCCTTTCATCCCCATATAGTGTTGTACCGAATCAGAAGTCGGCGCCGATTGTCGTGAAAGTTCTTAACAAGGGAAACGCGGCGGCGGGGTGGAAGGTGCGTACGGAAGGTGCGTTCAGGGGCGTACGGAAGGTGCGGTCTTTCCGGTACATTGCCGAGATCCTAGATCCCGACCACAAGACCCTGGGCATGTTTGTCACGGCGGAGGAGGCGGCCAGGGCTTACGACGCTGCCGCCAGCGAGCTCCATGGTGCCAAGGCCAACCTTAATTTCCCGCTGCTTTTGGGAAACGAGCCGACAAGGGGGAAGGATCAGATGTATTTCAGGGGCGTACGGGAGGTGCCTTGTTGCCGGTACGTTGCCGAGATCCAAGATCCCGACCGCATGACCTGGGTCTCGCTGGGCATGTTTGTCACGGAAGAGGAGGCAGCCATGGCGTACGACGCCGCCGCCAGAGAGTTCTATGTTTCCAAGGCCAAGCTTAATTTCCCGCTGCGTGAGGAGAATAAAGCGTGGAAGAGTTTGATTGAATATGCTTTCACAAAGATGGCATGATTGAATAATAATTGCGATCAGAGCGCCAGCTTGGATTAAACTCTCACGTGATGGTTAAACCAATCAAGATGGTTTGCTCCCAGGATACAGATACAGCAGCAAACTTGGATTAAACTCTCAAACACCCGTGAGGTGGTGAATTTACTTTTAAGGAAACCATGTACAGGGAGGGCATCGGTTTGCTGCTTTTTTTAATTCGTTACAGTTTGTGTAATTTCGTGTTCTAGTTGTTAAATTCCAAAAATTATAATTATTTACTGTTTTTCTACAATCTTAAAGCAAATCTGTTTTGGAAAACAGTTTCTTGTATCGGTTTCTGTCTACGGTTTGTGAAATTCTTGGAAATCTGGGTTGATACTCTAGAAGTTTGATTCGACAAATATATTGTGTACTCGTTTTCCTGAGCATAGTCGGTACATAGCTTTTTGGAAAGATACGAAAAATTTTGGACTTCTAATCGGTGCTTGTAATTTTAATTACCAATTGTTTGGGCTACTTGGTTCTGATATACTATGTACGTGTTAAGTTGTCGGTACAGCGGGTTAAGGGCATCCACAGTGGGCTAGCAATATGGCTCCTAAGCTTGACTCCTAACATGTACCTAGCCATGTCCTCAAATATTGCTTTCAATGGGCTCCCCAAACAAGCTCCTAAGAGTGGCTCCTAAAATTGGCTCCTAGCACAATAGCTAAATTTAGGTAGCCTTCTAGCTAACTCTAAGTGGGGCCAAAGTCTTTAATTATTTTTTTAATATAAAATATTTGAAAAATTTTGGACTTCTAATCAGTGCTTGTAATTTTAATTACCAATTGTTTGGGCTAATTGGTTCTGATATACTATGTACGTGTTAAGTTGTCGGTACAGCGGGTTAATGGGTTTTTGTCTAAAGCTGAATTTGGTTAGTATAATAAAGTTTGGAAAACCGTGAGCAAGCTTTTGAGATTTTAATACGTAACACACCTCATTTCCAGGCACTTTCCTGGCAATTTCCAAAAACACGTTCTTGGCGGCCACAGTGTTTAGGTTGGTGAAGAATCTTGAATTCAAGATTCTTAATTTTATCAAATCTCGACAAAATCTATTGGTGAACAAGTTATCCACTTTACATGTTGAAAGGCGGGGCTTTGATCCTGCATTTCAAGATCACAGGTACATCCCTCTCCATATCCTCGTAGTCTCAGACGCCCAAACTCCACTAACCAAGCTCTTATGACAATTAAACTTTAGCCCTGAAATAATCTAAATGTACCAGTATGCACATTATAATTGTATAAGAAAGAACTATAGTGCTAATTATGTCTGACCATGGCTTTCAATTAGGGGTGCTCACGGTCCGGATCGGTCCGGATTGGCATGAATCCAATCCTAATCCGCGAGTCACGGTTTTTTGAAAATACAATCCGTGTCCGATCCAAAAGTCTCACGGTTTGGTTCCAATCCGAACCGCGAGTCACGGATCGGTTCCGGATTAATCCACGGATTTTCAACTTATTCGGAAAAAACAACAAACAAAGGCAGTAAGACACTAGCAAGTAGCAAATGCACTAAATAGAAAGTTTAAAGTTGGAAATCCCAATAAAAAACAACAAAGGCAGTAAGGCATATAGTTATATAACTGAACAAACAAAGGCACAAACTTATATTACCACAAAGGATAGCAGATAGTTACTTCCGGTTCACTCACAAAGACAATAGCAGATAGTTACTTTCCAGTTCACTAAAAAACAGAGAGTATATATAGTAGCACTACTTTCAATAGTACCAACTCAATAGCTAAGAACTTCATTCCCAAACTCATATCAGCAAGAGCGAAAGTATGGACACCTGATCCGAACCAAAACTCACCACATCCATCAAAAGGCACCAAAATGAAAATACTGAAAACTATAATATCAAATTCCACTACGTTAATCTTCAGTCCTGAAACAATCTGAAGTACTTGAACCCTTCAGAATAAACTTTGCAAATCTAAACGTACAAGTCGAATAAAAACCGACATATTCCCCCTTTTGTTGGGACTTCCCTCCACTGAAGTTTCAATGTTTGAAAATGACTGCAATAATATATACCTCAGCTTAGACTAATTTTATGCTCAGATATAAATAGCATGCACGTGATATTAGGCAACCAATAAGAAGAAAACAAAATACATGATGATAATAGTCTGTTGAGATATGTAGTAGAGATTAGTTTTACACCTGTCTAAAGTACATGCTTATATCTTTTAATGTATCTTTCCTTCAAGATTTGTGCCAACTATCAAAATTATACATCTCTCGTGTCCAAAGAAATCACCCAGGCTGAAAAGCGTTTCTTAACAGTTTGCAAGGACATTGCACAAAAAATAATTGATGGGTGGGATTTTCTTAACACTTAGAAACAAGAGCAGAGAAGCACACAAACTGAACTTCATTCACACCAATTAAACTTGCAAATAGAACAAATACTTTCCCCCTCTCTTTTTTTTTTTGCTGAATTTCCACACATAATACAATTCACACACAGTCATACACATGTAGAGTGGATACTCAACTATGATAGAGGAAAATAATGACACTGGACAAATTATAACCCGCGCAAACATATGAAGGCTCTCACAAACTGTGGAGGTCACAATAAAATCAGGTTTAATTTTGAACAACAATGATCATTTCCCAGCAACAATTTCGTTTCTTTTTCCCATGGAAAAAACATTATGGAAACGTTACTGACTTGGTGTTTTTGAGTCATGCTTTTTAAAACTAACTCAACGAAGACATACTATGTCTCTTACTAAATTAGATCACCGAGTAAAAATCTATATTGCTATGGGTGGTGTGTGAAATGTCACAGACCCGAACACCATTCCACTCTTGAAGATTGGAAATTCTATTGGAGCCAATTCAGGCGTGAATAACAGGTCCATATAAAGAAAACTGACCATGATACTATGAGAAACATAGGCATGAAAATGAGCAAATATCAAACACTGTGGGTAAGTATGTTGGGAAATCTAGTAATGGCAGAAGCAACCTCACCGGGTTTCATTTCCAAAGTTGCAAGGCATTAAACCATGGGGATAAGCTTCTCGTCCAAATGACCAAGTGTTTTGGGGCACTTCGAAACAACATAACGAAGCTTTCTTTCTTGGATACCGAAATTTCTCAAGTAGTCCCAGTTTTCATGGGCTTTTTGCCTTTGCACACTCTCAAGGCGCTTGCACTTTTTGAACTTTGCATCAATACTTTTATCATCAAAGCCTCTGCCCTTGAAAAACCACCTAATGCTAACTATTGTAGCTGTTGTTGATTTCTATCTCCCCTGTAAGATATTGATTGAATTTATTCAAAATATTAGAATAAAAAAATTACTAATTTTCTGAACGTGAAAAAGGTTACCCATAATCAGAAACCAAAAAGGGAACAAGCTTATACAATAGAAAACCAAGTGACATCACAGTCCGAAAGTGTATGATTGTGCAACTACAAAGAGCACCAGCCTAAAGTACACTGTTAAAGTTTCCACATAGCTGACTTCCAAACTCTCGTCATAAAATCATCTAATGCAAGATCCTTTCCACTAATCAGCTGAAGGATGTCTACGATTTTTACTCATAAGTAATCATGCTCAGAGCTAGGGCAGGCCTTGACATTTTGGGGTTCCAAGGCAAATCTAAGAAAGCAAGGCCCTTTATCCATTTAACAACCAAAATGATAAAAGGACAAGGCAACTTCAAGAAAAAAAATATTAGTATTCAGCAAGATACAGTTTTAAAATACGCATATCATTGCAGAAATTGAAACAATTACTTAAAAGATCATTCTTGTTGGTTTTTTAGCTGCAAATATGTTAATTATGCTTCATATGGTCATTATAATTCTGTAGGACTACATTTATGGAATACTACACAACTTTTTTGGCGCCAATCATTTTAGCAAAATGTTGGAGGCCCATCACGAATGCCTTACCCGCCTTTGCTCAAGGCCAGTACTGTTCAGAACCTACTATTAAGTACAAACAAACATAATTTGGAACCCTCCCATTATTCAGCCATAAAGCGTAGAAAAAATATTATTCTCCCAAGAAGCTTACCCAAAAAAGGCCCAAAATCAAAAATCAAATATTGCATAAAATTAACAAGCAGAAACAAAGAAAAAGAGAACCACATTGCTGTTCACCCTTCATTTCCTCCGAACTCCATCAAAAACATTGCTGTTCACCCTTCGTTTTTACACTTGTGTGATGAGCTATTTAGGGTTCTTGGAAATTGATAGTAAAAGATACGAAAAGTGAAAGAAAGCTATACAACAGATTGCACGTGTATCAATGGACAGTATACAGACGTACCTGCATTGTCGTTTGGCAAGAGAGCTCGCTTCATTTTCACAGAGACTGGTATTTATAGTTTTCTGCTAAAAATGGGTTTGATTCGGTGTAGCCAAAGCTATTTTCAGAAGAACAATTTGACATAAATCATCTTCGATTATGTACGATTCAATTCTCGATTGACATGATTCTTGTCATGGTTTATCTTCTCGACAAGATCAAAAACATGAACTCATTCGATCGTATTAATAATCATGTAATGAATCACAATCGAGCAATTACTCCACCTCCTTGTATTGTCCATAAAAAGGGTCGGATTGAATGTGGGCAACTCTATTTTCACCCAAAAAAATTCACACAAATCATCTCAGATCATGTACTAATAAGAACTAAATTTGTATAATAATTAACAAGATTTATCATATTGACAAGATCTAAATGTTGAACAATTTTGATCAGATCAATAATCCCGGAATCAATCTCGAGTGATGAATTAAGTTCGTCAAACGGACAAACGGGTAAACGACGTCGTTTTGGGTACATGACATAGGACCTATGTCATGTACCCAAAACGACGTCGTTTACCCGTAGCATCGCATCTCTTATAAACGGCTCATCTCAGGGCGAGCACCAGTCGTCGTCGCCTCCATTTCCCCCAAAGATTACAATCTCTCTCTCTCTCTCTCTCTCTCTCTCTCTCTCTCTCTCTCTCTCTCTCTCTCTCTCTCTCTCTCCATCCATACTACAATTCACTAAAAATTTTAGGTCTCAAATGGCCGTGAATTTTCTTCGAACAGAGGCCTTACATTTCAGGTATACAAAAATCTCAATTTTTATCCGAATCGTATGCGATCCATATTAGGCTATCGATTTGATCATTTCATGTTTCCTACTTCAGTTCAGCTCAATCTTCTTTGTCACTGTCAATTTTCCTTTGTTTAGATTTAGATGTACTCCAATGGAGCATCGAGAGTGTTTGGGTAAGCTATTTGGCCACAAGCAAAATCGATACAAAAGTTGCAAATATTGAATGAACATGTTTCATGAACACCACGTAAGTGGCATAGATTCAAGCAAAATCATAAACTTCTGGTATAACAAGACATGCTAACAGATTCTTCTTATGTTCTTATCAAATTTTGTACGTTTCTGTTTACTTTTTATGGACACTGATACAACTAAAGCAAAACACACAATAACACAGAATATTGCGGATTAGTCCACATCACCTCAAGCCAACCACCCAAAACCTCCCAAAAGGAAACCCACTATCAGCAACAGCTTAGTGGAAAGTTTGGAGAGATTAATCCAACTACACTACCACTGCATATAACTGTCAAACTTTTTAGCATTGGAATAGGAAGAAGACTCCCAACTGAAAGAGAAAATTGAGGAAACTACTCAGAGATTATTAGATGAGTATGTGGTGCAGGTGTGTGTCCAAGCATTAGAACTCTAGCCTCCCTATAAACGAAGTTTTAGGATATAGGATAGGTGTCTAAAAGTTGAGTATGGGTACGGGGGCATGTCCTAAACACATTTTTCCATTGTGATTTGTGCAATATGCAGTATTGATTTACTGAAGCTCAACTGGTTAAGATATGGGCTTTTTATCCCATCCATGTGAGGCTAGAAATGTTTCATTAGCCAATTCAAGGTTCTTTTGCTTGAATATTGTAAAACTAGAAGATCTAAGTGTCTATATTGGGTGTGGGTGTCGGACATATATTCAACAACCTAATCCATATCATTCCATCCTCCACAGGTACTTTGAGGATAATAGAAGAGTCCCTCTTACACTGCCATAGAGTTATTGGGTATATTTCACGCCGATAGTTGCATTTTGGATGGTTGATCACTTGGAAGAAATTATTCTGCTTTCTGTTCTCTGAGAAGAAGTTTCAAGTACTAACATGGCTCAATGATGACTCACCCTGGTTTATGTTATGGTATTCGTACGTTTTGATTTTGATTGTTAGGAGTATTACTCAGTGAGGTATTTGAGTCATTCTATATATTGTACTCCACTCTTTATAAATCAGTAATGTGTGTATTAGGCTTAATTTAAAACCCTAGACACCTTTTTCTCTCTAACATTACTTATATAAAATTGCGGACAAGACCAAGAGCCAAAAGATAATGTTGACCCTGAGACAATCTTTTGACGTAGGCACTGTGTTTCATGATTTCCCTCATTTTGATTTTGATGAAATGACTAAAGAGCTATATTTTTTGCTATATTCACAGATAAAGGGAAACTTTACATGTGGGGCCAGAAGTGCAACTGTTTCCTGTCGAAGTTAAGTTCCTAATGGAGGATGATAGTTTGGGGACTCATCACATGCTCTCTGTCCCAATTGGTGCATCTCCTGTAACCTGTTTGGTTTCGAGGTTAGGTTGCAAAAGAGAGTAGTACATTTTTTTGCATTACATTCGATGGATGGTTGAGTTTGGATTGACTTCACAAATGGAAATGTGGATGAGATTTATACTGCAACTCCAGATTTTTTTGGCCAAGAAGATATTATTCGTCAACAGCATACATGAGGAGAATGCAAAATTTGTAGGTAAAAGTAAAACTGATCGCCCTCTCTACCTCTCCTATGCATGAAACAATGCATTGGGTTCTTTTAGCCTGGGTTTGGATCAAGGATTTGGAGGAACAGAAACTGCTGAGAGAATTGTCAATGGATCCAACAGTGTATATTTGAACTTTATTTCTTAATTTTCTTCTCTCTCTGCAAATTCCTCCTTAACTCCTTGATTCAAATACAGTATTAGCAACCTTCTATCACTCTGGTTGATCTAACGAGTTTTCCAAATTGCAGGTTGCGCTTTGCTTGAACTGCTATAGCCTTCGACCGCAGCCTCATCAACCATCGATAAGACATTTGACAAATGGAAAGAGATTGGATTATTGTTCCAAATGTAGCAAACTGCACAATAGTTATCTTTTTTGACTTTAAATTACGCACCTGAAGTTCCATCTCACTTGTATCTTGCACCTGAAGGTTAGTTATGGAAATTTTGCTCTTTCGTAATCATTGCATGGATAAGGATGTGAACTTTAGTATCTAAGATGATTAGGGGCTATCTCTTGTAGTAGCCTATCATCTGTGTATTGCCCCAATATATCGTGTTGGGTTTGAGAATTCTGCCAAGGTAGAAGAAAGTTATCTAATAGGTTTCTGATAAAAACTTTTCACATTTTTTGCCACAAGCAGACGATAACTCAAGTTAGTTTCCAAACAGTTTGGTTAATGATATAATCACGTTACCTAGGCCCGTAGGAAATTTTTCAAATTGTACTTGTTTCTATGTAGGTTGACTGTTTTATACACCTGTTTTAGATGCTTATTCTGTATGTTTACCTAATCCTGTTAGTAGATGCTTCAACTTTGAAGAAAGAGGTCGCTGAAGGTGTCGACCTCATGGTTGCAAGGGAGCTTACAGGAGGTTAGTATACTTTGTGTCTCAGTCGCACTGCCATTCTACATGTCTTCTTTTCTATATAATAGAATTTTGATTTCCATAATCGTGATGCTACCTTTGTTTCCTGACAATAGGAATTTATTTTGGAAAACCAAGGGGTTTTGGAACAAATGAAAATGGGCAGGAGGTTAGATTTAACACTGAGGTCTATGCTACCTACAAGGTAATTTTCTTAAGGTCCAATCTAATGTGACCTCGTTCACGTGAATTCTCTGATTCTCTATGGAATTCAAGTGTGGAATTTTATCCTTCAAGTATACTAGTTACTAGGTAATGTGTTACCTATTTTGCCTTTTATGTGTGGATAGATGGAAGCCGAAAGGTAAAACAAGAGGATACTTGAAATTAAATTCTCCTTGCCCGCTGAAAAGTGTAGGTGGTGTACTTGCATAAACTTTAAATTTGCACCTTGGTTTCTTGTTTCAGATTATACGAGAACTTAGTTTTGGGAACAGCTTGGCAATTCTTCATGTGGTGCACCAAAAAAATACAAGTGCATTTAGACAATCCTCTTCTGACTGAAATTTTAAAATTCCTATCAATCCAGAAGAAGCGTGTTTCCCCTTGTCATCAATACTTTTTTGTTTACTATTTTTGCCATAAGAGTGCCTGCTCTAAAATTTTTTCTTGACAGATTGATCGGATTGCTCGCATTGCATTTCAGACTGCTCGAAAGCGGCGTGGGAAAGTCTGACCTGTAGATAAAGCAAATGTCTCGGAGGTGCTTTGATGTTGTAATATTTTTTTCTCATATGAATTTAACTTTTTTGCTGGTTTACACATCTCATAGTGCCTTCGCCTCCTTTTCAATTGAGACTAATGCAAGGTTGTGAGATCTGGTCTTTAGTGTCTCGTCAAGTTCTTAACATGTTTGGACTACAATTTTTAACTACACTGTCATCAAGATGGCATACTTGTTCAAGTTTTTCCCTACCAAGCTGCAGCTTCCCTTTCTGATTTTTCTTCCTACCAATTGTGTGGTAAATTCAAAGTTGTTGTAATAACCCGCCCCAGCAAACCTGTTAACTTTTTAGCCTAACCACATGGCTCAAAAGTTAATAGGTCAGCTGCTAGGGCGTGTCGTTACAGGTGATATTAGAGACCTACCTTGATCCAAGTGGTGGGTTACGATGCGCTCTGCCACCATGGACACAAGGAGAGGTTGCTGTGCCAATGCAGTAAGGGCGTTGCATCATAAGGTGGAGAGACTGTGAGACCCCAGATGACCCAAGAAGTCCCACCAAGGATGGAGCCAGGGGCTAGGGGGTGGCTAGTAGGGGCTATCATCGCCCTACAATTTTAAAAAAGTCCTGTTATTACATGGAAAAAAATATACTCCCTCCGTCCCAAATTTATAGTCCCTTTTGGGAGTTCGTGCCACTTTTCAAAGTGTTATATCTTATAATCTACAATGTTTTAGGTGATTTTGAACACTTTGTTTATTAGATTAAATCAAGATCTATCAAACAAGATCCATATTGCATATAAAATGTATTACCGATTGAATGATATAATCGTTTTTTTTATCCGGTTAGGAATGAGGGACTATAAAATTGGGACGGAGGGAGTATATATCATCAAACTATATAGTCCCGTCGCCCCTTCATTTTTTCATTAAAATAAATAATAGTAACAGCTTTTATATTTTTCGAGCTATGAATTGTACTAAAATTGGTCTTAATGAGGTTTGACTGCAATCCTTTTAAAGAAAATAAGGCCCAAAATTTATAACCCAACTCATATGTATTGGTGTTATTTTGTATTTTTGGAGTTAGTAAAATTCACATCATTGTCTCTCTTTATTTGAATTTTTTTTATTGTATATATTCGTCCCTGAGTCCCACATCGGGGAGATTGGGATAAAGCAATGGGATATAATGAAATCCGACCATCTACTATGTCCTAAGGTTAACTTTTTAAATCATGTGGTTATGCCAAAAGTTAGCAGATCAGTTGACGCGGGTCATTACAGGTATTAACAAAGAACAGTTTTGACAAAGGCTTTAACTCTTACACCACAAAAAGGCAAAGACTACAAAGGGAGCCTGTTGGAGGCGGCAAGGTGATGAAAATTCGTTGACGAGTGAAATTGAGAAGGCCTTGTATAGCAAATATGAGCTTCCTGCAAACTTGGTCTAGGGACTCGTGTAATCCATTTGAAATTGGGATGTTGGGCAGGTTCCACACTATTGTACTTTTTTTTTTTTTTTTTGATAATCACACTATTGTACTTGTATCAAGCTTTTTTTTTTTTTTGGAAGAAGTTGTATATTAACCACCCAAAAAAGAGAACAAGGTACAAAGGCTCATCCAAGCAACGAACAAAACAAACCTACAAGGATAAAACAAACTAGCAACCACAAACTAAGAGAAAACAGTTCGTAAAAAAACAAGAGGCAACTTCCAAACTTCACACAAGTGAGCAGATTCATGAGTGCGCTTCACAGCCTTCCAAGAGCACAAGCAGGACCTTATATCAACCTTGTTTTGCAAATACAGGGAACACAAAGCTGTTCTCAAATGTTTCTAGCTCATCTACTTAAATCGCAAATTATGGTTAGCCCAGTTAGTGGCTTGAAGAACAGCAAGATACTCTAGCTAGAGAGCGCAAAAGCTGAAACACAATGCAAAATTTGGGATGATTGATTAATCCTGAGGAAGAGCAACCCCACATCATGGCCAATTCATTTTCATGCTCTATTCACCGAGGCTCCGAGTTGCCGCGAAGTTGGACTGCAGAAGCCAAATAAGGATCTTCTTAATGACACATGAAGTGTATTTCTTTTTCTCAACCACTCCTATATAGCCTTTGATGTTCAACTATAATATTACGAAAAATCTACATCATGGAGCAAAATTCAGGTTCAGAATCACTATATATTGCAACATATGTCTGGTAATTTCAAAGGATATCAATGAAACAGGGAAAACACACACAAATGAAGTGTTGCTGCTGCTGCTGCTGCTCTCTCTCTCTCTCTCTCTCTCTCTCTCTCTCTCTCTCTCTCTGAGTTTGGATCAGCAGAATTGAGATTTTATCAAACTTCGAAGTTGCATTACAAAGATTATAAGGAGCAGGGAAAACGGCATCACAATAGAAGGTAAACGTCCCAACCAGGTTGGCACCCAGACCTCCGACAACATATGCCATTCAAACCCCAAAACACTAACCAACATTAGAGAAAGGTAGGCAAGAAACCAACCATTACAGGAATACCAACAACTTGGAAACAATGAAAACTACATTGAACCAAGCACACAACAAAAAGCCCCCAGCTAATCTGTAATTCTGCACAGCATTTCAGTAGTATCCAAACTCAGGAAGCAAAAAAACAGCATCATATTTCATCACATCAGGGGAGAAACCAAAATAGCAGCACCAGTTTTGATTCGACCTAGGTATGCTGCCCAGGAAAAGCATTGAGCCCTTCGTGGTGCAGCATTCCTTCCAATCAAATCCACACTTGCTTTGCATGGTCCAAACCTTTTCTCCGTACATAACTCCTACTGTGAAAACTCCAGAAGAATCAACATTCCAATCTACTTTACTTTGATTAAGAACTTCCCCATTGGGCAGTAGTGAAAATAGTTCATTCAAACTTTCCTCTTCCCGAGCATGTAGTTTGATCTTCTGAACATCAACTACCACCCCCTGCTTCCAGATTCACTGTTTCTGCACCAAAACTCCCAAATAGTTTCCTCCTCCAGTCCTGCTGGTGAGCAATTCTGTGAAATACAAAAGTAATGCAGCTAATTTTGTGCCCCCAACCCAAACCTCGTCACAGAATGATATTGACTGCCATTCCCACTACCAGCTGTAGATTAGATTTAAATAAGTCATATATAGAAGTGATTCTAAACGCCAATAATTTAATATCCCTTCAAATGACTGAAGCTTTCAGTGCTAAAGTTGAGTTTGGCGTCCAACCTTTCATACTCTCCCCTGTTTTAAAACTCACCACCTTTTTCTGTAAAGATTCTTCTCCACAATAAACCTCACCATATACCAATGCCGCACTCATACCTCTAATCTTCCTTATACGCAGCCAACCACTTTCCTTGCTCATTTTTACGTTATACCAACTGACTATAGGGATTTTTCTCCTGTTATGTAATCACCCCATATAAAATTACTTTGAAGTCTATCAATCACCTTTGCAAACCCTTCCAGAATTTTGAAAAAGGACAGCTAGTATATTCGTAGGTTACTAAGGACAGCCTTAATTGAAGTCAATCTTCCTCCAAAAGACAAATACATCTCCATGATGCTAATCTCATATGGATTTATCCACTTTACATGTTGAAAAGTGGGGCTTTGATCCTGACCACAGCTACATCCCTCTCCATATCCTCATAGTCACAGACCCCCAACTCCACTAACCAATCTCTTCTGACAATTAATCTTTAGTCCTGAAATAATCTAAATGTACAAGGATGCACATTGTAATTGTACAAGAGAGAACTATAGTGCTAATTATGTCTGACCATGGCTATGTGCCATGCGTGTCCCCCTCCAAAAAATAATTTAATCTAACCGACACGCCACATGGCGTGTCCAATACGTGTCCCCGTGTCCAATACGCGGACACGGCGACCTCTATAAGTGTCAGTGCTTCATAGGCTAACAGTTATGGAAGGTACCCTACGATAGAGAGGACCTATTGGAAGAAGCTGTTCTCCACCAACCGGTGATTGTGCGGATAAAAATTAAAGAATTTACTTCTGTGATTGACTAATAAGAGGTAAGCCTATGAATAAGAGAATCAATAATCTTATGATGGAACTAGTTTTGCCCATCCGTGCCTCCGTGCACGCACGGAGTCTCGTGCACACTATTATTGTTTGATTTTATGTTAGCTTTTTTCTTTTGTTTTGTTCTAGACACACACAATGCATGGGACAGTTGGAAATGTATCTCATCGTGTTCCTTGTAAAAAGTTTGCTAAATTTCAGGGATGACGTTTAGATTGGGCATGGCGGTTGCGAGAATACCTATGAGGGCCATCCTGTGGATGATTCTCTATATATCCTAGGACATAAGTAGCTTTTATGCCAGAGGGATCCGACATGAACAAACTGTTTATTGTTCCATACTTAAAAAAGGGAATTAAAATTACAAACGCTGAATAAATGAAGATTATCCTAAGAGATGACGCAATGATTTGAATATGGTACCTGCAAACATTTACAAATTCATAAAAAAAACTAAGCCAAAGCTATGGCTTTACCTTATTTCCTTCAAAGAAAACTCTTACTTTTTCAGTACCACCCTGTTCTTATATTCAAATTCAAAATTCACTGAAATCTTAAACAAAAAGATGCTGATTCAAAGCAATGAATACGACTTCTGGCTACTCTTTGCTCATCTTGTCCTAATCCTCTTCCGAGTCATTCTCTCACGGTTCTTCGTATTCACCATCATTTGGTTGTAAATAGCGAAATATGCTTTCGTGGGCAACATATTGCCTCTTCAGAACAATACATCGGAGGAGCTCTTTAGCAATATGATTATCGACAATTGCCAAATGGAGAACATAATAAACCTAAAATGCAAGTACTTGTACCATCTAATTAAGCCTTGAGGGTTGCAATATTGGCCATACAGCATTGGGGATTTGAATCCTTTACGTGCCACCGAATGAATAAGCTGGGCCTCAATTAAGCTGCAAAAATAAGTTCCACACATCATTTCATCTATTGTGGAATTTAAGCTGTGTCAATTGATACTGAATAAAGAAAAAGACAGAAGCAGATGAAGTATTACTAACTTTTACAAAATGAAGTGAACAGATAGAGCAAAGGTTGAGGGTACATTTTTTACGAGATACCCCAATACCAGATTCTGGGAGAGATCTGTTTAAAAATTTTGTACTTCAAGCTCAAATATATGACTGGATAAGTGACATGCAAAAAATAAAATAAAGGCGGCACTTTTCAGACAATCCATGCACCAAGCTGGTACATATAAAAACTATCCAAAATGGTAGATAATTTAATGTAGGTTTGAGAAACATTTTAAAGTTTCGAAAGCAAGATGCCCTAATCGCACATTTAAAAAAATTATTTCTTATTCTATTGTTCAAAAGTAAGACTACATGTCTTCGTACCAACAACTTATTCACTACACCATCGACACTTCGAAAGTGATGATTCTCGATTTGTGTTAGGTCATTGAACTGAATTAACGCCGCAAAGACGATAGTGGTTTTGCAATAGAGGTGGTAGTACTTGTCATATGGAAATGGTGCATGATTCTGCAACACAAGGGAGGAATGCAATTTACTATATGTGGATACCGGAGACACTAATATTTCTCTTCCGACTGCATTGAAACTGTTCGACAAATCAACAAGATCAACTTGAGCAGTTATTCCTATGTTGATCCAAAGATGAGGATTAAATAGGCTACCCACTTTCATAGGTAAAAAACCAACTCAACCAAGACTTCTAGCAGTTCATAATTGATGACAAAACACAGACGAATTCACCAATGAGCAGCCCTTGAAAAAGACCAACAAGTAGAACGCAAATTATTATTACCTAGAATTTCAGCCTTATAGCATGCTCAAGCACACCGTACCCAGCTCAACAATGTACCAGACCAAACCCAATCACAGTTGTAAACAGGAATATATTAGCTAGTGTCAACACCTCTTTCACACGAATAGCTAGAGCTGCCCAAGTGGTCATCCAACATGTCCAACGTACTAAACAACTCATTTACCACAGAATCATATGCTTCTTGAATCTAAGCAAATACATACCTGAAAATATACACCACATTAAAAACATAAGTCAATATAATTTCCACTTACAAACATCACTAAATATTATCAGCATGCAAAACTGAATTCCATAATCAATGGGATCTGGATATTGAACAAATTAACCATAATTGAATGCAGTTATGAGTTAACTCATAAAATCGTGATTCCATAGATCATTATTCAGATTTTGGATATTCAAGCACATATGCAACCATAATCCTGTATAGCAGTACATACAGCTTCACTACTACAATCACAATTTTATATACTAATTTGAGCCAGGATTTTGATATCATTGGCATTTTGCCAATGGACGACCCCATCATTGACATTGGTGTATATATTTTGATTTCAAGCATCAATCTTTCGTTCAACGGTGGTGAACACATTGAGTTCTACTTGTTTGGGAATATTTTAGATTTCATAAACATCTATCTGGGCTTTGCTATGGACCTTATATACTATATAGCATAGTCGTTTTTGGAATCTCATTTTCATACTGCTTGATCAAGTATCTTTGATTTTTTGTTCTGGGTTTTCCGTTTTGTAGCGCTTACGGAACCACATATCTATGTTTTATCCGTGATATCAACAGTTTTCAAGGAAAAAGAAAGAATCTTAGCTCTTAACAAAATATAACCACGCTACAGAATGTCACGGATACATCTATGCATCTAATTGTGCGATTAACGATTTCAAACTAAATGAAGATTTTCAAACCAACCGTAGTATGAAGTGATTGAGCTAATAGATCGTACCTCCAATACTGGAAACCAAGAACCAGTGAAATGATGATGTAGTTGCCACGTCTGGTCCCATGAGCCGATGGAAGACAAGGCCGACCTGTAACACAAACGAATACTCAAACCCAAACCAAAACCAGTTAATTTTGGACGACAACTATATCTCCATTTCGTACTACCAGAAATCTCAGTCGCAATTCCTAATCAGGTAAAAGAATAAAACAGAACCCAACGGTTGTTTTTCACCTACTCCCTCCGTCCCGCAAAGTTTGACACTTTCGGGAGTGCGTGCCATTTTTAAATTGCCTATATCTTTCAATTCATAACGTTTTATGTGATTTTCAAAACTTTGTTCAAAAGATCTAATTGAAATCTATCAAACGAGATCCATATTGCTTATATAAAACATTACAGAAAGAAATAATCAATTTTTTCATAGGGCTGGAATAGTGAAAGTGACAAACTTTGCGGGACGGAGGGAGTATTAATTAGTTGAAATTCAAGTGAATAACCGATAGGATTTTGCACAAACACACCATCAGCATTTCTCTAGCGAACTATAATTAATATTCTAACCTCAAATTCCAATCAACAATCAGAGAGTTCTTGATTTGGAAAAAATTGTAAAACAAACATTTGATTTGCAATATTTGTTGCCAAGAGAACAAAAAATGAGAAAATAACTTGTATGCTTATTAATGAACCCTGGATGAAGCGGATCCATTCACAGAGTTTACCCCTCTCTACAAATCAGCCATGATTTCTCCCTGCAAAATCGCGGAAGAAAGCAGCAGACTATTCGATGATAAAAGCTGAACTAATTAATATCTATTATACTAATTTGACCTATATTAGTTGAATCAGGATGAACTTGAGTAAGAACAGGATGAATAGGTATAGGCAATCTACAATAGCTCTGCAAATCAAATCCTTCCATCCCATCCACTATGATTCCTTGCAATACTACGTCGGCGATATAGAAGAGAGACACTTCCCACAGGAGACGAATCTAAACAGCGTTATTGGTTACCCACCCCAATCTTCAAACACGAAAGCTGCAAAAAAAACAACTTAGTAGGCAACACCCTCCAATGGATCTGAAAAGACAAGTTAACAACTAATCTGGCACAATAAAACACATAATCACAGTTTAATTGCAAATAGAAGAAAGGCAACAGTGAGACTTATAGTCTTCTGCAGATGCAAAGACGATCACAACTCTCAAACCAACCCAAAAGAACAAGATCTTACATAATCAAATCACAAGGAACAAAAAATTTGGTCGTTGTTACTCACCAAACCATATGTAATCTAGCGGAGAGCACTATTGACGGATGCGTACGGGTGGTCCTCGTGGTCTCTGCTCACAGACAATGCGAAGGGTGAGACTTGAGAGGAAGAAAGAGAAATGGTAGCTACCAGTATCAGCAGATAAAATTGGACTTGTATAGCCTAAGCCAAGCTCTCCCACCAACAGAAACAAGTTGGGTGCCAGGGATGCTTTTCATTTATTGCCCTCTTAACTTTGGATATGAAACGAATGGCCCAGAATAGTCCAATTACCTATTCGTCAACAACAGCAAATGCCCACTTCATCAATTTGCGTAAAATGGCACAAGCGTAGATTTTATAACCAACGAAGGCCAATACGGGCAGGAAAAGAGAGGCCGAAATCTGGAATGGAAGGATTTCCTTTTTATATAGGAAGGATCTATTCTACATAGACGACATCACAACACAATTCATAATTTTAGGGTTATTGCTTCTATCTTCTTGAAGTTGTGGGCACAACTATACTAGCATGTCCTGATCTTAGTAACACTGGCAGAACGTTCTCACTTTCAGCTACTTATTTGTTAACTTTGGTCTTCAAATTGTTTAGCGGAAAGAACATCTATTCTTGTGCTGCCGCGGTTAAACCCAAATGATTCAACTGATTTAGCGGAGCTAATCAAACATAATATGAACCAAATGTACTCCCATTCTTCTACAAAAGGTTGTGCCCCTACTCGCGGTCTAGGACAATAAACAGTTAAACTTCCTACTTATCAATCATGGTTCACGTTTTAAACACATTGAACGGTTCGGATCGTTGAAATTCGATTGGGATCTATGAGATGCACACCAAACCGAAATGAGGGATCCCTCATCGATGTGTTGAACCTAAAACTGCTGTTTTATCATTAAAGAGGATAATATTCACATCCACCATTAAAGACGAGTCTGGGATCCACTCATAGAAGGCAAGGCATCACAAAGATGGATGAGAGCATCCAAGTCCTGTTTCATTGATATTGAAAGTAAGCTCGTAATCAGTTAGCCCGGAAGTTCAGACGGCCATACAATGCAAAGCTATATCCGCAATGGTCAATCCGGAGTTGAACACAACTTAAATGAGAAATGTTCACTACAAGATCAAAGTAACTACAAATCACCCCAAAGAGAAGTGAAGGAAAAAGGAAGGGGTATGCATGTATTTACCTTACAGAAGTTGTTCGCCATAATGAAAACTTCATTAGGAACTTTTTCTGATTACAGTCTAGCATTGCACTCAGACTACACTGTATGTTGTTTCGTTTCAAAAGCTTTTGCCTTAACTCCAAGCTTTTCTTGAAAGCTTGCCGGAAAAAGTCAGGATAATCAGCGACTTCTTCTATCCGTCTCCCCATTACCTCCACCAAAAACCTTATGTGTGGTTCCAAGGAGTTACTAATGCTTTTGATCAAAATAGGGGGATAAGCAGTCACCATGGCCACTACCTGTTTACCTTCAAACCCACATCCCCTTAGGTAAGTAAAATTAGGTCTCAGGATCTTGTCGACAAAACTTCAGAAAAATTAACTGCAACTTTTTGAAGCTTTAATTCTGTCAGTCCTATTGATTTCAGAAATTCCAAAGTGGGCTGTAGCCTTTTGTCAACACCATAACCCACTATATAGGGATTTCTCACCAAAACCTTACGGATCATCCCTTCGTTGCTGAGGCCAAGACTAGCTAGAAAATCCACAATCTGTGAAAGCCTTCAATTCAATACTTTAGTTAATCATTCCAGGATTGAGCAGTATCATTTTACCAACTTGCTTTTCCGTCATCCCAAGAGCATGAAAGAAAGCTAGCAGCGGACAAAGCTTCTCTTCAAACCTGTGGGCATGTATGTTGGGAAATTTAGTAATTGCAAAAGCAATCTCACTGGGTTTTGTTTCCAAAGTTGCAAGGCATTGAACCATGGGGATAAGCTTCTCGTCCAAATGAAAACCAAGTATTTTGGGGAACTTCGAAACAACATAAGGAAGCTTTCTTTCTTGGATACCGAAATTTCTCAAGTAATCCCAGTTTTCATGGGCTTTTTGCCTTTGCACACTCTCAAGGCGCTTGCACTTTTTGAACTTTGCATTAATACTTTTATCATCAAAGCCTCTGTCCTTGAAAACCATCTAATGCTACTATTATAGCTGCTGTTGATTTCCATCTCCCCTGTAAAATATTGATTGAATTTATTCAAAATATTAGAATAAAAAATACTAATTTTCAGAACGTGAAAAAGGGTACCCATAATCATAAACCAAAAAGGAAAGCAAGCTTATACTATAGAAAACCAAGTGACATCACGGTCTGAAAGCATATGAACTACGAAGAGCACCAGTCTCAAGTTCACTGTTAAAGTTTCCACATAGCTGACTTCCAAACTCTAGTCATAAAATCATCTAATGGAAGATCCTTTCCAATAATCAGCTGAAGGATGTCTAGGATTTTTACTCATAAGTAATCCTGTTCAGAGCCAAGGCCGGCCTTGACATTTGGGGGTTCCAAGGCAAATCTAAGAAAGCAAGGCCCTTTATCCATTTAAAAACCAAAATGATATAAGGACAAGGCAACTTCAAAAAAAAAAAATATTACTAGTATTCAGCAAGATACAATTTTAAAAATACACATCATTACAGAACTTTAAACAATTACTTAAAGATCATTCTTGTCGGTTATTTAGCTGCGAAAATGTTAATTATGCTTCGTATGGTCAATTATAATCCTATTTATGATGCTGGATAAGCATCATAAATAGGAGCACACCTACAAGGAACACACCAGCAGGGGAAGCAGTTTTTTTTTTTTTGAAAATGCAGGGGAAGCAGTTGATTATGCTACTAATGAAGCAGGTGATTCGGTTGAGATTTAGCAGTTTATTCAGTAGTTCCAGTAAAGAATGAAACTGTCCTCATAGCACCCTAGGAAAGAGACCTAGCTCTAGCTACCTAGCTCTCTTCTTTCTCCCTTTTAGATGCCCTTATTCTTGGTAAAACTCCCCTTAGAAGCTACAGTGACGATTTCCCCTCTGCAAAACTAAACTAAGTCCTTGCTTAGTTCAATTCCAGGCTGACTTCAGCCTGGATTTTAGCAAAATGCTGGAGGCCCATCACGAACGCCTTACTAACCTTTGCTCAGGGCCAGTACTATTCAGAACCTTTTAAGTGCTAACATAATTTGGAACCCTCACATCATTCAGCCATAAAGCGTAGGAAAAAATGATTCTCCCAAGAAGCTTACCCAAAGAAGGCCCAGAATCAAAAATCAAATATTGCATAAAATCAACAAGCAGAAATAAAGAAAAAGAGAACCACGTTGCTGTTCACCTTTATTTCCTCCGAACTCCATTATTAGGGTCAAAAACTCGAATTTAGGATTTGAATTAAGGTAAGGAAATTACCAAGTAATGAAATGTAAGTTGAAGGATTCTATGTAAAGCTCAAACGTATTCAACCACATACACTTACATCGAAAATCAATCGATTTTACAACAAAAATACGAAAAGTGAAGAAAGCTACAACAAATTGAACCATAGAAGAACTAATACGAGCTACATCGTACCTGCATCGCCGTTTGGCAAGAGGGCTCGGTTCAATTTCACCGTAATCAGAGACTCTATCATACTTTTGTTTTTTAACTGAGGAGACTCCATTATACTGTACTACTAGTTTTCTGCTAAAAATGGGATTGATCCAGTGTAGCCAAAGCTATTTTCAAAAAAAAAAATTCACTTAAATCATCTTCGATTATGTACAATTCAATTCTCGATTGACATGATTCTTAACATGGTTTATCTTCTTGACAAGATCAAAAACATGAACTCTTTTGATCGTATTGATAATCATGTAATGAATCACAATCGAGCAATTACTCCTCCTCCTTGTATTGTCCATAAAAAGGGTCGGATTGAATGTGGGCAACTCTATTTTTACGAAAAAAATTTCACACAAATCATCTCAGATCATGTACTAATAAGAACTAAATTTGTATAATAATTAACAAGATTTATCATACTGACAAAATATAAATGTTGAACAATTTTGATCAGATCAATAATCCCAGAATCAATCTCGAGTGACGAATTAAGTTCTTCAACAGACCAACGGAAAAACGACGTCGTTTTGGGTACGTGACATAGGTTCAACCTATGTCACGTACCCAAAACGACGTCGTTTTTGTCTAGCATCGCAACTCTTATAAACGGCTCATCTCTGGGCGATAACATCGCGAGCACCAGCCGTCGTCTCCATTTCCCCCAAAGATTACAATCTCTCTCTCTCTCTCTCTCTCTCTCTCTCTCTCTCTCTCTCTCTCTCTCTCTCTCTCTCTCTCTCTCTCCATACTACAACTCACTAAATCTGAGGTCTCAAATGGCCGTGAATTGTCTTCGAACAGATTCTTGCCTCACATTTCAGGTATATATGCAAAAATCTCAATTTTTATCCAAATCGTATACGATTTCGTATTAGGCTATCAGTTTGATCATTTCATGTTTTACCTTCTTTAGATTTATATGTACTCCCATGGAGTAGCGCCATGGAGTAGCGAGAGTGTTTGGGCAAAATCAATACAAAAATTGCAAATAGTTTGGACTTTGGAGAGATTAATCCAACCAGACTACCACTACATATAACTGTCCAACTTGTTAGCACTGGAAAAGAAGACTCAGAGATTACCAGATGAGTATCTGGTGCAGGTGTGTGTCCAAGCGTTAGGACTCTGGCCTTCTTAAAATGAAGTCTTAGGATATCAGATAGGTGTCTAAAAGTTGAGTCTGGGTACGGGGGCACATCCGAAACACATATTTACATTGTGCAATATGCAGTGTGGATTTACTGAAACTCAACTGGTTAAAATATGGGCTTTTTATCCCATCCATTTGAGGCTAGAAATGTTTCATTCGCCAATTCAAGCTTCTTTTTCCTTGAATATTGTAAAACTAGAAGATATAAGTGTCTATATTGGGTGTGGGTGTCGGAAACATATCCAACACCCTAATCCATATCTTTCCATCCTACACATGTACTTTGAGGATAATAGAAGAGTCCCTCTTACACTGCCAAAGAGTAATTGGGTATATTTCACGCCGATAGTTGCATTTTTGGATGGTTGATCACTTGAAAGAAACTGTTTTGCTTTTTTGTTTTCTGAGAAGAAGTTTCAAGTGACTAACATGGCCCAATGATGACTCGCCCTGGTTTATGTTATGGTATTCGTACATTTTGATTTTGATTGTTAGGAGTATTACTCGGTGACATGTTTGAGTCATTCTATATCTTTTACTCCCACTATTTATAAATCAGCAATGTGTGTATTAGGCTTAATTTAACACCCTAAACACCTTTTTCTCTCTAACATTAGCTATATGTAATTGGGGACGAGACTAAGAGCCAAAAGATAGTGTTGACCCTGTGACAATCTTTTGACTTAAGAACTGTGTTTCATGATTTCCTGCATTTTGATTTTGATGAAATGACTAAAGAGCTATATTTTTGCTACATTCACAGATAAAGGGAAACTTTACACGTGGGGCAATGCCAAGGATTCGCGATTAGGTATTCCTGGCCTGCCGGAAGTGCAAATGTTTCCTGTCGAAGTAAGTTTCTAATGGAGGATGATAGTTTGGGGCCTCATCACGTGCTCTCTGTCACAATTGGTGCATCTCATGTAACCTGTTTGGTTTCGAGGTTAGGTTGCAAAGAGAGTTGTACATTTTTTTGCATGTGGTGTGGAGGTATTGTAAAAAGTTGCATGCAATGGATGATTTGAGTCTGGATCTAATGGAAGTGAGGATGAGATTCATACTGCAACTCCAGATTTTTTTTGGCAAAGAAGATATTATTCTTCAATGGCATACATGAGAAGAATGCAAAATTTGTAGGTAAAAGTAAAACTGATCACCCTCTCTAACCTCTCCTATGCATGAAACAGTGCATTGGGTTCTTTTAGCCTGAGTTTGGATCAAGGATTTGGAGGAACAGAAACTGCTGAGGGAATTGTCAATGGATCCAACAGTGTATATTTGAACTTTAGTTCTTAATTTTATTTTCTCTCTGCAAATTCCTCCTTAAATCCTTGATTCAAATACAGTATTAGCAACCTTTCTATCACTCTGGTTGATCTAACGAGTTTTCCAAATTGCAGATGGCGCTTTGCTTGAACTGCTACAACCTTCGAAGAGATTGGATTATTGTTCCAAAGGTAGCAAACTGCACAATAGTTATCTTTTTTCACTTTAAATTAAGCGAAGTTCCAACTCACTTGTATCTTGAAATGTTCAAACCACTTGAATGCATGATTTCGTAAGATGTTTAAAATGCACTCTACAGGCTGAAGTTTGGGTTCTTTTTTTCTACTCCCTCATTTCTTGGCATGGATTTCTGCATCACCTTAGATGTTTAGTTTCCATTATTAAATGTGTTCGCAAAAGTATTGCTCAAATGTGGTGCTATTTGGGTTGCTATATCCAAGAATTGCGTCATCTTGGTTAAATCTGTCAATGTTGGCAACTATCCAAATGTACTATTCATTTCAGCTTTACTATCAAAAGTTGGTGATAGTGAAAATGGATAGTCCACTAGACAATATGGCAAATTTCTTTGATAACTTTGGTGTTCGGGCCAGTTTACACTCACCACCATATGGCAAATTTGCACTAGTCATTGTTATAGAAGGTTAACATGCATGTCATTGTTTTTCCGTTCTCCATTAATTGAAAACTGAAGATTATGTAACTCTTTTCAATTTGTTTAATGTTTTTTTTTTTTTGTTTTTATCTGTTTGCATTTGAATCTAAATGCAACATAAGTAAGAATACGAAAATAAAACAAACAAATCAGTAGAATAATCAGAATTTACAAACTGGTGTACAAGAATCTGGAATATCACTGAAACACAAATTTGTGTAGTTTAAGGAGAAAAAGGAAGCCTGCACTTATTTGGATGAATAACTCTTTCAAAATTGGTGAAGTTGATCGAATTTCTAATGAGGGTAATTGCACCTCATTACCTTCACTATATCTATGGTTCTCTACTTTGGTATTAGCCTCTGTGATGCTTACTTTTGTGGTTTTGTCAGGTATAAATGGGATAATAACGAAAAACATTTAAAGCCTGAGACTGGATTACTTTAGCTTAGGCAAGTTCTTAAGGTCTTTGCAAACTTAAGGCCTGCTTATGTACTGCTGCAGGTAACCTATGGCATATTACCTTTAAACTCTTAATCTTGCTCGATCCAAAACATAGTCAAATTTTGTTATGCACCAGACTACCAGGATAAAGTGAAATACTTAGATGAAGGTTCATAATGAAAAAGTTGCTCTTTCGTAATCATCGCATGGATAGGGATGGCAATTTCATCCAAAATCAATGGATACTCGAACCAAACTGACCCTATCGAAGCGGTTTTTTATATTTTTCCTACCCATGGGGCGGGTTTGGTTTTCAAAACATAATACCCAACGGGTTTGGATTTGGGTTTGGTCTTAGCAAGTATTCGGCCAAACCCAAACCCAAACCAATCCATATAATATTACTTATAGGATATATATAAACATATTATATTTTTATATACATGTAATTTTTATTTTTCAATTCATAACTTTCAGTAACTTTTAATTTCATCTCCCTCCTTATTCCTCTCAAATCCCTTAAGTCTCAAGAGTTTCTATAGGAACCTCTTAAGAAAAGTTTACTATTTAGTTATTTCCTTTGATTATATTGGAATTTAGATGTTTAATTGTAAAATCATACGGTATGTTACTTTTTTATTTTAATATGTAATCTTTTTCCTTCATATGTTAATTAATGGAACGAATATTAATGCAGGTTTAGTGCGGTTTGGATAAAATCCAAATCTATATGGTTTGGTTATGGTGCACTAAAATTCATACCTGTCGGATATGGGTTTGGATTTGGGTATAGATAAATGCTTTGGGTTTGGGTATGATAATCGCAAAACCCGAACCAAACCGATCCATTGCCATTCCTATGCATGGATAAGGATGTGAACTTGAGTATCTAAGATGATTAGGGGATATCTCTTTTAGTACTCTATCATCTGTGTATTGCTCCAATATTTCAAAGTTAATTTATCTTCTATTGTCGTTTTGGGTTTGAGAATTCTGCTAAGGGAGAAGAAAGTTACCTAATAGGTTTCTGATAAGTACTTTTCGCATTTTTGGCCACAAGCAGACGATAACTCGAGTCAGTTTCCAAACAGTTTGGTTAATGATATAATCACTTAACCTAGGCCCATAGGAAAGTACACCAAGTTGTTTTGAGTCTTTTGACTACCTACGTGAGGCAGTGAAATGGTACAATAAGGCCATTAGTTGAAAGCCTCTTCACTTCAAAATCAAATGATGACACCAAATTGCAAGTTCTTGCCACACTTATATCATCATTTAAGAACTTTGCCAAAAAAAGGGGAAAGGAAAACAGAAAACAATCGTTATAAGCACATTTCATTACCTCCCTTCCCAGTTCATCGATCAATACAAAAGTTGCAAATAGTGAATGAATATGTTTCATGAACACCACATAATTGGCATGGAGACAAGCAAAATCATAAACTCCTGGTATAACAAGACATGCTGAAGTAAACAGATTCTTCTTTTGTTTTTGTCAAATTCTGTACATTTCTGTTTACTTTTTATGGACACAGATACAAAAGCACCTCAAAACTTATAGTTCTTATAGTTTGTTTCTTTATCTATATTATAAGAATATCTTGTTGAATTTTCGCAAAGATGTGGATTTATGGACTTGTTCACGGGGCCAGTAGTGAGTTTGTTTTGTGAAGTTCCAGTAGCTGGTAACCTTTTTTGGCTGCTATAGAATGACAATTTCATGCCTTCCCACTTAACAAGAGAACATTTTTTGGCACTTTCAAAATTGCACTTGTTTTTATGTAGCTTGAATGTTTTGTACACCTGTTTTAGATGCTTATTCTGTATGTTTACCTGATCCTGTTAGTAGATGCTTCAACTTTGAAGAAAGAGGTTGCTGAAGGTGTTGACCTCATGGTTGTAACGGAGCTTACAGGAGGTTAGTATTCGTTGTGTCTCAGTCGCACTGCCGTGATACATGTCTTCTTTTTCTATATAATAAAATTTTGCTTTCCATAACCGTGATGCTACCTTTGTTTACTGACATTAGGAATTTATTTTGGAAAACCAAGAGGTTTTGGAACAAATGAAAATGGACAGGAGATTAGATTTAACACTGAGGCCTATGCTACCTATGAGGTAATTCTCTAAGGTCTAATCTAATGTGACCTCCTCTTTCATGTGAATTCTCTAATTCTCTATGGAATTCAAGTGTGGAATTTTATCTTTCAAGTATACTAGTTACTAGGTAATGTGTTACCTTTTTCGCGTTTACGTGTGGATAGATGGAAGCTGAAAGGTAAAACAAGAGGATACTTGAAATTAAATTCTCATTGCCCGCTGAAAGGTGTAGGTGGTGTACATGCATAAACTTTAAATTTGCACCTTGGTTTCTTGTTTCAGATTATACCAGAACTAAGTTTTGGGTACAGCTTGGAATTCTTCATGTGGTGCCACCAAAAAAATACGAGTGCATTTAGACAATCCTCTTCTGAGTGAAATTTTAAAATTCCTATCAAACCAGAAGAAGCGTGTTTCCCCTTGTCATCAATACCTTTACTACTTTTGCCATAAGACTGCTTGATCTGAAAATTTTTCTTGACGGATTGCTCGCATTGCATATGAGACTGCTTGAAAGCGGCGAGGGAAACTCTGATCTGTAGATAAAGCAAATGTCTTGGAGGTGCTTAACGTTGTAATGTTTTTTTCCCATACGAATGTAACTGTTTTGCTGGTTTACACATCTGATAGTGCCTCCGCCTCCGTTTCAATTGAGACTAATGCAAGGTTGTGAGATCGAAATGCCAAGTAGATTTTGATGAAACTAATGCAACTACATATTGATTCTTAAGTTCACGTTTTCTTCTTTGAAACTTGCATGTAACTATGGTGCTAGATGAAAGAGGCTAAAGATGTAAATACATTATGATTATTTCTGTGATATTTGCCAGGCATCAATGCTTTGGAGAAAAAGAGTAATGACAATGGCCTGAGAGTACCCTGATGTTTTTTTTTTTTTTGGTTTGCTAAGCAAGAGTACCCTGATGTTGAACTCACTCACATGTATGTTGACAATGCTGCAATGCAACTTGTTCGCTATCCAAAACACGTTTGCATTATCTTTTCAAAGTTATTTTCCGTTTTAATTGATGTTTCTCTATTTATGGCTAATTCCAAGCACACTGAGAAGATCGGTTGTCATATCGCTCAAACTAAAAAGAAAAAATTGCAGTTTGACACGATAGGGACAATCAATATATTTGGTGATATTTTATCGGATGAGGCTTCAATGATAATGGGAATTATTGGGATGCTTCCATCTGCTAGTCTTGGCAAAGAGTTATTGAAAACGAATTGCTTTTCGCAGTGGTTTGAGTTTTGGATGTTTGTTTCATAGAACTATGTTCCTCTTTCTGTCATAAATGGGAGTTGTCATGTAATGGAATGACAGTTTGTTTTTATTTTTGGGGCTATTATTCATCTGCAGGGACCTGGACTGTTCGAACCCATACATGGGTCGGCACCTGATATTGCTGGACAGGTTGAATTCATGATGGTTCAATTTTTATTTCCCCTGCAGATCATATTTTTTATTTCATTAGTTTATGTTGATGTTTATGGAGCATATGCAGGATAAAGCAAACCCTTTAGCAACCATTCTGAGCTATGCTTCTGAAGTATGGCTTAGGGGAAGTCAAAGCTGCACAGAGAATCAAGAATTTTGTACGGGCGACATATACTCCAAAGGAAATGTATGTAGATTTCGTGAATTTTTTTTCAATTTTCTTTTTCGATGTTCTCTTTAGTCTTTTCAAAATGATTTGGCTTTTGTTTTCTTCCATCACGTCGCCCACACCCAAGATTCTTTCTGGTGTGTCTTTTTATTCTTTTGGAAACATAGAGCTTGTGGAATTTCACGCTGAATGGTTGTGAGCACTCTCTTTTTCTTTCTACTCCAGAAATTATAAGAACCTGCATATAGAGGAGATTCTGGTTGGTTCATAACCAATCGAAAACTATTTCTTCAGCTCTAACTTAGTTCCACTCAATTGTAGAAAGAAACAACTTCTCTTTTACAAGCTTTTGAGAAATTGTGAATCGGGCCTTCATGTTATAATTAGTATTTGTCAATCTCAAGAGTGAATTTAATTTTCTGTTAGTATTCAAATTCGTAATGTTATTTTCTCCGTTCTTTTTATCAGAACCTAGTTGGATGCCAGGAGATGGGCAGAGAGGTGGTTGAGTCTGTAGAACTCAAAATTTTCGTTCCCATATGAACCGAGGAAGACCAACTCTAAAGAGTCTAAACGGGTTCATTTAGTCCCGACAAAGCTCCTTTACTCCGAGACGATTTTGTGAAGGAGATGTTTTTGGTAGAAACCATTTTCTAGAACTCATTTGGGATTATTGCAGGATTTAGGTGTCCCGTGAGGTCTATTTTAAGCGTTTTGTCCTCTTTTTTTTGTTGATCACAAGTTGTATATCTGATACTAACACCTTGTGCTGGCAATTAGAGATGTTGTAACATTGGAAAAAACATGCAATGTTGATTGCGATCGTGGGATTTCAGATTTTTTCTTGTGATAATATTTGTTTTGTCCTCTAACCTGGATGAAGCGATAGATTAACGACGTTCAGGTTCTAGTCTTGGAGAGAAAATCATCTTTGTATGGTAAAGGTTTGTGCCGATCATAGTTGAGTTTTTCTTGGGGATGGGATCCTCTCTATTCCCTTTAAAAGGACTCGACGTCCTGTCCGGACAGTTTCCGGGCCCTTCCCAAGTCCGTTTCGATGATCGAGATCTGATTTAAAATGGTGGTGAAGGAAGGATTTTTCCAAAAACAGTTTGTTTATCGACCCATTGAGGGTAAAATCATCGTACATTTTAAATTCGAAGATAATTTGGATCCAAACTACTTGTTTTCAAAAATAGACTCAACATCTTTTCAATTATTCAAACCATGCTCAGATCAGAGATCAGATGGGCAGATGGGTATGTGACAAGCCTGTGAAATTTGGCATGATGTGTAGTTACAAGAATCGCCTCTAACTCTATTTTTTTTTATAAATATTTTGAATACCCTCTTTATCAATATGAAATAGGTTTTGATCCGATTTAAAGTATGGGTGATGCAAGAGTTTTCACAAAACATTTTTGTTTTTTGATTCGTTGAAGGTGAAACAACTATATGTTTTAATTTATTTTGAATTCAAACTACTTGTGTAAGGAAGTGGACTTCACAAACTTTTTAATGATTCAAACCACGCTCAAATCGGAAATCAAAAGTATAAGTGAGAAGCCTACGAAGTTTGGCGTTATGTACAATCATGAAAATGTGGCGCAACAAAATGCAATTGAGGCTTATTACTAAACACTTGATGCACCGCATCTCCACCACTACTACCTCACCGTCATCATTTCACCACCACCACAATTGCTTCACCACATCTCCACAATTACCACCACCTTCTTCTCCATGCTTTGCGTTCATTTTGAGCGACAATCAACTCTGTATCTAATCTAAAATACAAAGGCATACGTCCAAAGAAGTTTGTATGAACCTATTCGCCACACTTGAAATATAAAATTTTCTGAGAACAATTTTAACATCTCATGTATTTTTTTTTTATTTTAGTCACATTGTTACGCTAGTATATGAAAAATTGTTTATATGTAACTTATTATTAGAGCTAATAGAGTTAAAGGTAATTCTTAAACTATTTCTTAGTCGTATGATATTTGCGGTAACAAATACACAAATATCATACTAATGGTTTAACTTGCGTCCAGAGAGAGAGAGAGCAGTACTTCTTATTCATCATACGGCAAAAAAATTAATTTTTCCTCTCTTTTTGTGATATATGTGTAATGGTCTTGCACTCTTTGCTTTGGAGGTTGACAAGGGGCGGAGGTGAAACTTGAAACACCCTCCAATAATTAAGAGCCATGGAAAAAATGAAAAAGTAAAATAATTAGGAGAGAAATTAGAGAGAGAGTTAGAACACTTCTTGATCGTATATTTTTGTTATTTCAAGGGTTCCAAACACGGTGGTAAAAAAAAAAACCAACAACAGCAAAGAAATTATTCCCAAACACAGCAGAGAAAATATACTCCGAAAATGCTAGGTACTCAAAAAAGGCTATTTGATTATTTGATTTGTTCAATAATGCTAGGTACTCAAAAAAGGTACTCTGAAAATGAAAGCAGTGGTTAGACTTACTTAGGTATTTATCTGAATCACTAATTTCATCTTCGGGATAATTTTACGGGAAAATTTCAAAAAAGTCTCTAAACTTTGACTGCAATGTCCCAGAAGCCTCCAAACTTAACTAATGTTAATCAAGCCTCCAAACTTTACACATTTCTATCAATTAGGTCAATGCCGTTTGTTTTCGTTAACTTCCAAACAGAAAACGTCGACGTGGCACCTGGACAACATGGAGCACATGAGCACCCTTTTAGAGGAAAATTGTAGCACGAGAGCACCTTTGGCTCTAGTTTTATCAAAAAAATTACTACTACTAACACTCTCTCCACTTCCACCACCACCATAACTGTATCCTCTCTCCGTCATAGGAGTCGCCACCCACAGCAAGCTTTGACGCACCAGCAACTTATTCTGTTGTTGTTACAACTCTACTAGTTTTGCGGCGAGCGGTTGATCTCGGCGGGTTTGATTACTCGTGTTTGTCTACATCCTAGTGGGGAAGAGATCAACCTTGGAGTAGAAATTCAACTCGTTATCGAAACTCAGCTTTTTAACCGAGTCGAAGGGCACGCCCAACGCCTCAACGATGAGGTAAAAGGCCACGACGGTGAAGCAGTTCCTGTCAGGGTGGAGGAGGAAGGCGGGATGACAATGCTATTTCTTGATTAGCTCAAGGTTCTTATGGTTGTTGTTGTAGTTGATTCAGAGGAGGGCGTAGTAGTCAGGGTGGTTGTTGATGGATTTCTTGGAGGCGATGAAGACGTCTACGACAACAAGGATCTGGTCGGTCCCGACAAGCAAATGGTCGGTTTCTTGGCGATGCAAGGAGGGTGCCCAAGTGCTCCACGTGTTCCATTTTCCCGCCAAAAAGGCTGCCTAGGTGCTCCGCGTCGTCTTTTTGGTGTGGCCAAGCGCCATGTCGACTTTTTCCGTTTGGGAGTTAACGGAAACAAACGGCATGGGCCTAATTGATGAAAATGTGTAAAATTTTGAGTTTTAATTAGCATTTTGTTAAGTTTGAAGGCTTTATGAGACACTGCAATCACATTTCTTTTTTTTTTTTTTTTTTTGAAAATTTTCCTAATTTCTTGAGGTACTCGGCATTTTTCTTTTCTATTTTGATAAATGGGAAAATTACATTAAACCCTTTCCAACTATTGCTCGCTCACGAGTTGCCCCCTCCAACTATTGACTCGGACACTTAACCCCCTCCAACTATACGTAGTGTACGAGTTGCCCCTTGCCATAAAAAAACACATGGACCCATGGACGGAGTCTTAACCCAACCGTTAGCCCTAACATCTCTTTCAAGTTAACTTATATACATACATACATACATACATACATACATACATACATACATACACACATACATATATGTATCTCCATGTCCATCAGTAACCTGCTCTCTCTCTCTCTCTCTCTCGTCTTCATCATCAACAGCGCAGCACACCACTCTGTCACAGCCCAGTGAATTGGAACGGTGTTCCTGCAACTACTTCTGTGAATTGGAACGAGCCTATGATTGTTGAATAAAATAACCATTTTTTCAACTTTATCTCTTCCATTTCTTATTTTCCTTTCATCAAACACTTAGAGTGCCTGGGTTCTATAATTGGTATCAGAGCATTCCATTTGTCTATTTTGTTTTCCTATTTCAGAGAGATCACACCAATTTTGCCATTTTAGAGAGATCTCACTAGTTTCAATTCTATTTCGGAGAAGCCTCACTAATTTTTTATTTCTGTGAAAAAACGTATCACACTCCACCCCAACCAAACGACGTTGAACCAACCACCACAACCAAACCCTGTTCGTCCTCCACCTCTTTTTGCGAGATCTGCGCTGACATGAAACAATTTAGCGACATGCTCCAGAGATTACTTCAACCGAAATCAATTCTAGGATGTAAAATAGCTCAATTTTCAATGTTCTGATTGAATTACTCAGGCCATTCGACATGGGTTTCCACTTTGTCTTGTCCAACATTTTCCTGATCTGTTGTGACGGATGGGTTTTAGGGCTTAACGATGGCATGTGTTACGGTGAATGGAGGGTAACAGTTTGATTAAGATTCTGTCAATGGGTTCGTGTTTTTTTACTGCAATGGGGCAACCCGTACACGTGCGTATAGTTGGAGGGGGTTAAGTGTTTGAGTCAATAGTTAAAGGGGGCAACTCGTGTATGAGCAATAGTTGGAGGGGGTTTAATGTAAGGGGTTTAATGTAATTTTCCCTTGATAAATTTTGCCTTTTATGGATTGTATTTTCAGACGTGTCAAAAGGTTGAAGCCTGTTTAAGCCAACTCAAACACTTTTATCTTCCAACACTACCCCTACCCAAAACCAACTTCCACGATTCCTTGCCGGCACCTACCATGGGCATATTCGTACTTCTATCAGCCAACATATGTCCGACGCAGGGCGATTTCATTCTCCACAGCTTTGAACGAAGCATTGATCTGACTTCTGAGCTTAAAATACCCAACTTCCAAGCACCTACCGATTCCTCAAACTCACAGATTCAATTCAGATATTTATAGATTACATACATATACGGAAGTTCTTAACTAATTTTGAAACTTTTTTCGTACTACTAGATGTTCGGGCCAGTTTATGCGTACTTTGACTCAATATTATAGAAAATCAATTACATTGTCCACTAGCGAGTCCCTATTTGTTTCGGAAATTTAAAGGTGAATACTATAATGATTCACAAGTGGAGTTTGCGAGTGATGTCTAGCTGATATTTTTTGTATAATCAGATGTTTTGGCCAATTTATGCGCATTGGGACAAAATATCATAATAAATCAATTACATTGTCCGCTAGAGAGTCCTTACTTGTTTCGGAACTTTAACAGTGAATACTGTAATGATTCAAAAGTGGAGTTTATGAGTGATGTCTAGTTGAAAAATATTGACAGATTTTTTATTACATATAGTATTCAAGTACACAGTGATGTATAGATGTTATGGTGTATGATAATCAGATGGTATGGTACCTTGTATACTTTACAATTTGATCCAACATCGATATAAGTTCCTTTGGAGAAGTCGAGTCTATACATGGTGGGTGAGATTGATCCCAAAAATTAGATAATATGCACGTAAACTAGTCCAAATCAGTTGAGATATACTTAAGCTGGCTCGGACCTCAGACGCCTGACCCAAGCCATGAAAACTAGGGGTGTACATGGTCCGGTTTGGACCGGTCTTATAGAAATCCGGGGACCAAACCATATCTAACGGTTCCAAAAAATTGAGAACCATAACCAGACCATTACACATATAGAACCAAACCACACCAAACCATTAGACCGGTCCGGTTTGGTTCAGTTTCCGGTTCTAAACCATGTTAGCATTCAAAAATTGCCCAGAAAAACAATCGACAAAATTATTGTAATTTCTTCGTAAAACTACTACCACTAAACCAACCCACAAATAAATTAAGAACTCCAACAATAACTAAAACAACTATTAAAGTACTCTCGTATATCATTATTGATATAAATGGCAGATGCAATACTAAAACTTAAAGCTAGCAAAATTATCAAATGTGTGTGGGTATATATGAGTGTATATATTATATCATATTATATTTTACTTATATATATGGACCGGTTCGGTTCAAACCACGGTTCCTAAGTATGAAACCAGGGACCAAACCAAAATATCCGGTTCTCATTTTTTTAGAACCAGAACCAATCCATTTAACCATAGAACCAATCCAAATAGGCCGGTTTGGTCCGGTCGGTCCGGTTTCACGATTTTTTCGATTTTCTTGTACACCCCTAATGAAAACTATACAAAAGGTTCATAACTTCATATTGTTGTTAAGGGGGCATTCCACTAAGGGAGTTCTTAGAATAAAATATTTTTTTCAAAATATTTTTATGTGATGTATTGTGAGAGAATGACTTGTCTTGATTTTTAAAAAAAACTGTTTTTTTGTTAGTGAAACTCCCCCTAAATTAGAAGTTATTTGGCTTTGAATTGAGAAAAGGTACAAATTAACGGGACTAATCTGAGACAAGTATCAAATTCCAGGGTTTCCTTTGTCGTCGTCGTCACATATATCCAAAATTACTACGCGATTAGAACCAGCCCAAAATCGAGCCAGGTACCCTTCTCTCTCTCTCTCTCCTCGTCTATATTCTCTGTTTGCTGTTTTTTATGTTTTTTATGCTTAATTTAGATTCTCAACATGACCTGTTTTGGGGCCTAGTAAATAATCACTCCTTGGAGCAGTAATTGGGTGCCCGATCCACACACCAGGTGTGAATCAATTTAACGCAGATGCAGCAGTATCATTCTTCTAGGGGGCAATTCTTCTTAGCATTTTTTGTTGTGGGCCCTGAAGCAGTTGCTTTCTAGGGTTTTCTATTGGAAATATGGATTTATAGATAAAGAAATATAAGTTTGAGTAGTTGTAAATGTGCTGTCATGGTTCAGAATTATAGCTATAGGGTAGGTTTTTGCAATTTCCAAGTGAGGAAGTGAACGTTAGAATAATCGAAAATGGGGGTAAAACAAAGGGGGGAAAATACATCATGGAAAAGTGAATAATGTAAGTAGTATTGGGTGGGAGACAAAATGTAGCAGTTATTTGTTAATCGGGAAGACATGGTTTAAACTTACAAAATATTGCATTTTCCAGTTTTTGGTTTTCAGTTCTTAATTGCTTCAGATCATTTTAGTATTTTACTGTGTTTACTGAGATGAATTTTTTAACTTATTTTCATAAGTGATGAGTTGTAAACTTTTACTCTGTGTATTTGGAGAAACTCACTCTTGCACTTTGGTTGGATTAGAGAATACCCCTGTTTTCAGCATTTTGTATTGCTTCGATGGCTCTTTCTTATTTGGATCTGATTTCATAGGACTTCATTTTCTATAGAAGGATATATAACGAGAGGTCAATGCCTCGTCCACTACAGAAAACGGGCCAAGTTGGGTTATTACATTTGATCATGAAAAGCATCCACTAGTACATAGACATGGTTCATTGTATAGGCAGCTATCAATGAAGTATATCAAGTCATGAATTTTGGGGGTAAGATTTATTCATTTTTACTTATAGTGAAAGACATTGTCTTATTATACAGCTAAATTAACTATAGAACCGATGGTAGTTATGCAATAGCGGAAAACAATCCTCCTCTCATGTTATCTTGCATCATGATTTGAAGTTTAAAAAATGGTAGCTTTATTCCACCAAGAGAACAACAGCAATGGTTATTAGAATTTTAACTTTGTAATTTGGTATCATTTGATTCATGGCATGGAGTCATGGACATAATTTCTGAAAGAAATATAATCTTCTGTGGACTGCATAAAGTGAGAAATAAGTCAATGTCGAAATTACTTACACATATACCAAACTTAGTAGATTTGGGGACATCAATTCTAAACAGGAAGTCATGAAAAGTATCGGTAGAATTTTTGAAGGAATTGCATAGCAGTCCAATAATTCATCTTGGTGTTTCACATGTTAAAGAGTCACGGTCCATTGGTAAAGGCCCTAACTTTATTTCATGACTATGCATCACTATATGCTCTTACTGATTACTCAAATAGTATGGAGATGATTGTCACTTCTTGTGACCTGATCCCAACAGAATATTTGGTAGTTACACTTTGTTCGCTCCTCGCCTTTGTTCAATTATGAATAAATAACCTGTTTGATGAAGATTTGTAGCATCATTCAAGTAAATACAGATTAAGATCGTAGAAACATGAGCATACACGGTATGTAGGTTTCACTAACTAGGGCCCCGAATTATTTAAGATTTTGTGACTTTATGTGGATTACTGCCACTCTTATCTAGGTACTACACTTGTGTGTGTGGTAATTTTCCTTTATTTGAGGTTGTCATTGTATCCTTCAACTCACCTTCTTTTACAGGTGTATTATTCTTCCATTCTCATCAAGACTTTCAAGTTTGGCTTTGATGTGCTGTCTCAGTGCATATTGTCATGCACTACTGGGTTTTCTGGGGTTATAAAACAGAGGGTCTGAGGAAACTGGGGCAATGGCAACGTCTAGTAAGTTCGATATATCTTCTAGTAGTCCTGATGGGACATTATATGCCCCGCGTGGGTCGTATACTGCTGGTTCATTGGACAGATCGGGTAGCTTCCGTGAGAATATGGAGAATCCAATCCTATCATCACTTCCGAGCATGTCAAGAAGCAGTTCTGCCGTATCACAAGGAGATGTACGCAGCTTCCTCCAATGCTTGCGGTTTGATCCAAAGCAGATGGCTGCTGACCCCAAGTTTAACCGACCAGTTGATTTTAAGCGACTCACAAGTGTTGCTTTTGGCATTCCGGTGGACGATTCTCCGTCTGCTTCTTCAAAAGTCAAGCCTACTCATTCACCGGACGAACTCAAACGGCTCAAGGCTGGTCTTCGTGAAAGCTCCAGCAAGGCCAGGTAGTTTTTGCATATACTGAACTGTTTGACCTGCGAATCAAGATGTATTTAGTTCATGATATTTTCTAATGTAACAGGGAGCGTTTGAAGATTTTCACTGAAGCCTTGTCCGCCATGAACAAGTATTTCCCTAGCATCCCATCAAGGAAGAGATCCCGGTCAGATGTTTTATCTGCAGATCGATCGAATAATTTATTCCCTAGCGATCGGACAGTTCTAGGGTCAGGCATTGGTAAGATGGGAACACAAAGTCATGCCATTGCAAGTGGTTTCGAACTTGAACCGCAAAAGCCGGAAGAAAGGACCAAAATTGCCATACCAAATAAACGGACCAGAACTTCTATGGTGGATGTGAGGGTTTGTTACTCAACTTTTTTTCTTTTAAGTATTTCCATGAGTAATTTGCTTCTCAGAAGTGGGTAAAAATATTCCCTAATCAAATTTGTGATGGCATATTCCGTTTTCTCAATTTTATACTATGATCTCATTTAATATTGTCACGTTATAGGATTGTATGGACACAACTAGATCTTCATTGTATGTACTCCATACATGATCGGCAACACATGTATCTTCTTCTTCTTCTTCTTCTTCTTCTTCTTCTTCTTCTTCTTCTTCTTCTTCTTCTTTTGCATTGGTGTTGGTCCATTTCAGTCTTAAGAAGCATGGATCGTCTACGGGCATCACTTGCTGATGCATAAATGAACACAACACCGGACGCTCTAGATACATGTCCGTAACTCCTTAATACTTGTTCAATTAGTTTTGTAGATTGTTTTTAGTCGGAGACTTTTGAAAAGCTAGGACAAGTGCGGACATGCTGGGGGACACATTAAGGACGTTAGGAGGTCATAATATAATTATAAAAGTTGTGCCAGATTTAAAATTGCTATGGATGCTTATTTCATGTATACTTAGTCAATGAAGATTTTTATCTTCAGGACGCCAATATGAATTGTGTTTTATGCGCTAATTTGGTGGAGAATATTTATTTATTTATTTATTTTTATTTAAGTTCTTGAGATATATTGATTTGTATAAGTACTTACGTTTGTATGTCCCAACGTTTACTTGGCCTTGCTTTTGGAAGAATGACGTATCCACTCGGCCATGTCGTGCCGTGTCCATGTGACCCTGTCATTCCATGTCCTTATCTGTGGAGTAGCAGTCTACTACACCTGTCATTGTTGTTGTATTTATATCTTCCTTAAATTAGTTCCCAATGCTTGCTTATGAGTGAAAATGCTCCTCGCTGACAATTTCGTTCCCACATCTGAATGGAAGAATGTAATATTTCCAGAGTATACTGACTTTCCAATTTTGATTGATCTAGACTGGTGCTCGCTGACAATTTCGTTCCCACATCTGAATGGAAGAATGTAATATTTCCAGAATATACTGACATTTCAATTTTGATTGATCTAGACTGATGCTCGGACAAATACTCCTGCTAGGCCATCTGGGAATATGGACAGGGATAGGGAAGTTTTAAGACTTCCCCATAGCGGTGCAGCTCAGGTTGAAGAACGAGCATTACCAACCAGTGTTGATGGTTGGGAAAAGACAAAGATGAAGAAGAAGCGATCTGGAATTAAGCCAGATGTTTCTCCAAGTACAGTGTCATCAAAACCTAGTGATGGCTACAGGGAACCCAGACAAGGAATGCAGCCAAGGCTTCTTGCGGATACTCGATTAAGGTTGAATGACTCCCATGGGTTCAGGTAATGCTTCTCCCTCAGGAGTCAGGCCCTACACAACAACTCATTGTGTAGGCACGTCCCTTTTCAATTTCATCGAGCAATGGGTGCTTCCCCTTCTAGTGTGTACTTGATTATATTTGTGACACCTAGGAAATTTCCTTGCACTCCTCACCTGATTGGGGAAATGGGTAATTCTGAGTCACGAATGGAATTGGCTACTATGAGCTTGACCCATATTATAGCCCATGAACATACCCTGCAGAGAAATACCAGAATTACGTAAACACCAATGTATAAAAATTTAAGAGAGTAATAAAAAAATTGAGCTGGAACATACCTGGCCTAAATGTCCTGATAATGTCGCGCCACTGAATAGTCTTGGGTTTCTTGTAGCCTGCATCAAAATCCCACCATATTGTTATAGACACTTTCCTCGTGTTAAAAAATATTCCCTTCTGAGTGTTTCACCTTTGATATTATGAGGTCTTTTCTGATTGCCAGCCATTATATTTATAAATTCGAAAAAAGAAAGAGTCATTTGGTGTTCCTATCTCATGCCTTCAAGTAAGGATCTAGTATAGCCATTCTCAACTCCATCTTAGCAAAAGGTTTTATACTCCACTCAAGGTTGTCAAATTGTGAATCGAATCGAGAATCGAATTGACCCTTTTCTGAATCGTATCGAATCGTGAATTGTAACGATTCGGTCCAACTTTCACAAATACATTGGAAAATGTATCTATGCCTCTACATAATAATGATACATTGTAAAATTGAAAAATTTAAGCTAAAATACATATTTAAGATTGTTTTCTACTATAAATTGATGATCACATGGCATCATAGCAAAATAAATACTATAGTAACATCGATATATGCATATAAATGTTAAGAATTTATAATAAAAAACTTACAAAATAAAGCTTGTAGCCTTAATAGGTAGGAAACTAGCTTATATGGCAACGTATGTGGGTTAGTCCGAGCCTCAGAGCCGTGCCCCGGTCTATGATTTAGAGGATACAAGAACCAAAAAGATTTATTTGTGAAATTACATATCCATGGTAGATACGTCTTCATTAAATAAAGAATATGATTTCCCGTACTATATGATCTCATATTCTTTTTTTTTTAATAAGTAAGTAATTATTATATTAAAAAGAGCATAAAGGGCTGCTACCCAAATACAAAAGAAAGGCCACCATAAAAAAGGCCCTATATTCTTACTTTTCTATAAGAAAAAACAAGGCAAAATAGCAAAAGTGGTTTCATATTGTCAAATGAAAGTTGTGATAAACCTTGATTCACCTAAAGATTCAAATCGTTTTTGCGTGAATCGGGAATCGAATCGCGAATCGAACCGTGAATCGGACGATTCACCTCCGATTCTATATCAACCTTGATTCACCTATAGATTCATATCGTTTTTGCACGGAATCGTGAATCGTGCGATTCTGACAACCATGCTCCACATGGTAAAATATTAATTGGACATCTGATACTTTTTTGCCCTCCATCCCCCCTCCAAGGTTCTCATACCAAGACATTATAACATCCTCGCTAAGCGACATATTTTCGTATCTGAAGGGGCTCGGGGCCACATGAAGGGCCAAATGTAAGAACAATCCGCGCACATGATCTAAAATTAGAAGAGGAACTTTCTTGGGTTACATCAATTTCCTTTCGTAGACACTTTCTCATGGTTTACCAGATGTATGATTGTTGTTACCTATTGCTAATTGTTACTGTTGCATCTTGCAATGTTTAGAGAGTAGACAGTGAGGCTTCAAAATGTTGCTCTCTTTGTGAAGGCCCAGTCCTCCTTTGAATTGTCACACCCACAAAAAAAGAAAATATAATAATAAAAATAAAAGCCGTCTGCGTATGATTTTTTGTTTTGAAAAGAAGTAACCTCTTTGGTGATATTTTAGTTATGTTTTTGGTTCAGCGGTCATGTTCTGGAACGATTTATCAATAGAGGTGGGAGTTTGTTTTCACTGATACTGATTTTCATATGCATATGGATGTAGGCCGGTAGTTGCTAATGGAGCAGTGGCAGTTGGAAAAGCAGATGGCGTGTCGCAACCAACTAGCTTGGGCATGCGGTCTTCCATGCCTAAGCCTGACCAGGACAGTAGCTCCATTCTCCATGATAGAAGAGATCGTCCCACTGCTTCATTGGACAAAGAAAGGGTGAATGTCAGAACTGTAAACAAGTATGCAGAGCATCCTAAACACAAATCTCTTGTTCACTTCTCAAACTCATGTTTCACGTCCATTCTGTGTGTGTGTTGTGTGTAACATATACCTTTTTTAAAGAAGCATATATACATATACTTATATACTTGCCAAAGCAAATCAAACCAAGCCTTGTGTCCCAGCCCACCGGGTCGGCTGCATAAATCCTTTTTAGCCATTCAGCTCTGTAAGGGATATGTTAATCCATCAGATTATTTTACACAATCGCATTTCATGTTAACGAAGGCCTTTATCTCCCCCTAGCATTTCCATGAGCATTGATCTTATTGCTTTTTTCTTAACTGATGCATGGTCTCCATTGTACTTGACCATTGTCCTTACTGCCTTTGCCTATTTTCTCCATGAATTATCTTCAATCTGTACGACCCTATGTATACAGTACGTACAGTATATATATGCTTACGTATGTACATTCATGTGCACATACATATTGTCCGCAGTATTTGTCTCCCTTCTGTAAAATTTTAGCCTTATCATGGGGGTTTATGCTGATCATGTAGTGTTTACATACTTTGATTCTTACGTTGTCTAGGACAAATTCTAGGGACGATTTCAGTTCAGCTAGTCCTACATCAAACACGAAAATTAATTCTGCTGCTAGGGCTCCGCGATCTGGTTCAAATGGTTTGCACAAGTTGTCCCCCGTTCAACGAAATACTGCCGCCAATGACTGGGAGCTTTCTCATTGTACAAGCAAGAGCGCTGCCAGTGCTGTTGGTGGTAACAATCGCAAACGCACTCCCTCAACTCGTTCTTCATCACCACCTGTTGCCCATTGGGCTGGACAAAGGCCACAAAAGATTTCCCGTACCGCTAGAAGAACAAATTTCATTCCTATTGTTCCGAGCAACGATGAGAGCCCTGCTTTGGATGCCACATCTGAGGTTGCTGGTAATGAAAATGAGGCAGGCTTAGTAAAACGTTTGTCGAGTAATTCTCCCCAGCAAGTTAAATCCAAAGGCGACCATTTTTCAACAGCTGCATTGTCAGAAAGTGAGGAGTCTGGTGTTGCTGAATTTAAATCTAGGGATAAGGGTGATAAGGTTGAGGACGTGGATGAGAAAGCCATTCAGAATGTTCAGAAGGTTTCAACTCTGGTGGTTCCACAAAGAAAGAATAAGCCAGTTGGTGGGGATGACCTTGGAGACGGTGTTCGTAGGCAAGGGAGGACTGGACGAGGTTTTACTTCTACTAGATCTCTAATGCCAATCACAGGAGAAAAGATTGGCAATGTGGGAACTGCAAAACAGCTCAGGAGTACCAGAGTTGGTTTTGACAAGTCTGAAAGGTTGGATATTTTCTCACTCCGAATCTTAGAGTTTTTTCTTTAATAGATGATTCTCTGTTTGGCGATTTTTTATTTTTATGATTGACATCTTACAATGCATTTTTGCCTCTTGTTCAGCAAAGTAGGTCGTCCACCATCTCGGAAACTTTCTGACCGCAGGGCTTACACAAGGCAGAAGCATACTACGATCAGTACAGCAGATTTTCTTGGTACTTGCGTCCCAATTGTCGAATAATATTACAAGTCATTATGTAACTTAACCGAGAGTGTTTGCTTTTCTAGTCCTCTGACCACTTTCTGTACTTCCTTAGTTGGTTCAGATGATGGGCATGAAGAACTATTGGCTGCAGCATCAGCTGTTATTAATCCTGGTGCTGTTCTCACTCGAGAGTTCATTGTTTTATCATACTTTCTAAGTATAAGTTGAACTATTGATTGATTTAACTTTTATTGCAGCTAATAGCTTTTCCAGCTCATTCTGGAGGCAGATGGAATCGTACTTCAGCTTTATATCAGATGTAGACATAGCCTATTTAAAGCAACAGGTATTTTATTGCTTTTACTCATTACATTGTGTAAATAATGCACTGTATTGGAAGTAACTTTGACTATGCTTAGTGTTCCCTGGAAAGGAATATGTTTCGAGTAATTTGGTAGCTGATGGGTGTTATTTCTTCCAACTATGGTATGGGCTAGTTGTAAACTTGTAGGTATTTATGAGAATTTGTTTACATAAAAGAAGGAAAGCAAACAGTTCTAATTTCTTTCCATTATTTCCCTTTAATTTTGATTTGTTTGGTTCTTCTTTCACATGATGTAGATCTTTGTTTCTATTTTTGGCCACCAAATGTTCAAAGCTTAGACTGACAAATATTCTCTGTTAGTGGTCATTGTCCAAGCACATGCACGTATTGTAGTTTCTAGCGGATAGTGGGTGATTTCTGAAATCAATGATCTACTGCCCGCTCTTATACTATGTTAAATTGTTGACTAGTTCACCAACTCAAAATGAAGACGAAAATCCAAGCATCTAAAGAATTATTTTGTTATTTAAATGATCAATAGATTTGGTAATACCCAGTTGAAGTTGCCCTTCAGTTATTTATTTCGAATAGTGCCACTTTTGCACATAATTTTCTTTGAAGCATCATTGGCTATCTGTTCACGATATCATTTTTACGATCTCTTGTAAGAATTTGATTCAATATATTGTAGAAATCACCCATGCACTGTTATTAAATGCAAACCTAGATGATAGCCTACTCAAAAATTGCAAAGTTGAAATGTTCTTCTCATATAGAACTTTGAGTGGAAATATTCTGAAACATCTGCAAATTTTAATCTTACAGGGAAATCTTGGGTCCGGTACACCACTATCAGTACCCATAGATTTTGACAGACTCAATACTGTCCCTAATGGATCTGGATTGGTCAAATCTGAAATTGATACAAGTGAAACAAAATACCCTGCAACAAGAAGTAAAGAGACTACCCTGTGCCAGAGACTCATAGCAGCCCTAGTTTCAGAAGAAGGAAACGAAGAGCTTTGCTACAGCGGAAGTGAAGACCTAGACTTTGATGTGTACGGATCTGGAGTTGAGATTGACACGTTAGAATCCCACGGTTTTAATCACCGGTTATTAGGGAACTTTCCACTTGCTGGACATTCTGGTTTGAATGGTTATAGGATAACTGCCAATGAGAGGCCCCATAATGAGCTGGACGACAGTTTCCTTACTGATGTGATTGCTATACCAGGAAAAGAGTTGATTTCAGATTTTGAATACTTGCAAAATGGTTTGCATTCTGACCAAGAAATGTCACCTGACATACCATGTTCTGTGACTCAGTATGGTAACCTGTCCATAGATGAAAGAATTATCCTGGAGATGCGAAGTGTTGGAATTTATCTAGAGCCAGTGGTATGTCCTTCATTACAAAGATTCTTTCTTTTCTCTATTGTCCCCTCCTTTTTCCTCCACCTCCTTTTCCTCCATGTTCATTTTGTGTTGAGGAGCTGCTGGGTTTATGTTTTACCAGCTTGTTTCATCAAAAAGATTGGCAGCCATGAAGGCATCGGTTCTTTTCCCCCCTTCTAAAAAAAACTTAGACCATGGTTGCCCACCTGCCATTTTACAAGGGGGCATGGTGGATTTTCTTTTAGTGATGTAATGCTGTTTCAGCTTTGGTACAATTGCATGAGTTTTTTTTTTTAATGTTGATTTCCCCTTTATTCAGCCTGATTTAACACAAACAGTGGATGAAGAAATCAGTGAGGATATCAGTAAGCTTGAGGACATTTACCGTGGGCAGGTAATTTCTCTCTCTCTCTCTCTCTCTCTCTCTCTCTCTCTCTCTCTCTCTACACATATAGGAAGATGTTCTATTGAGGACTCCCTCAAAGATCTCCGTGAGGACCACCCCTTTTTTGATTTTCTGGACCAAATTTTGACAATCCGAACCGCTCAATGTGTTTAAAACATATTTTCCATGGCCAACGCGAGGAATCACAAAAAAAAAATACCCGAAAGGGCTTCATCCGAGCGGTTTTTTATAATAACCGTACATATATAATTTATCGAAAAATGCTCGAATGAAGCCCTTCCAAGTATTTTTTTTGGACGAATCCTTGCGGTGACCCTTAAAATCACGTTTTAAACACATTGAGCGGTTCGGATCGTCGAGATTCGACCCTGATCCATGAGGTCCGTAAATTACGAGTTTGAGGGAGTCTTTAGTAGAACGGGATCCTATATATATTCCGTGACCATAAGTATGTGTTTGTACATTATTCGCAATGTTCTAAAAGTCACTAGATGCTAGTCGGGTGTCCGGGCCGCCTAGCGCCTGGGCAGATTAATCGGTGCCTAGAGATTAGTCGGTTTTTCATTTGTTTTTAATTTTTTAAAAATATTCTCCTCCCCCGCCCCAAGTTTTGAGTAGGTAGAACAAAACATTAAACAAATATCCAAAGAAAGGAAATAGAGCCTATGTACACATAATTTTACAAGAAACAGAGCCTATATACACATATTTCACTTTATTTGTACAACGTAGATGTAATACATTATATTTGTATTGATTTACTAATATCTACCCTCACCAAGGTGATTCCTCGCAAGGACCCTTATAGTGTATCTACCCTCATCAAGGTAGATATGAGTAAACCTGATCAAGTGTTTTAAAAGGCTCAAGGCACACCGAGGCGCCATGGATACCCTTTTGCCTCGCCTCGCGCCTCATCAAAGCAAGGCGCAATTTATTAGAACAAATAGAACTCTAATATAGGCAAAACTTTCAACACAAGCAAGCACTTCTAAAACTTCCAAAAGTCATAAAACATAACATTTCAATGTAAACAAGAGGATTTATACAACAGGCATTGGTAATAAACAAGAGAAACAAAAACCCATAAGGGCGGGCAACTTATGAACACTGGGTGAAAAGCTCACACAAAGAAATACAAAAGAAAGTCTTTTAAGCAAATCTAGAGAATAAAAATCTTTATTAAATACCAGGGAGCAAAACTCAACATAAATCGAAAAGATTTACGATTCGATACCAAAGGAAAATATTTACAGTTCAATCAGTGAACAATCGAAGAAGAAGAAGAATTACTTGGAACAGTCAGAAAAGAAATCATCTTTGTTCTTCGTTCAGAGTTCTATTCGATCAGAGCTCTCTTTGATCAGAAGAATACTTGGTTGGCTGCTATTCTTCGTTATTTTTCACCTAGGGCTAATGATCATATGCCCAAGGGTTTTATCAGATGCATTGCCACATGTTTTAATTCACAGGGAGTGGAAAATTCTTGAGGCTCTCACCTTAGCGCTTTGCAGCTCTCCTCAACTCTCCAAAGCCCTATAGGTGCGCCTCACCTCGTCGCCTAGGCGCGCGCCTTTTAAAACCCTGACCTGATCAAACCTTGATGAAGGTGAAAATGGATCTGATGTTTTTGGGAGCAAACACCTTGAGACTAGACTTCTCAGAAATCTGGCATCTCCTATGTCTCATCTCCTGTTAACACATATTGAAACTGCCGCTTTCTTATTCTTCTGCAGTCCTAGCCATGCCAGTAGGTTTAGATTGGGAATGGAATTGTAATTAGCATTGCTATCATGCCTTTTTTTTTGTTGATATCGTTATCTTTCAACTATGGTAATTCGATTGATTTTAAAGTTGTTCCTGTGTTTATGATTTTATTTTTTGAGTCCTTGGACTTCAACTCATGGTTTAATTGGTAATCATAGGTTACGAAAAAGAAAGCATTGCTTGGCAAACTGTTAAACTCTGCACTGGAGAGGAGAGAGCTTCAAGAGAAGTAATGATATTGTTGATAACTTCCCTTGCTTCAGAGCTTTTTTCAATTTGAGCAACATCTTGCTAATCTGCTTATTTTGGTGTTGTGTAGGGAGTTTGAACCTCGTGCTCTTGACAAGCTTGTAGCTATGGCTTATGAGAAGTATATGGTCAGTATTTTGAATGTTTTGTGTTATCATTCAAAGTAGATAGTCGCATTTCTTTGTTTTATTTTTCCCATTTTGCCTTTTGAAAATACACTTGAAAGTAACCCAATTTGTGTTCAGCAGACTTGCCGGGGTCCCAATGCCTCGGGGGGAAAGAGTGCCAGCAGTAAAATGGCCAAGCAAGCTGCTCTAGCTTTTGTTAAACGGACCTTAGAACGGTGCCAGCAATTTGGAGATACTGGCAAAAGCTGCTTCAGTGAACCCTTATTTAGGGATATGTTCCTTTCTAGTTTGTCACGCCACAATGATCCACAACTTGCTGATTGTACTGGTGTTATTGAATCTCGAAAACAGTATACCAACACATCTGGTTGCTCTTTGGAAGTTAGAGTTTCAGGTACTTCATTTGAGGCCTTGCAGCTAAACTTTTTAGGAGGTGGCTATGCGTCCATCATGCCTATAAATTTGCTTACCTTATTACTCCCTCTCTCCCTTATTGTTGCTCCATCTTTTCTTTTTGGGATGTCGAGAATTCTTGGTCCTCTTTGAGAATTCAAAGGATACAACTTCTAGTTCTCCAAAACTATCCCAAACACAATGCTAATCTTATTTTACAAAGTCAGAATAAAGGGTTACAATTGGCATTGAATGCTTTTTATTCAAGTTGACTGCATTTATTGTATGTCTCTTTTTAAAGTTGGAATCCCAATAAGGGAAATACATTGAGGGACAGAGGGAATAACACATGTATTGTGAATTAGTAAAACTACGACGCATGATTTTCTCGCCGTAGTATTTTTTTTTGATGATGCAAGGTGTCAGCATTAATTGTGACTTTCTCTTTGCAGCTCCAATGGGTGCTCAGCAAAGCCCTTCTTTCAACAACCATGACATGTATTTTTCTAGTCCACTCCTTTCTGCTAATCATTCATCTGAACAAATTAATGGTAAGGAAGACTCATGGTCAAATAGGGTGAAGAAAAGGGAGTTGTTGCTTGATGATGTTGGAGCTCCTTCAGGTATTGGAACTTCTCTTTCAAGCAGTGCAAAAGGGAAGAGAAGTGAGAGGGATAGAGAGGGAAAAGGAAACAACAGAGAGGTTTCATCTAGAAATGGTACAAACAAAATTGGTCGGCCCGCATCGGGAAATATTAAGGGCGAGAGAAAGTCCAAAACAAAGCCTAAGCAGAAAACTACTCAATTATCTGCTTCTGTCAATGGCTTACTTGGGAAGTTTCCGGAGCAAAATAAAGCGACATTATCCTCAGTTTCGAAGTCCAGTGAGGTTACTAGAAGTGGCAGTGTAAAGGAAAAGGATGATTTCAGCTTGGATGTTGTAGATGAACATGAGGCCATCGATTTATCGCATTTGCAACTACCTGGAATGGATGTTTTGGGTGTTCCCGATGATCTTGGTGATCAAGGGCAGGACATTGGTTCCTGGTTGAACATTGATGATGATGGATTGCAAGATCTTGATAACTTTAATGGCCTTGAAATTCCAATGGATGACCTAGCAGACTTAAATATGATGGCTTGAAGTTGCTTTTTCTTTGTATATTCACGTGTTCGTTATGCTACTCACAGGAAAACCAAAGTCACCATGCCCTAGGGATGACCGACTGCGTCATGGTCATTTGACTGTCCAGTCCAAAATTAGATTGTAGATGATTCCTGAGACTCCTCCACGAGTTGCTTTCCTAGTATCCTGGTGGATGTTTTGGATTTTGTTCCCCAAGTCGGTGACTTTTGACTTCAATGATCTTTTTGCTCACTTCTTAAGCCGGCATGTAGTAGTCATTATATCTTAGTAAACACTGTATTCTGGTTGTAGCATTTACAAATCAGAGAACAATACCTTTTGTACATAAGCTTTGTGTTCCAATAAAATCAGCTTTCTCTGTGTAGTACCGTGTGGTGTGTATAAATTTACAGAAATGTTACAGGCACTAACTTGAATACAAACTATTACAGTAAATGTGCATTTGGTATTCTTTTAGTGGACAAGTCTATTAATGTATTCAATAATACATTGATGTGATAGTGCCCACTGCCACGTGTACATTTAGTGTAATAGTTTGTATTCTAGTTAGTGCATGTAGCATTCGTCATAAATTTATGTTTCTCTTCATCTATTTTTACTGTTGCTAACTGATGAGATTTCACCACCAACTTAGTTGCAGTTTTTGCAGAAACTGTCCAGAATGGCATTGAAGCCTGTTCAACCTGTTTGTAAAGGATTTCTTTTCTAAGGTATGAACTTTCTTTTTTGCCTGCGGGATGGGGTAAAGGATAAAGCTTCCAAGAAGAAATGTGATTTCATCTTTGATGGTGATTTCAGAGTTTTGAGCAAAAAGATTGTATCAGGTTTCCGGTATTTAGTTTTTTGCTTTGCATCTTTGGTGCATATTTTACTGTGAGTTCGTAGTGCAGGTTTGTGGTCGTTCATTTATGCCTGGTTGTCAATTGTGAAAGATGTATTTGTGTGTTTTGAATTATTTTGGCAGGTTTATCTGCTGTTTGTACAGCATTCAAGGGTGCCATCATCTGTGGGCCAACAACTGACAATTTACTTTCACGTGTATTAGTTATGTTTTCAAATCCTTTTTCTATCTTCGGAGTCCAGACAGGTAAACATCTATTTCACCCTCGAAATTCTTGTCTGTGTAACAAAAATGGCGCTGCAGCTGGAGGTGTCTCATTTGGTACTTGGGTCTCGCTCTTTGATGCTTGTTTTCAATAGAACCACTTTTCTTTAAAACCTTTTTTTTTTTTTTTAATTTTTTGGAATTGGCACACAAGATTCAGAACCTTCTTTTTTATTCTGTACCCATTTATGATTTTAGAACCATTTTGATGATTCAGTACATTTTGAATGGTATGATGAATAATGTTATTGTTATTACTTATTGTTCATATTATTGGCCACTTTTTTTCCTTTTGTTTTGATAGTACTTCGTACAAAGATTCCAACAGAATATGGAGTAATAGATTGTCTGATCCAAACTGTTGGATAAATCTTGTAAGTTGACGTACCTGTTTTACTATCAACTGATTGTCTCACAGTTTGTGTTTTTCTTTTTCTCGTCCGAGTGTTTCCAAATGAGGGAATACACAAGTTTCTCATATTTGGAAACAACTTCTGAAATATCTATATACTGGGCAAGTACTATTGGGAAACAACTTCTGAAATATCTATATACTGGGCATCTACTATTGGGATTCATGTATCGGTTTTGTCAAAAAGTGAGGAGTTATGCTTCTAGATACATGATGAAGCTTGGTTGCGTCTAAACCAAAACTTGGTTAAATGTTTCTTTTAGTCACTCTTCCTTGTAGCTGCTTGGCGTGATTTTGTATTTTAGTGCATATCATTTCCAGTAGGCCTTTTTATGTCATCATGTTATTAACTGCATAACGCTGATACGTATGAAGGATGTCGTTGCTTGTTTGTTCATATTTTGCTAACTAGGGCATTGCCAGCAAGTTCGTTACTTAGGCTCCGTTTGTTTCGGGCGGAAAAACAATTTCTGGAATACATGATGCCAATTTTAAACCATTGTGAGGGTGTTTTCATTACTGATAGAAGCAATTTTGTTTTTAAGTGTCTACTTTGAAGGTTTTCCAACCCTTCAACTTCCTCAAAAGCTTGGTAAAGCTGCAAAGCTGTAGGAAATTTTTGCAGGCTGCAATTTTTGTTCAATTTTGTAAGTATTACCGAGATTCTTTCCCTGCTATTTTTCTCCTACATTATCACTCGCTAAGGAAGATTGAGATTCTCTCCCTGCTATTTTTCTCCTGCATTATCACTTGTAAAGGAAGATAAAAAAAACAATTTAATCTTGTTCTAGGAAAAAATTACCAGGTTTTTCCAGAATGTGAAACGATTCATTATTTGCAATGTTGTTCTACTTAATGCTGATACAAAAAAGATGAGTATATTTGATTGGAAAAGTCTAGACTAGTAGTAGTATGATTCTGCTAACAACTCACAAAACAATTTATTGTAGTCATTTTGTGTTTAATTTTTCTTTCATGAATCATCGTTACCATTTTTCACAACTCCTCTTTTTCTGTTAAAGTTCTCTGTAACTAGATGTGCAAAATGAAGTTCTGTATACAGGTTTTCGCTTATAAATGCACCTTCAAGATTTCTTTGAACAACCGTATTCTTTTGTTGATGTACAAGGCTTGTACTATCTGTAACGGGTGAACTGAAAACATGCTGATCGCATTTAAGAAGTCTCCTGAAACACTTTTTCCCAATTAATTCAGTGCAGGCTTAATTCTATTCCAATATATTTCATCGAAACAATGCTATTGTTAGTATCTGTCTTTCGTTCTCTTTATGGCATTGATTTTCCTCTCCGTCACATTGCCAGTCTACTGGAGGCTTTGGATTGTTCTTTGGGTTCTTCGCATTGTTGAATGGTGGTTTTGTTATGCGTGAAGTATTTGTCGGTGTTTAAAGTTTTCAACGTTTGCATGGATAAGATCTGGAACCATTTTTGTTTAGCTTCGGTATAGTTTGTGCTTGGGCTAGGTTGTGCTCCATAGGTTTTAGTTGATCTCAGTTGTATTGTATGAGACTCCTTTTAGTCCTCCATGTACATAAACTCTTTATTCCTGTGAATGAAGTTTTCTTTTTTTGCCCATATGCTATTGTTAGTATCTTAAAGAAAATCTTAAACTAATAGCAATGGAATCAACAATATGAAATTTGAATTACAAGGTAAATCATATTCATCATCTCTCTCTCTCTGTGTGTGTGTGTGTGTGATCTTTCTGTCTTTTTATGCACTAATTGGGCATCCACTTGCCCTTTTCTATGAAGCAATTAGAGAGATCACCCTATTCCACTAACTCGAAAAGCCAGCTTACTGCGGTTTTTGTGGTTTTTGAGGCACGTCATTCTCCCACAATTCTCTCACAATACATGTCAAAGCTCAATAAGCCACCCTTAGTGGAATTAGAGAGGTCTCACTAGAAATTACAAACATAGTAATACAAACTAAGAGAGGTCTCACTATACTTCTGTATCACTAGAAATCAATAGACTAGTTAGAGAGGTAAATTACAAAGTACAAACTTAGAGAAGTCGTTACGGACTAGTTATAGAGGTCTCCCTAGAAATTACAAACTACCATACTGCCTGTGACCTTGTTTCACAACTCTTACAAGCACATTTTCAATTACTATAAAAGAAAAAATTGGTTCAAATACAAACTCTTCTCATTTAAATCAAGTTTAGCCTTGCTTTCCCATTTTTTTTGCCAGTTTAGTATGTCAAGAATAAGATAGACATTTTGATTTAATATAGACCTTCATACCATACTGACACTCTACCAATAATAATTGTACCACCCCCATTTTATACACACACGAGTGGATATGGGTGTGGTTGTAGGTATTTGTTGTTCTCATTTTACAAACCCAACAAAAACTAAAGGAATAAAAACAATATCTTCCGTTCGGTTTCTCTTTCTACCTTTTTTAGTTCAAGAAGAAACTGCAACCATGCAACAACAATTCAAGGTATTTCCTTATCCTCGCGGAAATTTGATGTCACGTAAAAGGGCAGTCATGCATGCTCCGTTAATGTATATCAGATTGAAACTACTAAAAGTATAATAATTCAACCAGTAGCGTACCACTACTTCATAGATGTAAGGAAATCCAGGCAATGCGAAAAGGGACAGCAATAGCCCCCAAAAAAACTGCAGAAACAGGGTAGCAAGGAAGGAAGACAGATGCAGTAACTAGAAGAAAGCACAGAGAAAGATGATTTCAAGACTTGCAATCACAGGAAGTTCCGACTGGAAATACATACATAGATACATATAGGACTTTGGGTCACATATTTTCAAAAATTATTTGAGATACAGAGCATTGGTGGAGAAAGTAAGAGAGCAAAACGCGATGAGGCAACACAAAATTCTCGCCTTCTTTCCACATTTTTTCCCGCAGCCTTTGTGCACAACCAAATTTGAAATCCTAAGGGTTAAATCTAAATAAAAGAGTCATGTGGGCCAAATTGAAACTCGGACAACCCCACACATAGGTCAAAATATAACAACTAAGTGTATCTAAACAAAATACGATTGAGATTGATTGAGGTCTGCTATATTCATTCAAATCATTGCAATCCATATTCAAATGCAGCTTTTTTTTGGTGGTTGCACCGTCAGAAAAATGCTCCAATCAACAACCCTGCCAAAAATAAGATAACAAAAATCACATAACAGGGATGCATTCACCATCATCATCGTTACCTCATATAAATAAATATGTATTCGTGCACTTACTTTGGATTAATGTCGAGAAACACATATTGCCCTATCACATCGTGTGTCTTTGCGCAAGCTCCATCAAATATGCCATCCACCCAGTCTATAATCCACTCCTCCGAATGTGAAACCTAAGACAGGAGCTAGTTAACTTTCCAATCAATCTCATAATCCAACTATTTATAATAAATAACAGGAAAATGGGATATTAAACATACAACACTGTGGTTGTTGTAATGGTCCACCGTATTTCGGAAGAAGATAATCAGATCAATAAAAATGCTAATCCTATAATGTATACCTGTCTTAGTAGAACTCCTTTCGACCATTGTTAGCTTTGCGGCTCCAGATCCGATGACTGAGATACCATGAATCAAATCCCCACAATTTGCACCCAACCACGAAAGCCACAGAAGTGCAATGACTACATCTCTGAAAAGGGAAAAAAAAAAAAATTAAAATCAAAACTACTTTAAAAAAATGAAAGAAATTGGAACGTTTGTCCTCAATCGCATGGGCCTACAATTGTCATATCAATTTGATTTTCTTTAGAAAACGAGCTACATACTAGGGCAGTAGGGCCTATATCAACTGCTAATCGATTTTCCACTGTTTTACAAATAGTTGGTACACGCAAGGAGCTTTTGTTTCTGTGGGTGCGGTTTAAAAAAAGACTTTTAGTGATGGCATTTCCAGATAAATTGAGTTTCCACGTTTTACAAATTCTGATATTACAGTATGTTAAGAGTATGGGGAAAAAACATTGCCAATATTGTTGGATAGTGAATTATCATCCATTTGCAAAATAAGAAGATTGCAAATGACAAAATGGGATTCTCATATTGATGTTTCAAAAACAAACTCATTCCATTTTGTCTAGGGATTTTTTATTCATAAATAAACTTCATCAATTGATTCAGAACGCTCTTTACTTGATATTATCTATTCATTCTTTTCGAGTAAGAAGAATATGACAGCTTCTGAATTCATGTCATGCCCGTAAATAACAAGAAGCCAAAATATACAGCATGTGAACATTAAAAGAAACTAATTTTAATATTTGGGGTATGTCTTGATTCAAGGATTACCACTATATTCCAAATATTGTGGGACCATACTTCCAGTGTTTAATGGGAAAATAAATCTAAAGATGTGAGATACAAAATACTAGAAAGAAAGAAAAGGAAGAGAAACAAAATCAGATTATGGCGAACACACATCTGTCATACTTATTACTACTTCTTAGACGATTTGTTTGCTTTATTAACAGAGTTGAGAGCAAAGAGGAATCTAGGGCGTGCAGTTGTGTGCCAAAATTTAAAAAACCTTCATATTTTAGTAATTTTTTTTAGAATAAATTACAAAATTACAAATGTTCGCATCCCTAAATTATAGGAGTTCGCACTCCCAAAGTCATAATATGTAAGAGCTTGCACCCCTAGGGCCAAATTCTAGGATTCGTCCCTGGTTGAGTCATTATTACCTTTCTCAGTTTTTTTCATTACAAGTCTGACACAGGATAAACAAAATTGATAAATAAATAAAGTATATCAAAAGTCACAATTTCACAGATCCATGAATGCCAAAAAAGCAAATAATTAGTATGCAAACCAGCACATTTGACAACACAACAATTGGTAGTCTGTGGCAACTTGCAAAAGTTTTAAATTATAACGAGCTAACTATAATTTTCTTTTTCAGTACAAGATTGAATCATATACATTTCGCGTTGTAATTGAAGAATAGGCCAAAAAAACAAGAACAGATCAAGCGGAGTAGATTACTAATCATACTATGACCCGTGAAATGCATTTGGAGCTTTTTCTGAATTCATGTCCTAATACTAATTTTCTGAAATTCAAAAGACTAAAATCCTGAGAAGACATAACATCTAGCACATGATACAATATATGCTCATCGCTATGGTATGCCAGTGCAATCGCTAAAATCGCTTACTATTTTGTACTGAAAAAGCACGCACTACCAGTCCATGAAATGCAGGGAATTGGTTAAAAGAAAAATGAAAAAGAAGAACATTAATCTTGGTCCCTTTGGAATTTTGAGGGAGACAAAAGCAGTTTCATAAACAATCGGAGTTTCGAGGGAGAGAAAAACAGGAAGTAGCTTGAGCTTTTGGCATACCTGAAGATGGACTTGAAATGTGCAGCTATGTGATTCCACCAACATCTAGACCTTTTTCCTTTAAACGTAGCTGCCTCATGCTCAATCCAAGTTTGGATATCCATATTTCATGCCATTGGTCCCATGCACCAATTTGCGATCAATGACATTGACACCTTGGCAATGTAACAAATCATCAAGATAATGTTTGGCCTCCTCCGTTGTTTTGAAGGAACGTAGGCTCACGTCCCTCTTTGTAGCTAAATCATACTCCTTAGTGTAGGAAGTAGAAGCTTGCAAGTAGTGTTTAAATACTCCTTCCATCAAGTAAGTAATGCTACATTCTTTAGTTTGCGGTACGAAGCAAGTCGTCTGTCTCTGCCCTCCCCCTCTCCGCCACTATCTCATCCACCCATGTCTCCCCTCCTCTCTATCCTCAGCTCATGCCTCCAACAACTCCCGGCTCCAGTCGAGCCGCCTCTACAACGTCCTCCTCTCCTGCAAACTCGCCAAAATCCATCGGCCCAAAGGGCGGAGTAACTATTGACTTTTGATTTCTCCTCCAATTGTTTAGCTTTGGTTTTCTCTTTGTGCTCTTTTGTTTTATCCCTCATCCTATCCTTCCTTCTTGAACTTCCACCATCAAGTGAACTACCCAGAAGAGATTCCGCTGCAGCCGTAGACTTTGCCGTAAACTTTGCCTCTGCTTTTTGTAAATTCTCAAGCATAAGCGTATAACGATCTTTCGAGTTCTTCAACTTCCCGTACAATGCTCCCTCAGGTCACTCTATTGTTAAGCAGCGATCATACTCTAAAATAATGCAACTGTAATGGACCTTGCTTTCATTATTGGGACAAATCTTGACCAAGTCGAGGAGCACATAGATTTGTCCCTATGGTGAAAGCAAGGTCCATTATAGTTGCATTATTTTAGAGTATGATCGCTGCTTAACAATAGAGGGACCTGAGGGAGCATTGTACGGGAAGTTGAAGAACTCGAAAGATCGCTATACGCTTATGCTTGAGAATTTACAAAAAAGCTGAGGCGGAGTCTACAATTGCAACGGAATCTCTTCTGGGTGGTTCACTTGATCGTGGAAGTTCAAAAAGGAAGGATAGGATGAGGGATAAAACAAAAGAGCACAAAGAGAAAACCAAAGATAAACAATTGGAGGAGAAATCAAAAGAGTCAATAGTTACTCCGCCCATTGGGCCGATGGATTTTGGCGAGTTTGCAGGAGAGGAGGACGTTGTAGAGGCAGCTCAACTGGAGCCGGGAGTTGTTAGAGCTGTGTTGGAGGCACGAGCTGAGGATAGAGAGGAGGGAAGACATGGGTGGATGAGATAGTGGCGGAGTGGGGGAGGGCGGAGACAGGCGACTTACTTCGTACCGCAAACTAAAGAATGTAGCATTACTTACTTGATGGAAGGAGTATTTAAACACTACTTGCAAGCTTCTACTTCCTACACTAAGGAGTATGATTTAGCTACAAAGAGGGACGTGAGCCTACGTTCCTTCAAAACAACGGAGGAGGCCAAACATTATCTTGATGATTTGTTACATTGCCAAGGTGTCAATGTCATTGATCGCAAATTGGTGCATGGGACCAATGGCATGAAATATGGACATCCAAACTTGGATTGAGCATGAGGCAGCTACGTTTAAAGGAAAAAGGTCAAGACGTTGGTGGAATCACGTAGCATTATTTGGTGGAAGGAGTATTTAAAAACTACTTGCAAGCTTCTACTTCCTTCTGACACGCATCTTGCAGGTGTTTGAGGTTGTCACGATTCAATTTTGATCCTTTAGCTTTTTGAAAGGGCGTCTTAACCTTGTCAAACTCTTCCCGCGGCCAATTTCGATCCGACGAAAGTGACAACCCCTGGTACTCCATTTAACACTACAAGAAAAAAACGCATTTAGCCACGTCAAAAAAATCACCAAAAGATGCAATTTAATCCTTTTTACCCTCCCCGTTTGTCTGTACTCTCAAAACTTTCCATTGTCTGACGGTGTCTATCTCTCTATCTTTTCCCTAGGTAAGCACTTATTAATTAATATTTAAATATTATAAGACTATTTTACTATTTCCTAGTACATTGCAACTATGTTACGCGATCCAATAAAAATCAAAAGAAAAAAAAAACTCGGTTAAAAATATGCACAAAAATTAGGGTTTAGGGCCGAATGTTTTCCGGAACTATTTGTGCAGGTGGAGCTAAGAAGAAGAAAACTAACAAAATATGGTGTGCACTATACGGTGGTAAGGCATGGGTGTCTAAAGTCTAGAGCCGTGGGTTCGATTCCTGGCTTCTCCAACATTTATTTTACTTATCAAAATGAATTACTACTTATCAAAAAAGACAACTACCTGCGTGGAAGAAGATGACAAAGACGATAGGTCGGCATGAAAGCGAACTACAACAAGAGGATGGTGGATGCCTAACCTTTTGGGAGAGGGTAGAATGACCACGGCGAAAAAGTAGGGCTTTTGTTTTTGTAGGAAAATCAAGAGGTAATGTTAGAATATAGGAGCACTAGGAAAGTTTGGGTACCATCAGAATATTTAGCCATTTCGGTTACCAAATTCCATGCATATAATAATTCCTTGTACGATGGAAGAGTAGGAAAAAAAAGCCTTTAGAAAACACTCAGAATGTAAATTTTTAAAAATTTTGGGGCATCCACAATGCACTCCTCAATAGTAGCTCTTAAATTCAATACTACAGTATACACGTAAGCAAAATGGGACCCAATTTTAGGGACGGCAATTTTCCCGTATCTAATGGATACCCGCCCCATCCCGCTCATATGGAGATACTCAAAAAATTGCCCAATAGGAGTGGGTGTAAAGGGATTGAAAGAAAACTCGTTCGAGTATGGAGCGCGTATGATTTTGTAATCCCCTCAAGTATGGAGCGGGTATGATTTTGTAATCTCCACTCTCGAATACCCATACCCGCCCCATACGCGGTTATACCTAATATATAAAGTATACTATAACTGTACTTGTATATTAATATTTATAAATATATACAAGACATACATATGAAACAAGACATACATATGAATCTTCAGTAGCATATGCAAATTTATACCAAAAATCTTATCAATTAGACAATTACTCCCTCCGTCCCTTTTTAAATGATCCATATGGGAATACGTGCAATTTCAAACCCCTAAAAAACATATTTCTCTATATAACTTTTAAATTTGTCATATACCAAATTAAAGTGCTCATTGAGTACTTTAATTTGGTGCAAAAAAAATAAAATTAAAAAACGTTATACGAAAGTACATTTTTTAACGTCCGCAAAAATACACGTTTCCCAAGTGGATCACTTAAAATCCACTTAAAAAGGGACTGAGGGAGTACCACCTATTGTTATAGACCTACTATTAATAGCCTAAGAAACATACGTATGAATCTTTAGTTTCATACTTGATATATTCTTTTTTGGTCTGGGTATAGATATATTTGGGGAATCCTCAATCTCCATCGGGAAGCGGGTTTGGTTCTTTATCTAATATCCCAAATGGAAATCGGGGCGGGGTGGTGAAACACCTTCTGATTGGGGATCAGATCTGGAATGGAGTTCCCCGATCCATAACCTACTCATTGCCATTCCTACCAATTTTCACTTCTAAGAAGTTGCTATTTTTAGATATTGTATGTGCACTCAATGGACTAACAAGAATATTTTGCATCTTGTGCAACATAATTGAAAAAAGTGAGGCTCATAAAATTATCAAGCCAATCGCTATTCAACACAAAAAAGAACAAAAATAAAATACTTTGGGTCCCACCTAGAACTAGTTAATGCTACATAAATCTAGCAATTGTGTTGAGAGCTAAGCTTAGGAGCCATCGTTGGGAGCTTCCGTAGGCCATCGAAGACTAAAATGAAACAAGTTGTTTGCTAAATCCTAGGACTGTCCTTTACATAATCCTCAGACACTTCGAAAAAAATTGCCCTCCTACTGCATTGTTCCTAGGGGTGAAACCGGTTCAGTTCGGTCCGGTTCAGTGACGTTTTTGAGTGAACCGGGAAAACTCGGTTTGGGGACAACACAGAACCGAAACCGGTTCAAAAGAGGTCGGTTCTGTTCGGTTCGTCCCGGTACGGTGGTCTGTTCGGTTCGCCGGAGAGAGGGAGAGAGAACTGCAGATTTACAAACACAGACGGATTTACAAATTCACACAAACTTACAAACAGTCAAACACAGTTTACAGATCTATATTTACAGATCTATTCGCGTATATATACACCACAAATGAAAGTTAAAACACTAAATCGGTAGAGAGTGTACAGATTGAGAGAGAGACAGATGTACATACATATATGTATCTACATACATATACAGATCCAGAGACGATGATGGCATCTCGAATCGTCGGCGGTGGTTGTATCTCTGACTTTGATGCATCTCGAGCCGACGGTGGTGGTGGCATCTCGAGACAGCGGTGGTTGCATCTCGTGTCGAAGCAGACGAGGGGAGAGAAAGGGAGATTTTGAGACATGAGAGGGAGGAGAGGAGAGGATTTTAGATCTGGAAACCTGCATTTCGGGGAGTTGTAGAATGGATTTTATGAGATAAAATGGAAAGTTGATTTTAGTTTGTGTTTTATAGAAAGGTGAGAAAATCATCTTGTTTTTACAATAGATGAAATCTTAGTGTGGTAAAATAGTTGTGGACCACTATAAGTTTAAAAAATGATTGATAAAATTTAGTGTGATAAAATCTATTCGTAAAAGATGATGATAAAATCAAATAATTCATTCAACAACTCCTCCATCTCAGTTTTTCAAAAGATTTTAGCACCCAAATGCTAAAATCATGATATTTCAATCAAAAAATGAAGTGGTTTCATGTATCATTTTTTGATTTTTTCGCACCAAATTAAAGTACACGAACTACTTCATTTTTTTATTTGAAATATCATGATTTTAGCACTTTGGTGCTAAAATCCTTTGGAAAACTTAGAGAGAGAGAGAGAGAGAGAGAGACGAGATACTAGATTTGGGGCTTTGACTGTTTGGTAGAGCAGTAAGGGAGTATATATAGGTGATAATTCAAAAGCAAGTAATAAATAAAATAACTGTGCTTACTGTAAGTTCTTCAATGAATTTTATCAAAAATTTGATAAAAATCAAGCCATTATCCATTGGTGAGGAAAGTTAATAAAATCTGTAAAATTTTTAAATTTTTGATAAAATTCATTGGAGAACTCACCCTTAGATAATACTACCAAAAGTCTTTCAGCTAAGCGGAAAGAACTTGGCCCTCTATAAGTGAGGTCTCGAGTTCCAAACCAGGAACCAAACCTGTATTTAAAATTTCAAAACTGAACCGGCTAAAGAAAAAGACCAAAAAAAAAACTCGATCCGGTTCTTTGAATTTTATTTTCACCCCTAATTGTTCCACATATTGTTCTGCATTATTTTTCCTTTCGAGAGAGTATTTAATACACAAGTTAGATTGTTGTGTTGCTTATATAAGGCGAGATCGTTGTATTTTGGAAGGCAACGAGCGCTGTCAAACTCGTAGTACTGTACTAAGGGCGAATTTCTTCTTAGGAAAGTCTGTCAAACACAAGTCTCGATCAAATACTTGCTAACGTTTTTGTTTCGAGTTTCAGATTGTTCTTCCAATTTTTTTCCAGAAAAGCGCGCGGATTCTGCCTGTGTTTCATTTATTTTTCCTACTTTAAGACGGAATTCTTATTTTGGTTAATCTGTTCTCTGAAACTTGTTCATGCGATTATTGTCTGCGAGATCTATTAGTTTGAATAGATTAATATCAGAATTGGTTTGAATAATTTTGAAACAGACTCGGTCTCCAATGTTTATAATAAAATGGGTTCGAATCATTTCGATGTAATTATATTTGAATCTTTGTGGATAGTTTGAAAATTGCTTTGAATATTGTTAAAACTGTTGGAATATTATTGATAAATATAATAATTTAGGAAATGGCTACAATGCACACCCATTAAAGGTGTGTACCATATGCATCTATTGTATGGTCCGAATTGTGCTACCTCATTGGCATTCGTAACATTTTTCTAGTTTTTCTTAACTTTTCAGCAATATGATTTGTAACATTTTGGTGTATCTCGTAACTTTTATTAAAAAAAAAATCACACACCCAAATAAATTGATTGATATAGAGTCGTGTCTTTCCAGCATGGACGGACGCATCTATTATGAACAATTGTGTTCCTTCCCAATAGTCATCAGTTGGTCTATATATATTGCAATCTTCATTCTTTTTAGTAATTGAATTTTTCATTCCATTCGAGTCCAAACGTATAAGGGAGTACAAAACAAAACACAAGGAGGTTCAACAGACCCGTCGATTTAGTGTTTTTTTGCAAGGAGTTCAATCAAGTAATGCTGGGAGATAGACGTCTATGCAAATCTTAAGCACCCTAGCTGGGGCAAATCTGTTTTAAATACAGAGCGTCACACTCGCCTTGATCATTATTTTGAAACATCGGTTTCGAGGTTTTGAGTTATGATTTTATTGCATTTTGATATTTCCGGTTTCATCGATCACAAAAAAGTAAACATATTTTCTAACAATCTTACGACAGATTTTAGTTTACTTTTTGTGTTTATGTGCATAAGTACCATTTTCAAAAACTTGTCGTTTTGAAAATGTTCTTTTCGATGTTTCACAATATTGGAAAGTTGCAAGACTCGGCAGATAATATGGTAAGTAGGAATGGCAATGGGGCGGGGAGGGTTTTTGGCATACCCGACCCCGACCCGACAATTATTACATAAACCCGACCTCGACCGGAACCCGACCGGGTATTTTTTGGGTACCCCCATTCCCGCCCCGATCGGGGGACGGGTTTACCTGGGTTACGAATCGGATCGGATCGGATTGGGTCGGATCAGGCGGATTTAACAGATTAAAGAAGGATTATTGAGCGGATTGAGCGGATCGAGCGGATCCGATCCGATCCAATCCGGATTCGGAACCGCCAGATAAGAAATTCTCGATCCGGAACCAAACCGAACATTCACGGATGGATCAACGGATGGTTCGGATTGGTTCGGATTGGTCGGATTGACGGATCGGATGATCCGCTGGACAGCCACAACTTATAGGATCAACTACCGCTATCTCATTCTATTCTGGTTTGTGTTAAAATTGGATGATCCTTATCAATCCACTGCATTAACACCACATATATTCGAATTAATTAAAATCAGTTTGACTGAGTTTGGATATTTTGAATCTGTGTGTATAGTTTTAAAAATAGATCTGTTTGTTTATCGGGAATACAAAATAGTAAAATTGTGTTATAATCTTCTTATATCATCTCCAGCCTTAAACCAAACTCAGAACCAAATTTAAGTAAAAATTTGGGTAAAAGCTTGATTTGGTATGAAGAGCTCCAGTCATACACCCAATTTTTACCCAGATCCAGTTCAATCACCACCGTCACAGCCAATCACCTCCCATCACTGCTACCGTCCACCACCATACCAAGTTGCCTCCGTCACCAAGATCGTTGTTGTCAACCTCCAAGCACCTCAGGTCCCTCTCTGACGCAGCGGAATTCACAAGAAACTAGTTAGCGTACTAGCTCAAACGATAATAGGTCTCGAATCCACGAGGCTTCTTGAATCCACAAGAAGAAAGAGAATAACTCTGATTTATAATTGATTAAAAGCTAAATATGCACATAGGCTACATCCTTATTTATACTAGTAGGAGTCCTAACTAAAAGGAGATTACTTACTATTCGCTAAAAGGAAATAAAATAAAATCTAACCAAAATTAAACTAAAAATGTGCAAAATAGGCAGCACAGATAAAATCTCCTAATACTAATCGTAAATAAAAATTATTACTAAAATAATATTTCTATAAATAATAGGGGTCTATATCTTGTCCTGCATCATTCTCCTTTTCTTCAAAAGAACTCGTCCACGAGTTCTCGTTGGAAATCTGCCATCTTCCATTCCAAAGGAAAAGATACTTGGAAAACTTCAACTTCTTGATTCCCTTCCAAAAATGTTCCATACCAAAAATTACTTGCAATGATATTTTCTCGACATGCTTTAATTGATTGATAAGATCCACTATATGAATATTAAGAATCCAATCATATTGTTGCACTCCAAGAAAATCAACAAAGACAATTTGATTTTGTGGGTACTCTTGATCTTGTTTTATCTTGGTATTGGTTGACACATCAACAATTGGCTCATTGAGACGGGCTGGCTTGACCATAGAGTCGTCAGATAAGGTAGCAACATCAATTTCTTCAACTGAAAAATCAATTGGATCCTCAACAGCTTGATCACCAACATCCATATCAATTTTCTGCTTATCACCCAAATCTGTATCGATTTACTCTTCATTAACTTCAATCACAATATTGTCGTTGCCGCTATTGCTGATATCAATTTGCTCTTCACTATCAACTTGATTTACCTCTTCTTTAAAAGCTTCTTCAACAACATCGGCAAATGTGTGAATTGTATGTTGTTGCTTTGACCCATATTTTTCTTCCAAAAGTTCCTCATAATTCCATGGCAAAAATCTCTCCATCATAAGTCTTTTGATTCTTGACCATGCGCGAATACGACGCTTTCCCAATCGTTCTCTCTTATCTTGCATATCTAACCACCATCGTAGTGATCGTCCCGTAAGTTTTGCCAGCAAATATTTCCACCTTATTTCAGACGGCATTCTCACATATTCAAAGAAATCATCAATATCTAAAATCCAATCTAAAATATCTTCAAAATACTCATAACCACTCAATTTAGGCAAATTATCATAAGACCTGAAATCGGGTTCTGATTCCTCACTGTCAGCACAGTTAGTTGGGTGTCTCCCAACTACAATCTGGGTACCGGGTTGGCGTTGGGCAAATCCCACCGCGCTTTCCCGAACCTGGTTAAGAGGACGGCGTTGGGCAACTCCCTCCGCGCAATTCTCTACAACCCTCCCTGGTCTTTGGTCTTGGTGAAGAGTCAGCAGCCGCAGCGATTCACGGATTTCCATCATGATACTTGTCTGTTGGTCTTCCACCATCTTCCTCGGATCAACAAACCTTTGAGCAACGTCAAAGGGTGTGTCATCTACTTTGTTTCGTGACATCGAGCCAGGAAAAACCCGCTCTGATACCACTTGACGCAACGGAATTCACGAGAAACTAGTTAGCGTACTAGCTCAAACGATGATTGGTTTCGAATCCACGAGGTTTCTTGAATCCACAAGAAGAAAGAGAATAGCTCTGATTTATAATTGATTAAAAGCTAAATATGCACGTAGGCTACATCCTTATTTATACTAGTAGGAGTCCTAACTAAAAGGAAATTACTTAGAGTGGTGACCAAGCAAAGCATTACTTGGAAACCTAGACTATTTGCTAAAAGGAATTAAATTAAAATCTACCAAAATTAGACTAAAAACGTGCAAAATAGGCAGCACAGATTAAATCTCCTAATACTAATCGTAAATAAAAATTATTACTAAAATAATATTCCCATAAATAATAGGGGTCTATATCTTGTCCTGCATCACTCTCTCTCTCTCTCTCTCTCTCTCTCTCTCTCTCCTTCTGCAACTTGGATGAAGAACTGTAACGCCCCACATTTTTGGGATACGTTATGGATTATTATTACAACTTAAAGTCGGTCTTAAACAGTAATAATAATAACCAAAAATACATATAGATGATCTATCCTTCACAAATTACAAAAAGGTAGTCTGGGTGGACTCTATGGCTCGGTACATTCCTTGATCTGGTCGTGCTCCAGGTTAGCTGCTCCTCCGGCGCTATGTTATTCCTCCTGTTCATCGACATAGTCTGACATAATACGTCGGAGTCGCGAAGCAACATCGTTATATTATGTCAGGGTTACACAAGTGCAACACCGTGAGCGAGGACGCTCAATAGATACCCTACCCCAATCTTAAACTAGCAATTCTAGAACAATATTGTAGGTAGCAGGTAAATAGTTAAAAATCATTTATCAAAACAGTAAGTTCATGCGTGTCAATGCATCAATATCAAATCAGATCAAATCAGAGTGCAGCTTTAATAAAATCAGTATCCCGTTTCTTTTAAAAAATCAGAGTACAGTACCAGTATCTCATATCACTTTCTCTTAACAGCATTCTTCTTCAAATTTCAACCATGTCAACATCTCACATCTCTCGAAAGTTATTGGCCCGTTCTACAACCCCCTTCTAACGGTCACCAACCTTTTCGTTCAAAGGTTCGGCCACCCATATACTGACTCCTGCAGTATGAGTTCCGCTAACTCCGCGTCACACACGACATAGTCCCGGTTTTCTTATAGCACCGAACTTAACAGCCTGTTTATAAGATCCGTTTACTACGTGTTGTACTGAGTAAGTTCTGACCGTCAAATTCACCCGCGGAATTTGAGGAGAACTATAAACAGCACTACCGTATAGTTCCAATGAGCTTTGGCCACCAGTTCACCCCGGGGAACTGAGGCGGGACTCTAATGGCAGTATTGTCTAAATTTTAATTACAGCATCATTTTCATTCTCATCTCTATTTCTTTTTGTACAAACAATCGATCATTTTCTTGAAAAAACGTGTCGTGTCGTACCGTCTCGGAAAACGTGCACATGCCATATTACATAAAAAATCTTCCGTTTAGAAATCGTTTCACGATAAACTTTTCGTTTAAAAACATTTCACGATAACCGTGTTACTTAAAGACAAAAATTCTTTCTTCCGAGAATTTAAAATAACATTAAAAGTTATGCTCACTTTTGGATTTTTGTTGGCGTATCTTAAAACCCATTTGTCGAGTCGCCACTTGGTTTTGGCTAAACCAAGAAAGAAAACCCTACTAGAAAACTCTAGTACTTGAATCCGTTTGGCGTGTTTTACGATCCGTTCTTCGGATCGTCACTTGGTTTGGGCTAAACCAAGAAAAAGCCTGACTAGGCGTGCTAGTCATAGATTCTATTTGTCAGTCTAAATAGATTAAAAGTATTTATTCAGTAATTTTAGAAATCTCGTTTCACTTGAAAAGCTCTTTTGTTCAGAAAATCAATCGGGCATTATAACTGCGTAATTTTGAAAAGTCGATTTTTATTCGGGCATTATAATTGGATAATTTAGGTTTTCAAAAGTCAATCGGGCATTATAACAGTGCATTTCGATAAGTCAATCTCAAATCGTGCATAGTAACGACTAAGTGTGTTTTTCAAAGTCTAATTATTCATAAAATCACTAATCACCAACATAATCACGTTTAATCATAATTAAGTACGTTTAAGCAAAATAATAACATAATTACTATGAACTAGTAAATACTAATCTAAAGTTAAGATAAAGTATCTACCTTAATTCCGATGACTAGTCGGAAGCCGATAAGCTAGTTGAATTCCGGCGGCGTAACGACTAGTCGACCTCCGCTCAAACGCTTTCTAGCTAACTTATTCTACCTTTCTAAGATCTAGGGGTGGTCGAGAGTGGTGGAGTGTGGTGGTGGAAGGTTGAATGTGGAAGAACACTCAAGAACTCACTCAAGAACACTAGAAAGCACAAAGTGGAGAAGTTGGGAGGTTTTGGTGTGAGAAATGAAGTAAGGTGAGTGAGCTATTTATAGTGAAAGCAATGAGGCTCCCTCTCCCCAAAATAACCAGCCATTCCCTCTCCCCACAAATGTCCAAAAAACCTTTTGTAAAAGTAAAATTGTAGGCTTTTAATGGCTAGTTTTAGGATAAGGATAAGTTTGCTAAGTTTTATAGACTTGGGGACCAAGTAAGGGTTTCTAGATACATAGGATATGACGTAATATGTCTAGGTTCGTTAGGTTGGGGCGTAAATGGGTAGTTTTGGGTACTAGTTATATACACGAAAATAGCCACGGGGTACAATACATATATATCTATACATATATACATAATTACTTTATAGTAAAAGTAACCCTACAAATAGTAGCCTTATAAGGCTAGTAATAATAGGATAAGATAAGTTCCCCCATTAATTGGGAGATATTTTCCCCACCGTTGGGACGAAAAATACTCCGAACAGTTGGTTTTGTGCGCGAAAAATACAAACTAGTGTACCGCGAATAATAATTAAAGAACTACTAGTTTTAAGAAAATAAATAAGTATGATAGGAAATTCCTAGATAGTCTTAAGAGAATCCAAAAATATAATGTTACGGAATTTAGAAGAAAAACGGCGCCGAAATGTGCGCGAATGCGCGTACGGATATACGCCCGTAAAATTATACGGCGAGGGAAGCAATTACTCTCCCCTTTCCTTTCCTTAGTGAACAAGTTTACCAAGAAACTTCCTCCCTCCTTCCTTTCCTCTCATTAACTCACAAAAAGACAAATTAGGTTTAGTAAAAGTAAAGTCAAAATTGGTAGAAAAGTCAAAATTGAGCACATGCCTAATTAGGGTTTTTCCAAAAATAGAAATAGGCCTAATTTAGGTTTTAAATAGGATAAGGCTAGCCATAATAGGACAAAATAGGAGTTGGGGGAATTAGTAGGGTTTCCGAACGCGATGTGGTGAAATACTCGGTGTGCACGCATTGATTTTACGGCGCGGAAAAATAAATAAAAGGAAATAAACAAATTAAATCTAATTTATTCACATTATTTAAACTAAATAATAAATTATTTTATTTAGCGATATTAAAATTAAATATTCGAATAAATAAATTGAAATATTTACGAAATTTCGGGTTATTACAAGAACGAAATTTGGGTTTACGAACTCGGATTTCACGATCTAGGGTTTTACGAACTCGAACTTGTTCAACGACACCCCGCACCAGAAGACCACCACTGCCGTCGATCTTTGTCCAAACTTGGTCCACTTTTTCCAACCACCACCATCGACCAGAAACAACTGACCACCACCAGAAAAGTCTCGCGACCACCAATCGCCACCAAAATATATCTGTTGGAAATTTGGGTTTGGCTTTGGTTCTCCCTTGATTTGGGGGGAAAAAAGGGTTTCCCTTTGAAAAGGGTAAATGACTGGAGGAGAGATTTGGGGGGTTATACTCAGATTTTGAATCTAAGTTTGGTTCTAAGTCAGGACTGAACCTGCTCTTAGTGGGCACTCACATAATGTCACGACCCAACCCGAAAGGTTAGAAATCATGACTAGTCAGTAATACTAATTCACCCCAGGCCTCTTTGAAAATCACTTCCGCATAATTTTTCTAAAATAATAAAGTTTAATAAATTATAAAGCGAAAGAATTAGAATATTTAAACAAAATACATTCAGAACAGCTGACTATTGTACTGAAAGATTACGTCAATTACAACATTTGTGGATCCGCTACTCCTAGCACCACTGAATCTTAATGTCGATAATAAGATCACCAAGTAAGCAACAATGAAGCAAGCTTCACTTGCAATATCCTAAAATGGTTTCATAAACATTAAACCATTCGAGTGAGATTACGATATACAGAGGTACCTGAACAATTAACATGGAATAACTTGATAAAAGTATAGCATTTTCATAACAGAAATATACACACACATACCAATGTTCTAGTCCACTATCCTTAAAGTCCACACCGTCCACACCTTTCATTTCCCGATCAAATTTTGATGATCCGAACTGTCCATGTGTTTAAAAAGTGTTTTTAAGGGCCCCTACGAGAAATCATAAAAAAAATACAGTTTTATCAAAAACTACTCAGATGAAGCCCTTCTTGGTTTTTTTTTTTTGATGATTTCTAGTAAAGGCTTTAAAAACACGTTTTAAACACATTGGACGGTTCGGATCATCAAAATTTGATCGGAAAATGTTTCGTCCGAACAATCCCGGACTATAACTATCCCTGACTGGATATATATACATGAACTATCCACATATATATACATATACAGATACCACATGAGATAAATTTTAATATTTACTAGGTCCAACAGATTTAGCAATAGTAATATAAAATGAGAAAATCATTAGGGTAAAATTATGTTGAATCCAAAATAATATAATTCAAAAAAAAATTACTAATTTTGTTCGGAAAAAAAATGTGAAAATTTGGGTCATTACGAAAGATACAAAGATAAATATAAAAAGATGTGAAGAAAGTAAGATAGTACTTTACTTCATATATTAACTATGATTCGTGGAAAAAAAAATAACAATCAGTGTTTAGGTCACTCTTTTTTTTTTTTAATTTCTCACCATTGGGATTTTTTTTTTTTAACACAATGTAAGAAATCTCACTTCTACATTATTGTTATGTTTGTTAAATGCAAAGTACTTGAGTAGTGTGGTTTTCGTAAAATTGTGGGATTAAGAGGAAAAAAGAAGAAGAGAAACCATAAATAACAAAAATTAGATGAAAGAGGAGAAGGGAGAGGACAAAGTCAGAAAAATGGAGAGAGCCCGAGAACCGAACTCCAATCCTTCGATGTACCAATGACCAAAGGAGCCAAGCTGATGCTTTGAATCATTTTTGGGGACTCTATATTATTTAAATATAACCTGAAATATTATTTTTTTGGATTGCCCCGGCCCGGAGGTTGCTAAACCCCGAAGGCTTATATAGTTTAACTAACCATATATATACCCGAATTTTCGTGTAGTCTGAATAACGCGATCAAATAATATGAAAATACATAAGATGCCCCTTTTGCATGATCTCGGCAAATTTTATATTTTGGACCAAGAAAAATGGACCAACTCATAAATATATTAGACTTTTTTTTATGGGAATATGCTCGCACGGATCTTTATGGACTCATTTTTAGATATATAGAGTTGATTTTTACTCATAGAGAAGCCGAATCACAATATCGATACCAATAGATATTTTTTGCCCTCTCCATTTCTTAAATCTTTGTCACTAAGGGTGTATACTTTGTTTTGAAGTTATGTATTAGGTATTTAATTGTGAATTAATTGGATTGACGAGTTCAAACAAAACCTTGATAAAATTAAATGTAATACCAAAAAAAAAAGAGATTTCAAGATGTTCAATTGACCAATTATGGAAAGTTATGAAGCAACATATAAGCTTTAATTTAGTTGTTTATATTAGATCGAATGTGAGTTGATTTTTTGAGCCAGGTTTAATTTTTTTTTTTATATTGGGTGTTCAAATTTTTATAAGTAGGGTGTTCAACTACTTTTGGGTTATTCATTTACATAATCCTCAACTACTTTTGGGTTGGGTGTTCAAAAAGAGACTAAACTAAAATAAAAATGAAAATATTACATCATTCTAACCAAAAAAATTTGTTTAGGGTGTTTATGTGACCACCCTACCACAAGGGTGGAGCCGCCTATGATAGATTTGTAGATTGTAGTGCTACTTCTACAAGGCGAGATTGTTGTATCATAGGAGATGAGCACTGTCAAATTCGTAGCACCATAGCGAGGCCGAATTTCGTCTTAAAGAAATTGTGTCAGATACAAGACTCGATCAAATACTCCCTAATGTTTTCATTTCGAGTTTCAGATTCGTTTTTCTAGTTTTTCCGGAAACTTGCATGGAATATTCTGCAACCTGTGAGTTCTATTTATTTTTCCGTTTACATTTTGTGCAAAAATATACACATTGAATTACATATTCTGGCCCTCCTCGCCCTTAATTTGCACCTGAGTATTGTTTGGCTCTGTGAGGAGAGCCCAGTGGTGCAAGGCCGGTCGCAAACGGAAGTGTCCAGATAGGGCCGGCCCAAGCTTTTTTAGTGCCCTAGGCATGTTCTAAGAATGATGCCTCAATGCAGCACACAAGGACACACCCCGAACCCATTAAATACACACACAAACACACACACATATGAATCCAAAAATGAGATTAAATAACTTGCAAGTTATTGTTTGGAGACCCAAAATATTCTTAGCAATTAAGAGATCACAGAGTAGTCTCCTCCTCGATACTCACAATGCTTGCAATGCTCGTGTGCAGATTTATGGTCCCATGGGTGTGACTTGGAAGTTGTCGAACGTCGTTTGTAATTTTTTGTGGGGAAGGCCGAAGTGTAAAGGGTACATGGGTAAAGCCGTAAAAGGATTTTGATCAGGGGAATTGGGGGAAGCATCCAGCGTAATCGTCTAATTTTTTCTTAGGGTAATTCTTATTTGGCTCCTTCCACTCAATGAGCCACCAAATTGGCTTTTGCTTTGCGTGTATCATTGGGCTTCAACAATAACAGATTTTAAGCTCCCTAAAACCAAATCGAACCACTTGTTCAGACTTAAAATGACCCCTGCCTGACCTAATACTAAAATTTAGTGGGGTGCCTCTTTTGTAGACTGTTTTTTTGGTGCCCTAGGCCTGGGCCTCTTAGGGCTTCCCTAAGGGCCGGCCTTGTGTGCAGAGCTGGCAAGAGCCGTTCGACTGCGGCACATGGGCCAGGAGCTGCATTTCTGTTTTTAAATCGCAATCGGATTATGATTTTATTGCTTCGTGGCAATCTTAATGCATGGTGCGTCCATTTTATTTTAGAATTTTAGACAGAGAGAAATATGATTTATTTGATGGTAATTGTTTCTAAACTTTCTAATACCACATGGGTTTGTAACAAAGTTGAGAAGATTTCTAACTAATGATAATCAACTTCTTAGTAGTGTCTGGATGGATAGGGCTATAAGTTTTTTTTTTTTATTCCTTTCTTTCTTTTTTGTTTGGCTTGGAGATAGAGTTTTTGTTTTCTTTGTTTTGCGATGGATTATGATTTTATTGCTTCGTAGCAATCTTTCGAGAGTTCTGAGACGAGGTGGAGACGAGTTTATCGCTTCGATCGTCTTTTGCTTTCGTGGTTGTTGGCTTGGTGACTCAATAGACCGAATTCTTATAGCCTTTAACATTTTGGTTTATTAACATAGATTTTCTTTTGTTTTCTAAAATTCCAAATTGCAAGGTCTATAGTGATCTCTACAAGAACTCTTGAAGGGTCAGCATCCACTTCTCTGGACTTACAAGTTTATGAAGGGAAAAGTACTAATAACAAAAATTATGTATTGGGGGTTTCTTTTTCCGCCATCTTTAAGCCCCTGAGATGATATTCATTTATATTAAAAAAAAAACTCCCACAATTCTTACTCAGGATTTGCTATTGAGAGAGCCATCCAAGGTTAGTGTAATTCATTATTCATTCTTCAGTTTTGACATAGGAAATTGGAAATTTTAAGATGGTCAGCGTGATTTGAGAAGTTAATTTTTAAATTTATTTTCCACACTCAAACATCTTTGAACTTATTTTGCAAGCCATTACCTTGTTCGCTTCTGGCTTCAAAAATCATCCTGATCTCACAACAAGGTCCCCTAATGAGAACTTGGGGGTGCTGTGCAGCCGTGGCACCTTTCCGACGATCAGAGACATTCGTCGCGTAGACCTCGTCGAGTACTACACGTATACCAAAAATCAACTTGCTTGGATATCTTTATGTATGTCATCGGAACACAAATACTTTTAAAAGAAATGGAACACAAATGGACACAAACACGGAATCAAAACCACTTTTTCATGTTATTTGTGTTCCGATGAGGCACTTAAAGATATCCGATCAAGTTGATTTTTGCCACACTTGTAGTACTCGATGAACTCGACGCGATGAATGTCTCCGATTGTCGAAAAAATACCGGCGTGACCACACCGTGGGGTGGGGCTCCACTGCACGGTGTTGTGCATGGGATGCATAACACTCCCAGGTTCCCCCCTAATGAATTACTCCTATTTCTGTATTTCTCTCTCTTTACTCATTTTTCAAAAATATCTCCCTTATAACCAAATCAATGTAGCTCGATTTTGCAAGAACATTGTTTATGCACTAGTTTCGTACAGAATTACACTATTTGACTTTAACTTTCTCAGGGATTTCTTTTACAAGATGAACTCATGAAAGAAAATTTGTCTCAAGAACAATTTTCCTCCACTGTTTTCTTGACAAGTCCCCCACTCTTTTTAAAGTTTAAAGTGTCAAGTGCAACGATGTAAATTTCAATTCACTTTACACAACGACCCCCAAAAGTATTCAATAACTACACAAAAATATCCAGACCCCCAACCACTTACTTGAACACACGTCGCTTGTTTTTACCCACCATATCTATGAATCTATGATTAACAAGGACCAGTTTACTACGTGGCACATCATCCATGACAGTGGGACCCAGCGATCAAGGTTAGTTCACCGAATGGAACGTCAAACCTTGCGTTAGTTAATCAAAGGTGGACACGTAGTGTCTTGGGTAGGACCCACATGACCAAACAATTAGGGGAAAAAGCTCCTCAGTAAAAGCTTGCGGCCGGTCATTGTAACATGGGACTATCTTTCGGTTGACACATGTATATGTGGTTCTCTCTCTCTCTCTCTCTCTCTCTCTCTCTCTCTCTCTTTTCTGGGTCTTCCCCATATCTCCAAGTCTTTCAATGTTGCAGTGTTTTGAAACGGTAAGCAACTCATTTACCCTTGCTTAATCATCATATATACGTGTGTAAAGATTGTGACATACAGCTGTTTTTTGTTTTGGTTGTATTGTGATGTTTGTGTGTTCCTGTTAGTGCTCAAATTCTGAGAAAAAGACTCACAAGCTGAGCAAAAGTAGGCCGTAACTCAAATTTTTGGTTCTTGTTCGGATTAAATTTGTGGGTTTCAAAGAGGAGAGAAAACCCACAAGAAATAGAGGTGAGTCTCTGATCCAGATTTCTGGGGACAAGCTTGAGATTTTCCAACCCAGATTTTTTGTTGGGCTTTTAATTCGTAAGTTGTTCTCCTTGATTTGTGCCTTTTTGTGATTTAATAGTTCTGGGTATTTGTTGTTACGAATTGTTTGGTTTGATTCATGTACTTCTTGTTCTGAAATCAGAGGACTGGTTGAAGGTTGGGAAATTAGGATTTGGGTATCCACTGGTCTTTTTGTTAGTTTGTTTGTTTGTTTGTTTGTTGAAGTTTCAGATCAAGAACCTCTAGATCAGGCCACCCATTTTGGAATCTTGTTGGGTTCTTTCTCTGATTGAAACCAGAAGTCAATGGATTTTGAAACCCTCATGTGTTGACTTGAAGTCAACCCAATTAACAAGTGAAAGAGATACGTTAGGGAGGGTAGTGGTTTGACTTTGGATCATTTGGACGGTGTAATTGATGGAGGAAATATCTGCAGCAATGGCGGTGCCATTTGTGCTGGGTAATTTGATCTATGAGGAGTCTGTGCTTACAACCCATGTCGAAATAGCTGGGTTTGAGCTTATAACTAGCAAAACAAGCCTGTTGACGGAACCCCCTTCTACCAAGGTTTCTGTTGGCACTGGAAATGGAAGTTATGATTGTGATAATCTTGACACTGGAGCTCCAATAGAGAAAGTGTCTTCGGTAAAAGAAATTAAGAAAGTTATAGAGGACGCAAAGAAGGTAACGGAAGATGGAAATATTTCGGTTTCAAGTGATACTGCTGATCTGGAGGGGAAGTCTATGACAGATTCAGAAATTCCTATCGATGTAGTGACGATAAGTGGAAATATTGCGACTGTTGATGGTTCCATTTTTTTGGAGACAAATACCATGTTGAAGAATGTTGGAGATCTGGAAAAGGCGGTTGTCAACAATGAGAGCAAGGACATCGAATCTGTTAAGAATATGACAAACACCGTGTCCAGGAATGTTGAGGATAAGGAGAAAGCGGTTGTGAATAATGAGCGCAAGGATGTTGACTCAAATAAGACTGTTGCTACTGCACATAGTGAGGCGCCGCGAGAAAAGAAAATAAAAATATGCAGCGAAAATGTCTTTGAGTTGGGTTGTGTACCTCTTTGGGGATACCAATCTACCTGTGGAAAAAGTAAAGATATGGAAGATGCTGTTGTGACTTTACCAAGATTCCTAAGAATTCCTTCTCAAATGATAATGTGTGGTCAGAGTTCAAATGGGATGAACCAAAATCCAAGTCATGTAACGGCTGATTTTTTTGGAGTCTATGATGGCCACGGGGGCTTTCAGGTTTAATTTTATTTCCCTCTCCTTCTGTTCTTTTTAAATGTCTTCCTTTCTTGTTCTTGTTTACTTTGAAAAATTAAAGACTTAAATGGGTTTCTTATTGTTGGCATAGGTTGCTAATTATTGCCGTGATCGCATTCATTTGGCTTTGTCTGAGGAGATAGAAATTGTGAAGGAGGATTTCCTTAAAGGAAGTATTGGGAGTAACTGGCAACAAATGTGGGAGAAAGCCTTGTTGAATTGTTTTGTGAAAGTAAATGCTGAGGTTGGAGGAGTTCGTGTAGGTAACCATGGCAATGCGGATGCCTCTGAGGGTTATCTTGAACCAATTGCTACCGGTGCTGTGGGGTCCACTGCTGTGGTTGCCATTGTTTGTCCAACCCACCTCATTGTCGCTAATTGCGGTGATTCAAGGGCAGTTCTATGTCGAGGAAAAGTAGCAATGCCATTGTCAGTAGACCATAAAGTAGGGACTGTGTTTTCAGTTTCTTTTTTTTATTAAGTTTCTTTTTTTACCATAAGGCTGGTGGTGTCTGTTTGGAATACTGATTTTTGGTAACTTTTGCATTATTTGCAGCCTGACAGAGAAGATGAGCGTGCAAGGATAGAAGCTCTAGGAGGCAAGGTCTTTTATTGGCAGGGATTTCGCGTTTCTGGTGTACTTGCAATGTCAAGGTCTATAGGTATGTGTATTGATGCTCAAGTACTAACTGTATTCAACAGTGATCCTGCCATGGTTTACATCTTCCCAATGGGAATAAAAATTGATATGCGGGTTCCTAATAGAAAAATATTGAACGGGTGTCGTTTGAATGTTGCCCAAGCTTTTGCAGATTGGTACTTGCTGTTTTAAGTGTTCCACTATGGTAATGGGGTTGGATATTGAGAAATAAGATATAAATTCAAACCAATGTGTAGATGATTATATATTTATCTTATGATGTCTCTTTAGGTTGTGGGATAATAGAAGAAATGCATATTTTCAAAAGTAACTAATCAAAAAGATAACCATCCATCCGAAGTAGAGATCTTCTACTGAAAACCATCCACCTGAAGTCTGTTTTCTTCATCTGGACAATGATATTCCATTATGAGCTCCTTATCATTTTAGTACAATCAAGATTCAAAACGTTGTTGTGGAGCACTTGAAATCCAGAGACTTTTCCTGGGTGAAAGAAAGTCCTATACTGAACCATACAGAGAGACTAGAAATAAATCAAGACAATTTGAGATGACTTGCAGCTTAGACGTGTCTACGATTTTGATCCGATACTTGGATCAAAGATATGGCACCCTTCATTGTTGCACTTGACATTACGGTAGTGTTTTGCTGGAGTTAGCTGTAGTTCCCAACTCCCTCATCTACCTCACTTTTTGAATCTTTTTCGCTGTAAGGTAATTCGATGTTACCTTTTGATAACTCGGTTTCCAGACCAATGGACTACTAACCCGCGGCACCAATTCCACCATCTACTGCGGGGTCCAATTAAAGCCACGGCAAAAGGCTTCCAGAGTAACCCTTCATTGACAGGTTACTATGGGGGTTGTAGTTTTATGTTATCTTCCTGTTACACTTACCTGCCCAGATTTAAAATATGATGCGTCTTTATTTGAGGAAGCTATATTATTGCTTCGCAATTGGTAATCGTGGCTGTTGCTTGAATTGTTGTAGTTTACCCTTTTTCGAACCTTAAATTAACTTCTTCTTTGTGCCTGTTAATTGATTGGTTCTATGAAGCTTGGCTTGTCGTGTGAGGTGATTCGGGTGACCTACCAGCCATAAATATGTTTTCTTTGCAATAACAAATCCGGTCATCTGCTTTCACATTTTTCGTGATGATTCAACCCTTGTAGCTAAGGTTATTCCTGTGGCAGCTTTCAGATATTTGCAAACATTTATATATAGTATTTGAAAGTACTTCCACCCATTTTCAAGTTTATTTGCAAAGCACGTCAAGGTGACTCATTGGGCTGTGGTTAAGCATTTCTTACGTGACACGGAAGTGCCGATTTTTTGAATACATTCTTTGTGATTCTTTCTGGGTTTCAGGTGACAATTACTTGGAACCATACGTTATTCCAGATCCAGAAATGATGTTTGTTCAGCGAGCAAAAGAAGATGAATGCCTTATCCTGGCTAGCGACGGGCTATGGGATGTCATGACAAACGAGGAGGCTTGTGATTTTGCACGAAAGCGAATACTTATCTGGCACAAAAGAAATATGGGTTCCAACCCGCCTGAGGGAAGAGGTGAGGGAATCGATCCTGCGGCTCAAGATGCAGCAGACTACCTTTCAAGACTTGCTCTCCATAGAGGAAGCGGAGACAACATCTCTGTGATTGTGGTGGACTTGAAAGCTCAAAGAAAAGTTAAGAAGAGAACTTGATCTAAGCTCTGGTTTTCTGTCTTCTTCTTTGGTCTTTTTTTTTTCTTTGCTATTTTGTTATATAGCAAACTTATGAAAATTCCTTTAATTTGGAATAGAACCCTCTGCTATTCATGCTGGTTTAACTGTATCTCTAATCCAGAACTGGTTGTATAGGCTACAAATCCTCCCCAAATAGAAATCACTCCCTCTCTCAATGCTATATGCGTCAAAAGTTTGCGTTCCTGACCATTTACCTAGCGACAAATTATGCGATAGGGACATTGTCATTAAGTGGTGGCGATGCACAAAAGATATTGGCGAACAAATTGACCAGGCAAAGTTACCATTTGCTCCTTTTGTAGGACATGGACGGATGGGTCCAATGCAGTTGTGGTGTGATGTGAATTTATGAAAGGTGTTTTACCCAATCAGTAAGCACGGCCTTCCGAAAAGGAAACAGGAAGGGGAATGAATTTGAAGTCATTTGCTAATTGATGGAAGTGTGCCATTTTCCTCCCAAGACTTTTTTTTATACAAGTAGTGGCTCATGACTCAAGCAATTGGCAAATCATCCAACAGTTGAAAATAGAACAAGAAGTCAGGAAAATAATGATTTTTGCATTATTATGTTGGAAATAAAGAAATGTGGATCAACAGGAAAAAACAATAATGTTGGGCTTGTGAAGTCTGATTCGACTTTAGATGTGAATGTACTCTTTCTTTATTCGATACATAGTGTTGGACTTGTGAAGCCTGATTCGACTTTAGATGTGAATGTATTCTTTATTCAATACATGGTGAAAATCGGTGTTTGTCGTGAATGTATCTAACATTCTGTTAGGGAATCACGTAAAATCTGTGTATTGTATTTTGTTTTCACTTATCTTTTCGTGGTATGTGTTTGATTGAATTTTCAACAAGTAATCCTTGTTGTCAAAGAGATTACAAATTCAATAATGTCCAAAAGAATCATTGCATCATCAAAATCCATTAATTGTTGTAGTGGTACCACTGTTGACTTCTTAGCAAGAGAGGACACAATCTCAATCACAATAACTATATAAGTAGTGGATGCTCACTTTTGATCAATCCAAAGACAATTTGGTATCCATTAGTAATAGTTACTCGTCCTTCCCAAAAATTTAGGGTGAGTTTGGATAAACTTTTTAGAGCATTATTAAAAGGCAACTTAATTGGGCTAAATTCATCGTATTATGTTAAAAGACAACTTGCTTGGAGGCAACCATAAAATCTCTTTTCATTTAGTCCAAATAATTACTTTCTGCAACGGAGCTATGTTAGATAAATTGTTTTACAATCATGAAAACAGAACAAGTACTCATTGGTATCTGAACAACTTCATTTTTAAAACAAATGATGCAAAAATAGCGATTTACAAAATTGACGATTTAGATCATAAAAATATTATGTTAATCGCTTTCATTTAAGAACCACTAGAGAGTTGAATCAAGCCCTTATTATTTCTTGACAAGAAATAAAAATAAAGTCTAGGAAAAAGTCTGATTTTAACTTAAAACATTGCGCTTCATATTCTTACAACCAATATCTGAGTATACTCTCATCAAAACATCGCCACCTCCCAATGCAAATCATGGCTCCCCTAGCATCTTTAGAGTAGTTTGTCCCAAGCCTCATACAAAAAGACATGCAATTTAAGGATCAAAAAATAAAATATTTTTGCTTTTAATTTTTCAATTTTCTTTGCACCAAATTGATTAACCAATTGAAATCTTTTATCTGGTTCAAAGAATTTTTAGAAGAAAAAAATTCCCGAAGGTACTTTCAACTTTTTGATCCAAAAATTACACGTGTTTTCAAAGGGAGTAATCTTTGCAGGACGGAGGGAACATAATTAATACAGAATATCCACAAATTCACAGACCAGTCTGGTTGAAATTTGGTAACTTCGCAAAGAACAAGAAACAGAACTCGAATCTCTCTACTCATCCCAATGTTATAATCAAATCAAAAACAGCCTTCTGAACATCTAACACTATCAACTTATGCTTCCTGGAGAGGATTTAATTTAGCTGATACAGTTTTACATGAAAGTTTACAGACAACTAGTCTCCACGCTTCCGATTTCTGAAAGTAGCCTCTCACAACAGCTCTTCCAGCGGCGTTATTCTTTGTAATCCCGCCAATAGTTACTACAATCACACAAATTATTACTCAAAATAACACGAGAACCATAAAATTCCCTTGTAATGACAGGTTGGAATCACAACACGCCGCTTTGTTTTTTTAAGTAGGTCGGAATCACCCCTGCCACTTGATGCTAAGTAGAACCATTATGGATTTAAGTTGGTTTGCACCTTATCCTGTCACATTCCGAAACAAAGTTTATGTCAGTAGCAATTTCCTAGCCCAGATGACCACAAGTTACGAAAGATAGTTCGACGGTCAAGTTTGACGAAGATAACATCAATGTTTCAAATTCAAACTTCGGAAGGTATCATGGATTGACACATACTAACAACCGTCTTGCATATTTTTCCTTCCAATGCATGCATACTTGGAAGGTAACATTGATGCTTCAATGTAAAAGCTAGGAGTATTATCTTAATCCTGGAGGTAACACGAGCCATACAATTATGATTATTCTATTGTAACATCGAAAAATATCGACAATACACCAGGTGGCATTAAGTAAAAATGTTGAGAGGGGATCATTGGATGCAACTAACGCAGTGCAAGGAAGTAGGCTTGAATTTCCAGAAGTGGTAATGTTGGTGGAACAACTGGAGATGATGTCGAAAGTGGCAAGATGGAAGTAATATGCAGTTAGTTATGTACAAGAACAAAAGTGATAATTATCAGATATTTTGATCTTAAAAACAAACCATAAAGCTGCAGTAAGGGGCCATCTCTAATTCATTGCTTACTTCCAATATAGTCCCAAAGTTGCAGCTTGGAAACTCTTGTATGACTAACATACAAAAAATAACCAGGAAAAAAGAAAACGCTAAAGCATGCAATTCTTGCCAGAAAAAGAAAGTACCGTATGATTAACATGCTGAAGTAATATTTAGTTATTTATGCGTAAGATAAACCATAGAAGAACTTCAAACAGCAACTAACATGTCAAAGCATGCAATTCCGGCCAGAAAAAGAAAATGCTGTAATTTAGTTTGAATTTGGACAATATCAATCAGAGCTGCAACTGGAAAGCATACATAGGTTTCTTTGGAGCTTTGGACATACCAAACATATTCTACAGTGTAGCAAGTGGAGATCCTGCCTCGGTGAAGTAAGATGAGAGATCAATATGCAGGTCGTCAAACATGTTGATAAAAGGATGTGTCTAGATATAACAAAAGAACAGTCAAATTAGTTGGCCTGGGAAAATAAATAAATAAATAAGCGACTTGGAAAGGAAGGAAAAGTTGAGTATTATATTTGTACCATGAGCTCATTTGCCGACTGCCTGTCTTTTTGATCCTTCTGTAGACTGAAATAAACATGAACCGACTCAACAAGATAAAAGCAATGAAATTATTAAAGTTTACGATGAACAGAATGCCAGAGAGCGTCTAACTTAGTTGAAATGGAAATGAAATTAACTGGATCACAACAAACTAAAGTGGCCAAGTTACTGATGAAGTATACGATGGCATGAAGCTGAATAGCGCAGTCATTTCTACGTAAAATCGAAACGATGGGCCATTAAGAATAGGAGTAAAAACAACTTGACTAAACAAAATGTGACAATTCCAGAAAGAAAAAAAGAAAAGAAAAAGTGAAGGTGTCGAAATGAATATGTGAAAATTTTCAAGACTCAAGCTCACAACGGTACAGTACAATTAAACTAAAGTCCACTACTACAATTTGGGAACATTAATATAGCATGATCATATCAGGTTATTATACGAAACATGAGAAATGTTTCCTTCTCATTACCAATACGAAACATGAGAAATGTAAGATATGTACCATGCAGAAATAAATGAACAGAACTCCGGCGAAAATTGGTCAGCAGGTGCATTAGGTGGGGGTTGGTCAACGATGGTTTCCATGAGCTCATAAACATTTGTCCACCCTTCACCTTGATGTGGAGGAGAATATGGGAAATGGCCCAATGCACACTCGAGCAAAACTAACCCCAAGCTCCAGATGTCACTTCTGTAGCCATATTGGTTACCGATGATTCTCTCTGGCTACACCACAGAATAGAGCATGATCAGGTTTTCAGTTATCTATAGACTATAAGTGAAAAGCACTTGCTTAACCACCATTTAGGGTGGACAGTAATGAATATAGGATTTTCTTCCACTACTTACAGACATATAGTTGTACGTGCCAACAAAAGTATTGGCCTGGCCAGAGGTGCTTGCCAGTATTGCACTCACACCGAAGTCTGTAATCTTGACTTCCCCTCTATGGTTTATTAACAAATTAGAAGGTTTCAAGTCCCTGTGAATAATGTGCTTTTCATGATGAAGATACCACAAGCCCTTGAGCACCTGAATTCAAGAAAGCAGAAACTATCATGCAACACTATTGCACTAAATTATTAAGAGATATAAAGTCCACTGCAAATATGAATTGCATAGCTCCCACCTGTTTACATATGGCAGCAAGATATGGCTCCGGAATTGCTTTAACATGTTTCAAGAAATCTGCGAGAGATCCACCATCCATGTATTCCAAGATAATAGAAACTGCACCATTCTCATAAAAAGACTGGTAACAGACAACAACATTCGGACACTGCGACGACTGATTAATTTTCAGTTCCTGTGCAAGCTGCTTCCTAGCAGACTCTTCAATATTCATTTGGATCATCTGGATGTTCGAGACAAATCAGAACCAATCTTCCCAACCAGTGGTAGACATACTAAGATATACTGAATTACTGATGACTACAAAGATGAAAATTAATAGCGTAGAACTTTGAAGCTAGTCCAAAAGAAAATAAGCAATGTGGCCCAAACAAAAAGCTTGATAAGCAAAGATAATGATTATGTGATGAAATTAGAACGTCGTGCCAATCAGTATCAAATCCAAACCACAAGCCTAGAACAGCGCACCAAGCCTGCTTATTCATCTTTTCTTTTTCTTTTTCGTTTTTACCCCTTATGTAGGCGGGGGAGACAGATGAAGGAAACAGAGGTAACATGTGATGGGTGGAAGCAATTTACCTTCAAAGCAAAAAACTGCCCAGTCCATTTGTGTTGCACCAGTCGCACAATTCCGCCATTCCCCTTTCCAATTACTTTACATGCATCAAAGTCAGCTAAGCTTATCTGGTTGTCTGATGGCTGTATAAGTGGTGGCTGAACACAAATTCACATAACCATCAAACAATTAGGAATTTTCCAATGGTTGCACATGCTCTTATACATCCAATTGCTTCCTTATTTGATGGTTTAATCTTTCTTGTTAGATAGTTGAGGAAACTGCCACATAACTTTAACGTCTACAAAACCATTTTGAGTCTTAAACATTCATTATTTAAACCCAATTGCATCTTTGTTTGATGGCTTTTACTTTCTTGTTAGATAGTAGAGGAAGCTTCCAAATAACTTTAGCTTCTACAAAATCATTTTGGGTCTTTCACATTCATCGTTTTACACCACTTCAGACATTGTATATTAAGTAGAAATAAGAAGAAGAAGCTATTACAAACGCATATATAGGTATTTATCCTCATTATAACTCAAATTAAAAGACGAGTAAACCCAGAGACTGAGCCAAAATAGGTGTTACGGGTTTACAATCTGCTGGAACTTTATAAGTTTTAATAACTAAAAGATATATATTACTTGTTACCACCCGGTGTGACTTTTGGTTTTCAATGAAAGACATTTTTATTAGAGAGACATGGTTTTAATCTAAAAGGTGTGAACTTTATTTTTGAATGGTTTTAAGTTAAGGGAGATGACTCTTGGGAAAAGGATTTAGATTCCTCTAAATAGTGTGCTTCCCCGCTTTGGTTAATGTACTATAGTTCTCTTATCTCTCCTTCACTTTCTATAGACTATGGGCGATTCGATTCATACTTGGCACCCCCATCTTTCACCTATTGCGCAACATGGAGACATTGTGTGAGATTTATGGGTTGTATCTTGGAATCGTATTCAGCCGTTAAAAACCTACACAAAGGGAGCAAATATGGTCCTAGAACAGTGACTTGTCGTGCCTTTCATCGATCTCACGGGCTATTTTCCTAGCTCTATTTAGGTTACATATTTTATTGATTGTGTTCATATTTTAGTGTTTTCATGGTATTTCTAATTATTTAGTGTTCTGTGATAATCATGTGATAATTCCCAACAAGATCTTGTATAGAGGCAAACATTCTTTTGTTCACAATGGTAACAAATTTTCAAGCTAGTTAAGAATGAATCATAAATTCATTGAAAGATACCAACTTGAGTGGCAAAAGATATAACATGGTTAAAATCATCATCAATTAAAGCCAAAAAAAAAGAAGGCAAATTCATCATAAAAACGTCAAATTGGCTAAAAATTGGTCAATAACCAAGGGAAAGAACCCGCATTTTCGTCATAAAAAAAGTCAATTTGCGGCAAATATGTCTTTCCGTCGGTAATAAACGTCATAAAAGAACAAGTTAAACAAATTGATAGTTGATACACAGAATTTGTCAATTCAAATACATTGGTAAGATACCATCTTGATTTGGAAAAGATTTAAATTGGTTAAAATCATCACCAATTAAAGCAAAGAACATGCAAATTCATCATTAGGAACGTCCATTTGCAGCTAAATTGGCTACAATGCACATTAAGGGGCCAAAAGAAAAAAAAAATTCCAATTTCATCATAAAATCGTCAAACTTGCAGCAAACTGGTAATTACGTCTAATAAATGCCCAAACGAAAAGCGAAACAAATTAATATGCTGAAATTGTCGATTACGATAGTGTAGAACTTTCCAGATCGAAAGCAATACTCATAGATCAGACTCGATTCAATAAAAGCTAATATCAATTCCCCAATTATCTTACAGTTTCGATTTCGCTCTGCGACACAATTCGAACTCCGTCTCTATTCACCAATAGATCTCCGTCCATAAAAGTTCCTGATTCAGTCCTACACAAAGTTCCACGCAGAAATGTTAACAAAAAAAAAAAAAAAAGAGCAAGATTTGTAATTGTATGTTTATAAAAAATAAACAAATCCATATATGACCACAAACACACACATAACATATATACGCAGAGAGAGAGAGATAGAGAGAGAGACAGGAATTGTTTGAAAGCGACTTCATCGGAAGGAGGGAGGGAGAGCTTGAGGGCAGGGCCTAAAGCGCCCTTCTTCATCTCCTGATTCCTTCTTGTGTTTCTTCTTCTTTTCTTCTCCTCTTCTTCTTCTTCTTTTCTTCTCCTCTTCTTCTTCTTCTTCTAAACGCTCTACGCTCTCTCTCTCTCCTTATATATATATATATATATATATATATATAGACACACACACACTAGGTTTCGCAATTTTAAACAATGCCTTCTGCTTGCCTCAACCCAATGGATATACTCTAATCATGAACTAGTTAGGATATCAATGCACAATCACGCAAATGAATGGTGGTTGTATTCGTTTTAGTTTTTAGTTTAGTTTTGTAATTATTACATCTATTTCCAATTATTAATCTCATTACTCTCTCTATCTCTCTTCCCTTATGTCTACTTATTCCTCTCATTCTCTCTTCGCTCATTACCCGTATCTCAAAAACCAAAATAAATTAAGGGGGTGTTCCGCTAAGGGTGTTTTTAGAATAAACTGGTTTTTTACGGTTTTTTATGTGATGTAGAACACCACCTAAAACTACTAAACGAACAACTAATATGTTTTTCCGATATTAATACACTTTTTTCAAATATCTATACATTTTATCCTTATTATTCTCTATCTATTAGGTGGAAGTTAGCATTTTCCTTAAAACAAACAAAATGATTACTGCAGTTATACAAAGGTGTTGAAAAACACAAAATAGTTAGTTATACAATGGTACCTGGGACATCTTGGTCGTACCTCGATTATATTCTCTCTGTTTGGGTTAAATGTATGTCATTCACATCGGAATTAACAAATTCACAATAGAAACTCTTGAGGCTTGACTCTAAGGTGATGTTCGGTTTGGGTTTTGGATTTGGGATTTGGTTTCTGAGTGGAGAGAAAAATGAGAGTAATAATTAGAAATAGGAGCTAATGATTTGAGAGAGATAGAGAGCGAAATGAGAAAAAAAATTGAAAATAGGAGTAATAATTGGACGAAAATAGGGATAATAATTGAATAATAATTTAAAATCTGGATCTTGAAACCCACGGCGAACAAGGCCTAAAGAAGTTGTCTAAGTTTCAAACTCAATTTTTATTACCACTTGAGCGTGATCTAATTCGCATTGGATTACAGGGCACTTTCACTCCCTTTTTTAATTATCGCTATTAGGACACTTTGCTCCCATTCTTAATTATGGCTCTACGTAGGGATGCAAACAAGTTGAATCTAAATAATTCACTTAACAAGTTTTTTTAAAAAATCTGAGCCTATATAAATAAGTTGAGCTTTAATTTGTATACTTGGTTAAACGAGCTGAGTCTAAGTAATTTTACGGTGGTAGGCATACTTGGTTTTGTTATTCAGGCTGTATACTCGATGGATGTGTGTGTGTGTATATATATTGTCCTTTTTGCTATCTTAAATTAGGAGAATTTGTTTGCTGATATTTTTTGTTTTTTTAACCACAAAAGACCTTTGAATTTGATTAGAGTCAAGTCTTTGCCAATAAAGTTTATCACCAACAACATGCCACTGATGGTGATGATTAGTCAATGCACGTGGGATTCTAACCCATATAGAAGAATAGTTTGAAGTAAAGAAGCAAGAGGTTGGCAGCCTCCAAAACTACGTCGTTTTGGAAGTTTTAAGGGGGTTCCTAATTGTGTTGCTAGCTTGACCCGATGTAGGTAAGGGCTTTTTCAAAATTCATAGGGCGCCTTACGAATTCTGAAAAAACTCTTTCCGATATCGGATTATAAAATAATATTTGAAGTTTTATGAGCGGTTTGAATCATCTTCATGGAATCTAAAGTGGGTCCAAAAAAATCAATAAATCAAATGGGTGTCAAACGGAGCTCTAGCAACACACTTAGGAACCCCCTTAAAACCCCTCAAACAACATAATTTTGGGGCTTCGCAAGCCCTGCCATCCCGTGGTGACAGCAGAGTCACCTGTTCCGGCATCTCCAACCCGTCTTTTATTTGTCCATGTTTGTATTTGAGAGGATTTTTTTTTAGAAGAACACAATTCCAACCCATCCTTCATTTCTTCCTCCACTTGAGATGATCAAGTATGGTACTCCAAATTTGAAGGATGAAAATAAAAATAAAAATAAAAATGAAGGATCTCCTCCATTTCACTATTCACCCTCTTCAAATTCTATTTTCTTTCATTAAATTGTTTTCGAAACATTTATTTGTTACAAAATTGATACCAATTAAAAGATATTTTCAAAATCACTTTTTCATTTAAGTATATTATTTTGATACTAACGGAGGAACGAAGCAAGATGGATTAGAGATGCTCTAGACAAATCCTTAACCCACTACCTCGGAATTTTCTTCAACAAAGCTGCTCCATACATGAAGCAAATTAGTAATTTTTTTCCCAACATTACCATTTCACACTGATGTTCGCATCTAGGTTGTCTTTAAGGCCTCGATTGTTTGACCGGAGATAAATGGATGAGATATAAAATTCTTCGGGATATGGGTGGAATATGAAATCCTTGGGATATATTGCTCAGGATATCAATGGATGAAGAAAATATATATCCGGTGTTTGTGTTCAATGGGATATAGCCATTGGAAATCACTTTTTTTTGTTATAGCACATGACCAACAGGGGGAAATCCCATCCAAATCCCGCCTCCTCCATGGGATTTTATATCTCGTACGATTGGGATAAAAATTGCCATAGGATTTCAAATCTCATCCACAATAACAATAACAAACATGGGATTTTGAGTCCCACTCCATTCCACCCCAAATCCCACCAAACAAACGAGACCTAATGTTCACATGCTACTATTCTGTTATGTTGGATATATTATGCGGGTATAATTTGAATTCACATGCACTGTCATGCTACACGCGTGTGTTGAGCCTGTATGACAATCTCGCCCGTGCTTCGCACAGGTAATACGCTAGTTAAAGTAGAAGAGTCTGTATAATAGAAAATATTTTTGGTAAAATGTTCATTTTCATCAAACTTTGGAATTGAGCACATTAGTCTTAGTCTGTCCGTTTTCGAGCTATAGTGATTGATTTCTATCACCAATTACTCCTATTTTCCTCCACATGGTGCTATGTCCTTACTTTAAAGGACAGTCTTTACTTCCACAAAAGTGGAGCCCAAATAGTTGTCATTTGTAGCTTTAAACTACTGTTTGAAATGGATCATTTTCTGTGTCTCAAAAGATAATCGGTGTGAGAAAACACATCGATCGGAAATCAATAACAATCTCGGAAAATTTTATTTGTTGCGAGAAACTTGATGATCAGAAATAAATCTTACGATTCAACCAAATGTTTATCAATTAACTTGAGTTTTTCACATCATGTCTTTATAAAATGAACGGTTGTAACTATCGAAATAGCTAGAGGACCGGACAAAGCTTCATTTTCTCTTCAGGTTTATGAAGACATGAAAACATCAGATTGGACTTTGGAGATCTGGTTGGCTGGATTGCGTAAACTTTTTAAGGTTCAATGGAACGTAGTAATAACTGTCAATTTAAGCAGATTATTGTCAATAATTTTCCATAAAGAAGTTAAGCCCCACACAGGACATTTTGAGCTTGATAAAGATATCAGGACCATGAACTAGTTTCAGCCACAAAATGCATCCGGCCGCCATTCCGGCAATTGCCTTAGCACCACAGAGTCGGTCTTGACTTTTTGGGAGGCCTAAATCAAACATTAAAGATGGAGTCTTTTTGTTGGAATATTGTAAGAACTACCCGAGTAAAAGGGGGCCTAATATTAAAAAAAAAAATAGTAACCTAAAGCGGTCGCAATTTGAGCTTTAGCTCACGAACTGCTACGCATCACCACCACTGTTCATGGCATTGTCAAATGTCAACTACTCAGATGGCTTGCACCATGTTCAGTTGCACCCTGCTATTTACCCTGAATTTCACATTGATCCGTTCTTTTTTTCCATTTATGAAAAGGGTCATTCTACTTTAGCCCAGTAGGCTGACAGTAAGGCAACAAAAGGACAAAAAAATATACATGTAGTGGCGGATCCAGGAATCTTACACAGGGGGTCACTTTTCATGCATAATTTTGAAAAAAAAAAAAAATTCACAGTCCAATATAACAAATATACCAAAAAAATCGTAAAATGTTTAAACATTCTTCATAAAACAAAAAAGTTTAAACTTAAAACATTATGAAACATTTTACACATGTTGTGCTCGTGACGCTTGAAAAACAAAAAGTAAAGTCCTACAAGAAAAAGAAAAGTAATGGACAACGACAAAGATAGAGAAATGATCAATCTATTTCAATTTTTCGATTAGTACAGAATGAGTTTTGAAGAATAGTTTAATAATTGCACGTATTCCTATAGTGGGCATTTAAAAAGGGATGGGGAAGCATAGATATTCCTAAAGTTTTTCATGTATAGTTTTATAGCAGGATCTCAATCAGATTTGTTCAATATTAGTTGGTGAACTCTTTCTTAAACTATTTGTTGGTGAACCTAAAAGCATTAATCCGCCACAAAGTACAAACTTTTAGAGTGTGGAGACCTTTTTTCAAATTTTTAACTTCACAAAAAACAAAAAAAAAATCCTGAAATTCCGGGGGGTCACTGTAATGCATCCGCCCCTGTGTACATGCTCTAGTGCAGTTTTCACTTTTTATGCACATTCACACATTCATATACATTTTTTTACACGTTTCACATACTTTTTAAACCTCAACGACAGTTGACAGCCCAGTAAACTGATTTTAGAATTTTTGTTACGAAAACTATTGCATAACTTTTTCTCTAGTCGATAGGAAAATGCTTGTGGCGCTCATCACGGCTCATGTGCAGCATTTAAAGGTTGACCGTTGACCCATAGTCATTGGCATCTTCTATGATCTAGCACGTTGACATGGTAACACCACAACTTGACCGTAGGTGTAGACTTTTTGTCTGCCAAAATTGAAAATTGAGGAAAAAATGAGTCCGACTAGTCGTAGCAGAGGAATTCTGGTCAAGCTGTTTCTTATTTCTTTATTTTCTGCTTTCCCTCTGTTTATATGGGAAATAGATCAGACAAGTATCTACGGAAAAGAAATTTAGAATAGTTTTATTGGAACACTATCATAAAGGTATAGTTAAAATTTTACGAAAATTAGTATTCCCTCTGTCCCCAAATAAAAATAGAGTATTACATTTTGGGTTGTCCATTAATAAGTACAGTATATTTTTGAAAAGTTGATGAGTGTAGAATAGGTTCTTGGCTAGTCAATGAGTTCGACTTGGAGAGGCAAAGCAATAGTCAACAGTTGATCGAGAATGGAAATATCTGTGGAGGGGTGAAAGAGAAGGCCAAGTACAAGGAAAGAGTTGTATTCAATCCACTCTTATCCCAGTGCGCTAGCTCTAGAAGAAATGGGTCCGTGAATACCAACAAGAACAGTATTCTTGATTTTAGCACTCAAGACCACTTTCTCTCTCTATAATTTCTGTGCCTTCGGCTTCGGGATGAATTAATCTCTCGGAATTTGTGAAAGAATGTCTCATATTTATAGGGATCTACCGCCAATCATTGGCCAACAGACATCCCCCTTATAATATAAGGACACATGCTCTTTTCGTATACTAGGAGCACGTGGATGATGTCACCTATCGCGAGGGTGACCCTTGCGGTATGGCCACTACACGTTATTCCATCGCAGTGATCCCTTTTCTTTTTAATCTGCCAAGGCATTAATATCTCTCTTATTCCCATAATACATTAGGCCTAGTGGCGACCCTTTGGGTTGCACCAATACCTTATTTGAGCCTCAAAGGTCCTTTCTGATCTTGCCTTATGATCAAATTTTGGCGCGAGCATGAGTCTTAGCAATTGCATCTTCTTATCGCGTTGATTCCCCTTTGTTAAAGTTCGCAATAGGTCCTTTCTGATCTTGCCTTATGATCAAATTTTGGCGCGAGCATGAGTCTTAGCAATTGCATCTTCTTATCGCGTTGATTCCCCTTTGTTAAAGTTCGCAATAGGTGAATTCCTCGTAATATGGGACCCCTTTGATCAGGATACCCTATGCTTGGGTCTATGCACTTCGATCTTTACTCTTCCGCAAGGGATGCCCCTTCACGGTGTCAGTTCATTTGGCACGTTGATATTGCTCTTTATCCAACATGCCCATTGTGGACTTATTTCCCATGTGACAAGCCTGAATTGGCCAGTCAACGGTTGACATTGGTCAATCAGTTTCAGTCCATGCGCTGATCTTTCCCACAATGGGTAATCTTAGGGCAGCAAACGAGCCGAGTCGAGTCAATCTCGAACATAGTAAATAGTTGACGAGCCAAGCCAGTCGAAGCTTGACGCGAGCCCGAGCTTCTTCACAAGCCAACAACAAAGATATATTCCAATTTTCCTACTTGCATAATAGAGAGTTTTAATTTCGCATGTGCATGTGTCTTACATATATATTTAACCTACAAGAAAAAACTCTTTAGTTTTTTAAAATTGTACATCAACATATTACTTTTGCATGAATAAGAAGCAATGTAATCTTCTCCTGTTAAAATAAAATGAGCCTTATCGAGCCTATCATGATCATTTTTAGGCTTATTTATTAATTTTTTGCAAGCTCGAGCCGAGTCAAGCCGAGCATACTAATTTTCAAGCTTGTTTATTCGCAAGCTCGAACTTAAAAAAATCTCAATGACCCAAGCTCCAACTAGTCCAGCCATTCATGAACAGCTTTGTTCATCTGCAGCCCTATGTAAAAGTTTGTACAATTATTATTTTGCCATTTTGAAAGGTTAAAGGGTAAAGAGTTAATGAGTAATAGTGGAGAATAATTTTGAAAAGTGGACATAAAAGTTATTATGAGAGGTGTAAAGTGAAAGTAAAAGTTGATGTTAAAGGTATAACGATGATGTTTCTTTAATAAATTAGATTTATGAAGCAACACTTTTGAAAAGGGACGAAGGGAATGTAACTTAACAAAATCGAGTGGAGGCACATGACCCCACAAACCCCACTTAGGTCCGTCGCTGACTAGAGGTATACCTAGGGGTTAATATTAGAATCTGAAATTAGTCGAGGTGCGTCAGTAACCTAGCGTGATACAGACAAAGTTATTTTTTAAAAAAGAGAAAAAAATGAACATAACGTAGGGGTTGGACTTGAAGTGAAGTGCAACTGCCGCCCAAAAAAATTAGTGAAGTGCAATTGTACAAAAGAAAACACAGCCCAGCCCAAATTCACTGCACCAAAGTAACAGGAGGTCTTCATTATTAAGGAAGATTAACAGTGTAACCAGAAAATAATCCAAGAATCCATGAGGCAGCAATTCAGCAAGAGATCGACAATAGAATTCCGTAAAAAGCAATCCCAAAACCATCTCTGATCGATCGAAAAATTTACAAACAAACAGGTCACGGATGCTGGACTACCGTAGGGGCTAGTTTTCAGGGAAAGGATCGTGTAACTTGACACGTAAATTCAAGTACATATAGCAAACTGAGCAAACGCAGTAGCAGAGACGATAAGCATCTGTGGCTCAAGTATGTCAACAATAATATACTTTTAGTCCAGGGAAGCCTTAGATGGCTACACTAATGAAGTTGCTAGCTCAAGACATGAATTTGAAGCATGCATGCACATATGTGCTACACAGAACCAATGAAGTTGTTAGATCTGAAGGAGAATTTAAAGCATTGATCCATGATTGAAGCTAGATGATACACAAAACTAAACCCCGGTTGAGAAATACCAAAAAAAAAAAAGACGTATCGTTCTTAATAATGCTGTGTCATATACAAACGTTGGATCAGGATCACAATCCACAACCAATACTATTTGCCACGGCCTGTATCCACCACTTATTGTACACACTATCTCACTCATCACCAAAAGAAGTAGCGTTCAAAATTTCTCCATAACTAACCTCACAGACAACAATTCTGAGGTAATAGCCTACTTCACGATCCAATCATGTTGAAGGAGCATTTTGACAGCAGTTGTGGAACTCCAGATATAATCGGCCCATATGTCTACAGAACACAATTGAATGCGTCAACACCAATTTTAGCATTTAGTATCTACCAACAGAAAGGTGCTTAGATGTCCTATGTAAAATAAATATACCAAATTTTTTTTTATTTTTTTGGGTAAATTACCAAAAAATGTTTGTAGGTTCTACTGTGCAAAATTGTTGTAGTGCAGAATTTGAGATGCTATCCATAAAAAAAATGAAATGGAAATAAGATCATTGGCAGAACTTTCTCCAATGCATTTGATTGCACAACCATAAGCAAATAAATTAGACCTATTTCTTATCCAATATTCCAGAGGTAAAGAGTATCAACTTTTCAGTTCACAATCCAGATGAGATTTCCATACCTTGTTGTTTTCGTGGATTTGGCACAATGGGACGGCAAGCAATTTATAGTTTTTTGGTACGATGAACTTTTGACTTGCTGGTAGCTTGACAAGAAAGAGCTTTGTACACTCCTTAAAACAAAAGAGCCGAGAACACTAATTTAGGAACATGCCATCAAACAGAATTCAAAAGAAGCCATTAGAGCTAACCATTTTACCTTGGGCCTCTTCACATTTGGTGGTAAATATGGGTACATCAACGTTTCAAAGTCCGGCCTCCACCACATTCCAATGCATTCTCCCACCTATGAAATGAGAGTTAGTGAACTCAATAAAATTACTGCAACAAACCAGGAAAGAAATTGCGTTTACCTCCCATTTAAGGACACTTCCTTCTTCATCAACAGAGAGCTTGCTTGAAAGCTTACGTTTTAGACAATCAACTTCTGCAAAATAACACAAAGTTTAATTATAGGCTTTAAAACACCTAAATACTCTTTCCCAGTTCAAATATGTCCTCACAAGAGAAGAAAGTGTTGTACCTGATTCACTTGGTCGTAAGCGACCTCCGGGGAGCTCAAACACTGAATTGCGTACTTGCAAGAGTAAAAGATGAGGATGTTTGAACAATTCAACCTGTTTCAACAAATTTTGGAAAATCCTTTCATTAACATACCATGTGCTCTTCTTAAATTTGGGGAGACGGTTTTGTATCATGCAACCTTCACGAAAAGAGTGCCTAATAAGAAGAGTTCAACACAGACATTGCTCTCCTCAGTTATAAATACACAAAAAGAGGTGGTGGATTCACCGTCAAATCCTTTATCACAGGATTGGCTCAGGCAAGGGAAGCAATAAACCTTGATTTCATTACGAAAAAAATAATCCAAAACAGCGGAAATGGGTTTGTTTTCCACTACCCAAAGTCGTCTTTGCACAAGTGAGAGCTGCAGTAGTAACGTTACGTATATCCTCGACAAATGCAAGTCGAACTAAGACGAGATTTGCTAAGCAAATGAGCCTCAAAGCGCCTCTCCAAGCTTGATCTAACTATAAAAAGGGTGCTAAAGAAAGACTATTAGATGAATTTATTACCCATTTCAAAAGAAAAGGATAAAAAAGGGCATCTATCGAACTTGAGGATATCCTACCCCTTTCAAAAGGCCAGCAGTAGCTGGGGCAAAGCCTGCTTTCTTCGCTCCGCGAATGAGAGAATTCAGACGAAAAAACAAGTTCTTTCTAGGTGAGATCCGAACCCCTTCATCTCAACATTTTAGCAAAGACCACCCCATACCTAACTTGGCCAAATCAAAGAGGGGGATGAGGACAGCTGACTACCGCTAAAAGTAGACTACGAGGCTTCTTAGGTCGTAGCTGACTACTTATTGAAAAAGCAAACAGGAAATGAACCAACCAGGTGCTATGGGAAAGGTCATTATTCAGTCTTAAAATAACTTATTCGAACTCTCAAAAAGACGCCTACCCGTTCCTATCATATTATCCAATCCTTCAATTCATGCTTCTCTAAATAAAAGTAAACAGAGCAATTACTCCCTCAACTTCAGTTGATTTACAGTAACTTGATAACCAACAGGCTAACATACACAAAATCACATCATGATCAAAATTAGCAAAAAGCACACTATTGAATTTTACATGAATCTAAATGATTTCTTAACAATCGCGACATCTACAGCAACGAAACCAATTATTCATATTTGTTATCGCATAGTGTCCGGGCCAGCATACGCACACCTTAGCTAATCCCTGGGCCAAATCCCACCGTCTAATAGAGGGGCCATTTAACGCCGGAGTAAATCCCATGCAAACTAGTCCCATAAGAGTTGGTAACACCTAAGCAGCTATTTGATAGGAGCTTAAAGATGACCATTTAAGGTCCCAACCTATCTTTGTTAAGTCCATGTTCACGCTACTTGGATGCTTATACATTTTGTTTGTGTTTCACGAGTTAAAGGCCAATAGTGATGGAATTGGAGCTAAATGAGCAAGGTTAGAACATGTGGGAGTGAGGAAGGAGTGATGAGTGAGGCTTGGAGGCAAAACAAAAACCAAAGGCGTCCGGTTGTTCCTCAGGGCTCAGACCCAACTGGACAAGCCATGATTCAAGCTCTCTACTTCATTTTCAAAGCCATGTGTCCATTTCATCTAACCAGACGAGATTAGATCCAACTGGACAAGCCAAAATTCAAGCTCACGGACGGATTTTCCAAGCCATGTGTCCAGTCCATCCAATAGGACAAGTTCTATAATCCAACTTGACGAGATTGGTCATCCAACCGGACAAGCCGCCTTTCCAACTGGACGAAATTAGCTGATTTCAGTCTTTTTCTTTCTTGTGTTTTTTCAAAAAAAAAAGTGAATCAAACAATTCTGTTATTTAAGAAGAAAAAGATGTTGGGGGAATAAGTGAACTGTTTGGAAACTTGAAAGGGCAACTTCGGTTTTTGAGCATATATAAGCCTTTTGGGGTCATTTTGAGAGATGTCTCTTGCCTAGGAACTAGTTGGAGACTTGCTTCAAGTTTAAGAAAGAGGAGAGAGCTAGGAGGGAAGAGAAGAACAAAGAGAACCAAAAGAAAAATGCTTCCAACCCTAAGGAACTTGAAGTTCTCCTTCCGAACGGCCAGCTAGACTCCTAGTCTAGGGTGAGATGAAGGTTTTTTTTCGAGTAGCATGGATTTGGTATTGATGTAAGACTATTATTTTGAACCTTGGTTGTATGACTTTAAGGATGCTTTGATTTGCAATGAACGGTTTGAATGTTTTCCATTTCTACCAATCAGTTGTGTTTGTATTTTAGATTTCAAGCACGTTCATACGTTGGTGTGTTATTCCTCACGGGCTTGGTTGAGATAGGTTATACCTTGTGATACAGCTCGTACTAGTAAGGCAACTTGTGCTAGGCAACGATAATGGATAACCTATGCCAAGCGATGATCCGTGAATATCTTGTATTAGTTTGAATGGATAGTTCTAAATCGAACAAAATCAAGCTACGAGGGAGAAACCAGATTAGAATCCGTAGACCCTTTTTCCAACTGTTTACAAAACTAAATTTCCGTTTTGTTTTCTTAGTTTTAAACTCAAAATCAAAACTTGAAACTCGTTCTTGAATCGGAATAAAAATTGGTTTGAACTGTTAAGACGTGTTCTTGTCTCTGTGAAACAATACTTGGACTTTTGCCACTATTCTTCAGAGTAGTTGTAATTGTTGTGTTTTAATTAATAATTTTGACAAGGTAACGATACGGTCACTGCTCATTCGTGATCCTAGTACATGACTGGAAAAAGAAAAAATAAACTCTAAATATCTTAAGTTATTGTAGCTAATGGATCCCCTAGCCTTCATGCTGCCTGTTATTCAAAAATCAAAACGAGAAAGCTAAAAAAGAAAGGGAACAGAGAGCTAACCAGAACAACGGCCTCCACACGAGTCCTCATCCCGTGAGTAGCATAGCTGAAAATAACAGGTAATAAACTTCGAATTAACACAATTCCGTTACCTTAAACAATTGAATTATAGACGAGAAATGCAGATTAACAAATATGGTACGGATCCTCTCCATTGCAGTCCAACACTTGGACCAACTTCTGACCGGCAAGAGTTAACTCTTAGCAGTCAGAGTTGATTAACTCTTGATCAGAAAATTCGAACCATTGATTGCAGCAAATAGGCGGTGTAGATAAAGGACCGTCTACCCCTAGTCCAAAAGTTGGACGGGAGAGGATCCATTTCCTAACAAATATACACATATGTATATCTAGAGAGAGAGAGAAAGAGACTTGGATTTCAAGCGGTGGAGGCGATCGGACAGGGTCTCGTCCTTGAAAGGGAGGGCTTGTGTGGAGCCGAAGTAGTAACAGCCGAGAGGGTAAATGTCCAAAACGTTACTGGACTGAGTTTGATCGTTTTCCTCGCCCATCTTCAACCTCCGCTTGCGATTCAGCTACGAGAGAGAGAGAGAGAGGGAGAGAGAGGGGGAAGATCAGCAGAAGAGTTGAAGGGAAGTGGAAAAACCAGAGGAGAAAAAGGAGGAGGAAAGGAGTCGAGGGAGGTCTGAGACGTGGCGGTTCCAGAGAGATCTGGTTCTGAAAAAGCTCATCACACGTGGATACATGGTAATAGAGTATTCCTTCTATTTTCTTTTTTTTTTTTTTAGCTACCATCATCCTGCTTACAAACACGGACGGATCCAAGGGGGACATGCGGGGGCACGTGCCCCCGACCCCCCACTTGTCAATGTAAAAAAGATTAATTTCGGGAAATAAGTTTAGCAAATATATTATTTGTGTCAAAATCCAATAACATAACTTGCATGTTGTCTGGCAGTGAGATGCACTAACTCTAAGCTAGTAGTCATGAGTTCAACTCCTACCTCTTCTTTTTTAAGCCACAAAATTTGAAAGGTTATCAAATAGGAATAAGAGTGATTGTTGAGGTTTGAATCCTGGACCTTTGGTTCCAAAACCAATGGCCTTCCCCTCTTGCCACTAGATCAACAACATTCATTATACAACAATTTGGTAGTTTTATTATATGTTTTGAACCTATAATGGTAATAATAATTCCCCTAACAATTTTTTCCTGAATTTTAATTTTCTCCCTTCTTTTTAAGAAAATGATACAAAATGGTGAGAAAATTGTCTAGCTTAGACATTTTTTAATTTTAGAGATCTTTTACAATAGTTCCTAGCCTTCAATAATTTATTGTCTGATATTAGGTTTAGAATCAATTTTACACCATTTCTTGTCCCCAACAAAATCGTTGATTAGGAAAAAAATTGCACGATTACAATTAATAAAATGTCCCCACTGGGTTGGATTTCTGGATCCGTCCCTGCTTACAAACCTCTAAAACGCGGAGAAGAGCTCATGTAATTCACTACAGGGTTGTAGTGCATAATCTGAGCTGTCTATCTCATCAATCAATAGACCATGCAATTGACGTATCAAATTTGTAGGAGCCCAAATGAAATTTGGACCATTGATTTCCTAATGGACGCTTAGATTGTGCGTGCATAATACACCTCCTTCTTCTTCTTCTTTTGTGTGATCGGCTATAATGCACCTCCTAACTCTTATGAACTCTTATGTGTAGGAGGTGCATTATAGCCCAGGCAGCCTTTTTTTGAGACACTTATGGGCTCTTTGTAAGAAAGAAGGCACTCTAGGGGCTATGTGGATTCACAGCTATATAATCAAAGATAACATTTTTTGGTTTATGAAGTCTCCTCATGATTGCTCTTGGACTATCAGAAAATTACTGAAGTTGAGAGAATTGGGCCAGAGCTTTATAAAACATGTTATTAGTAATGGGCATGGAACCTTTCTATGGTTAGATAACTGGCATCCCAAAGGTCCTTTATAGAAAATCCTTGGTGATCAGCTCATTTCCTTACTCGGAAGATCTGTTTTTGCAAAGGTTAGTTCTGTGATTCATAATGGAGAGTTGTCTTGGCCTAGATCAAGATCCTATGAGATTCAACAACTACAGAATTCTATTCCCAGCTCTATCCACCCTCATATGGATAGGAGTGATGAAGTTGTCTGGACAATCTCTTCTATGGGTCGTTACACAACAAAGCATACATGGGAGGCTATTCACTACAAAGGTGCAAAGATTCAATGGGCTTCTCTAGGCTGGTTTCCTAAGAACGTCTCGAAATGGGCTTTCATTATGTGGTTGGCATGTTTAAATCGTTTAGCCACTAAAGAGAGACTCAGAAGATGGGGTATGGATGTTGATCCAGCTTGTGTTTTATGTACCCAGAGTGATGAGACTGTGCAACATCTGTTTTTTGATTGTTGTTTCTCCAGACACATTTGGGAATCTATGCTTTCTAGATTTCAGATTCAAAGACTACGTAGTCAATGGAATATCTCAACTAGAGTTCTTGGGTTTGCTACACCTTAGTTGTGTTTCTTTTTTCTTTGCGGTAGTACCTATTGTTAGGGCTTGCTTTTCATTGTACAGGTCCCTTAATTGTGGGCTCCTTTCCTGTGTTTTTTTTTTTTTTTTTTTTTTTTGAGTTGGTTAGTTTATAAATATTCTACTTACCAAAAAAAAAGTGTAATACAAATATTCTCCTTCCCTACTCGTCTCAAGTATTTCCCCTTGTCCAACTACGAGAAAAGAAAATAACCAAATTCCTTCTCGTTACATTGGAGTCTGTTGGCACGCTACTCGATCAATTTCCTAAGCAAATCTAGTTCTCGGTTGCTCTCTTCCACTGATTCTTGAATCGATTCCAAGTTCTCTCTACAGTCGAGTTCATTGATGCATTCAACGACGCACTTGTCGATGGAGCCCAATTGCTCTTCCAATCCTTCCATTTGAGTGCCAGATTCAGAATTGCGTGCTGGAGGCTATTCTTCTTCAAATCGTTTAGCTTCATATTTGCTCTGATAAAGCCATCTGTGTCTTTTTCATACGCAACGGTCATATAAATATAGGTACACACACAAGAAGTAGGGGTAGCAAGATATTTTCAAAGCCAAGGGAGACATAACCCAACTTCTTTCCCCAAAGATCTGAACATATTTTTTAATTTCTTCTGGAGGAGAATTTTCTAAAAGCTTCCGGTCCTTTCTACTCCTACTTCTTTCCTAAAGTTCCAATCATGTCCTAGTAACAGTAGTATTGTACAAATATGTATGTATATACCAATATTTATATGATTGTTAGGTATGGAAAAGACAGAGATGACTTTATGATAGAGGATATTAGTGAATGTGAAGTTAACGATTTGAGGAAGAACAACCTCTGGCACACAATTCTGAAACTGGCGCTCAAATAGAAGGATTTGAATGAGCAATGGGCTCCAAAAAGTATTGGTAGTTGAATGGTTGCCCCTCGCCCCATGAAGAAAGGATTGTAATGTAAAAGATACTACAGTAGGCGGCTCCTCCTAGTAAGAACAAAAAAATGGGCATCCTCAACTTTTGGCCACCAATCGGACGTATTTGCCATCAACAGTGAACCTGGAGCTTGAATTAATCTGCATAAGACACAGATATCATAAACAGAACATAACTCTCATTATTTCTTGCAAGAAGGAGAAAAGTAGAAAACAAACCCAGTCCATCAGATTGGTTTACCTTCTCCTCGAGCATATCTGTGAGTTGGCTTTCATCCTCCGTAAAACCAGACTCTCTCAGAGAGCCCAGAACAAGTTTTCTCAGTTTCCTCAATTTAAGAACTTTATCTGGATCCTGTTCCACATACAAAAGCAATAAAAGGTAAAACACTACAAACCTTGAAAATATCAGCACGCATAATCAAGTGTTTGTTACTTCAAATTCATAGAATATTGGCAGAAAAGAAAACTTGTTTGCAATGGCCACGATTCTTTTCACCTTTTGGACCAGTCGAACAGTAGTGCTAGAGTAACAACTAATCCATGGGTAGTACATACCGATTTCAAGGCTGATTTGATCAATTTCTTCCACTTAATTTTCTTCTTTGCATCTTCTTTGGTAGAGCTATCCTCCACTACTTTATGCTCTTCTGTCGCACCGTGTTTAGCTTTCTTTTCTTGATGCTTGCTTTTTTGTTTCACTGTTCTTTCAACCTGAATCACTTCCCCGTTGCCTAATTCGCCTGACACACCACCTCCAGCCACATCCCTATTGCTATCATTTCCAGTTGCTTCAGATTTTCTTTTTTTACTTGATAGCAGACTTCCATTTTCTACTTCAGAGCTGTTATGCATAGAGGCATCTTTAGGAGGATTTCTTTCCTTTGGTTGCTCTATGTTCATAGTACCCATCAATTCATCCTTTTGAGTACTTTCTAGCAATGCCCCTGCATTTGGAGTGGATTTCTCTGCATCTTCAGGCTGTTTGTTAGCCGCATGGAAAGCCCGGGCTTTTGCTCTGTGTTTTTTACCGTCGGCATGGAGAAGCAGTGTTTGCTTACTAGTAGCCTTAGTGTTACAGAGACTGCAAATGACAACAGGTACGGAAAAAAAAATAAAAATAAAAACTAAGACGCCATAACAGAGAATAAAACTAAAGAAAAGTTTTAACGGTTCAACCTAAACTTGCATCATCTAAGAGCATGACTCATTACAAGCTTGGACCATCGTACGGTTCAGTTTGAAAGAACTACTTTGCACAAATAATTCCAGGGCCTAGAGAGGTCATGTGATGTCTTGTACCCAATCAACTCCTTCCAGCACCACACATGGCCAAACAGAATGCAGAATTGCCTCTTGGAACAGTGAGGCAAGCTATGCAATATGCCTTGTGGAGTACCACGAAACTAGTTATGCTTGGGGACCTTGAATATGCTAATCACTTGATACAACCTAACAAGTCAGTTTCTAGTTAAATGTTTACAGATAGTAATTACCTGAAAACTCGACAGCTCAAGTGACAACTTACAACCAATAATAGACTCATGCATCATACATCAGAATTGTCTGTTAAGCCTTGAATCATGAGTAATTTAGTCACTACTCACTAGGCTTTTTTTCATACTTTATCAAGCCAAGAAACAAAAGAGCCTAGAATTATTCTCTCTTTCGGTGTCTGATATATTTGCTGTCGCAAGCAAAGAACAGTGTGTGGACTGAAACGAGGAGCAAAAAGTTCAAGCATGCAAGCATACCTACAAAACCATGGAGGCCGTTCAGATAATCCAACATTTACATCAATTTCAGGTTTCTGCTTTGCCTCATTCTTTGGCGTCGCAGCCATTCCATTTGGAGCTTTCCCTTGGCCCTTAGGACCGTATTTTTCCTAAAAATAAGAATAAATTAAACTATTCAGTAAAATTCTGGCATAACTTATCCCGTTCAGGGTAAGTTGGCGACACGGCCAAGCAAACTATTCAAAACGATAATTAAATCGAATTTATTCCTGATTCTGCCTTTGATTAGTTATTGGACAACTACAAGAGAGGAATTGCCAACACACAAATGGCTTTCCTTGCAGAAGTATTTCATGTATACTTATTCCTTCCCTTTCAGGCCAACAAATGTACGTATGTTGCCACTATTCAGCAGAAAAAAGAAAAATGGAAATGATGCCAGCAACATGACTTAATGAGATGCCATTATTTCCCAAGACTGTCATGTTAGTATTCCTTTCTAGAAGCATTTGCTTAGGAGAAGATAAATGAAAAATAACCAGCCCATTCCCTAGGCACATTCTGTAATCTAAGAGTGGGGTACCCACATCTGCCATACTCGAGCATTTCTTCTATATCAGTGAAAACAAAGTAGACAACTGTGTGCAGTGAAACCTGTTTCAATAGAATTAAACAAGAAGGCCACTACTGAAAATAGAATATCCTCCAAAATCAATTAAAGCTCCAGTAACAAACTTCCAGAAATATGGCAGTAATGCTTAAATAAACCCAAAATTCACAAGGCAATGGTTGATTCACTTGAATGGAATGACCAATCCACGAAAATGCTAGCTGCCTAGCTGGACTGTTTGATTCGAAAAAAAATGACAGAACATACAGTACGAATACAATCATCATTCACCAATTTAGGTGAATTGCCATACCACTGAGAAGCCAAAATCATTCCAGCTAATAAAAAAACTACCTAAATTCAGAACTTATACGTAAAAATCTAAACAAATATAATCAAAATAATCTATTAATTAGATTTGGCTGTTGAAAGAATAGAAAGACGAAGAAGGGTAAACAAAGTACCGCTTCGGTAATGCATTGAGTGTGGCCTTGAACGCTTTGCTGCCCAAATATTTCTCCGCAATCAATGCACGACAACTACGCAGCAACAACAACAACAACAACAACAACAACAAAAAACAAAAATTAAGCAAACGATTCAAATTGACAAAGCATTAAGATTAGAGTTTGAGAAACAAAGCACAGACCCTGGTTGCATAGCAACTTCGGAAGTGATTCGGCAGCTTGGGCTTCTTCAAGTTCTCCCCGCAGTCCTCGCACTGGAACCACACCATCTTAGAGAGAGAGAGGGAGAGATGCGAATATTTTGGGGGGTTTTGCTGTTTAGGGTTTAATTTGGAGGGGACGGACTGAAATGTAAATATGTGTGGAAATTATCAGAGAAATGTGGGCCTTTTTGGAAGGTCCATAGTTTTATTTGTGGGTTTGGGGACAATATATTGTTGGGTTAGGCCTGTGGTTTAGGCCCACCAGGATTCAGGTAGATCTGTGGATCACAGGTTTGTCGGGTTAGGCCTACGGTTTAGGCCCACCAGGATTCAGGTGGATCAGTGGATCACATGTGTCCGGGGATCCCATAGTGCTGGCAAACACTGTAGTACGGCATCCAAGCCGTTGATCCCGGTAATCAACGGCTCGGATTTCATCTCGGCAATAGACAGCTCGGCTCATGCAAGTGCCGAGATGAAATCAGAACTATTGATTGCATGATCAACACCGTCAATGTCGCACTACAATCTTGTAGTGCAAATCCTCAATCCCGGATCACAGTAGCCCCCGTTTCTATATTGCCCGTGTAAACCCTGATAGTGAGCCTAGCGGTTGTAGCTAAGTATTGTGAGGTTGCGGGTTCAAATCCTATGGAGAGGAATTTGATAGTACTCCGATTTTAGTTGGTCGGTGTAAAAATAAGTTATTCTATTGTATGACGAAAAAAAAAAAACATAAAGTACATAGGGGTAGCCAAACAAGAATGGTCCATCTTTAAGATGTCTTCCCAATAGAAACTAGGAGGTCAAAAAATGTTGCCAAAATTAGGTTTGTAGTATAGAACTCAAAACATGTGACATTAAGAAGTTAGACGACTTGCTATGAATAATAAAAATTACAAAACAAATGTATGATGGTTTTTTTAAGGTTCTCATCATGTAAGAAAAAAATGGCCTGTGTCCACCTAGGAGCCCCTAAATTCACATTATCTTGTCATGCGCCGTCATAGAATGTATAAGGTTATAGCTAAGAAAAAAATTATTCAAAAAACGTATAGGTTTGTTGTTACTTGTACTGTCATGCGCCGTCATAGAATGTGTCACGTTATAACTAAGAAATATTAGTTCGAAAAACGTATAGGTTTGTTATTATTTGTACCGTCTTGTGCCGTCATAGAATGTGTCAAGTTATAACTAAGAAAAATTATATCGAAAAAAGTATAGGTTAGTTGTTACTTGTACTATCATGCGCCGTCATAGCATGTTTCAAGTTATACCTAAGAAATATTGGTTCGAAAAACGTATAAGTTTGTTGTTACTTGTATTATTGAGAGACTGAACAACACCATCCGTGCAGATTATCACTCATTCCCGTTGATTTAGACTTCTTTTTCTACGAGTCTTAGGCCACACTTCATGGGATGAGCAAAAGACTTTTTTTTGGCCAAGTTGTGCTACCAGCTGGTGATCTGACTTGATATTTAGTTGGCAACTGATTTGATCTTAGAAGTCTTGCTTGCCCCAGAAACTCAGCATGAAAATTGGCTTCTGAAAATTACATAAACCCATCTTGTCAACCTAAATGATTTGCCATAATTAGATCATGACACACATTTTTTTGTTTTTTTTTGCTTGTTGCTTACATACATACCAAAATTATAATTTCCTTCCCAAAAAGCTTTTGTCACTATGCAAACAATGTATAAATTTAACCAAGATCTCCAAAGATTCAACATGAACTAAAAGTTGAAAGATTGATTGATTGTTACATAAGATGTTGACACCTTAAATAGTTAAATGACAAACAAAATAATGGCCTAGATGAAGCCAAGCGTCCCACGGACCGGTTTAATGAGATTTCAAAAGTGAAAGAGAAATTTCAAAACTGTTAGACGTACGAGAGCAATTTTGCTCAAGACGTTCTTAGTGAGGATAACTTTAACCACATTTAGTGAGATGCGTGGTGGGTTCGTTTTGGTACTCGAACCAGATACATGAGTGGGCTCATCTTGCATGACTGTGCACTTGTCTTGTTAATCCATGATTATGTAACATATGAAATGTGGAATAATTGTCGAATAGCTTACATATAGCTGTAATTGGTAGGCCAGACCTTTCCTTTGAGGACACAACATCTCTAGAGAAAATGAAATAAACAAGAATAATACAATAAAGTCTTGCCCAGCCTCAAGAATTAGATCGGTTGGTTAGTGGGTTTGTTCCCCACATAATTGATCAGGGTTCGATTCTTAAGGTCAGGCTGTAAAAAAGTAATTTCTTGTGAATTCCATAATTGGTGTGAATAACCTGCATTTGACCGGACCAGTGAGGGAACGCATGCAAGCTGTCTTAAAAAAAAAATCTGCCCATATTTCTCTCATATAAATTATGCTTGAAGCATGCAGTGACTTGTGACAGGTTGGTGGGGCTTCCCAAAAGAAATTAAACCCCGAATTCAGAAAAGAATGAACACTCTGAACTCAACCTCCAAAAGTTTTTGATGTTTTTGTGGTCCAAGAAAAATAAGGTGCCATACAATATTAATTGGTACTCATTTCCTTGTTTTAATTTATACTTCAAATCTTACATAAAGGGAAAAGAAATTGATCATCCAGCCAATTTGAAAATGCTTTTTAGTAAAAAGCTAGGGTTCTAATACCAAAGATGGGCTTCACCAATCATAATACTATATGCCAAAAGATAAGGACTGGAGATGCTCTTAACTCATGTCATAATGTTATCGGAGCAGTTGACCTTCAATGGAATTTACGTAGACTCGTTTAGCTACCATTAGAAGTTAGTCACAAAAGATATTACATAAAACTTGGTGTAAAAATATTGATCACTATATATAGCATTGTTAGTCTTGATAATTTATGATCTCTTGCAGCTTCACATATTTAGGGTTTATTAACCTGTTATTTGTGAACATGGGATCTAGCTAGGTTCAAGTAGTAAAGAGCATTGATGACTTGGTTCATGTCTCGAGTTTGATCTCTGTTGGAACTCCTACATATAAAACTATAACTTACTATATGATGTTGTTGGCTGAAAAAAAATAAAATTAAAAAAAAAATTATTTAATTTGTCATTTGCAAGATTTTATAAGTTGAACCGACACATGCACTAATTTTTTAATCAGGATGCATGACTCATGTACAGCATTCCATTTCTGCACCAAACTTAGTCAATAATTCCAAGTTCATCAATTTGAACTACAAACTCTATTTGTTTAATTAGTAAATTTTTTTTTTGGTAGACATGGAAGTGGGCCCAACAAATGCATGCCACCACTTAATAGTTTGTGCTATGAGATTCTGGGTGCGACTAATAAAGTAGTATTAACCCCTTGACTAGTAACCTATACTAATTCGGTAACTCATTATTTCTCAATGGCGGAACTAAGAATCTAATCTGTCCTGAGCTAATTCATATATATAAAAAATTTATATGGGCTAATCCATATTAATTTTTCACTATGTGTAGCTCCCGACTTGCTGGCAAGGAAAAATATTTGTTAGCGTTCTATGGAGACACTGATTTGTTGAGCATAGTTACAGATAAACACGCATGCAAGACGTTATATGGTTGTGAGATGGTTGAGACTCTTTCTCTCGAGAAAGCAAATATCTCTCACTCCACCTATTATCTTTGGACTTTGGTTACCTTGATCTTATTTCTCAAAATTTGGGTTTCTTAGCTCTTGAATCGGATAAGTCGTGGGGACATATTCTTGCCATTTTAGCAGCAACGGTGGTGGCCACTGGCAATGCATAGTAGGGCAGCAATGGACTTCAACTTGCTGCAAATGACAATTTTTCTACCAACCAGCTCCTCGAGGGACCCAGAGAGCCCGTAGTGAGCTGCTTACTACAGACGTGTAGTGAGTATCTGAACCGTCCATTTCGACAATCAACGATTCAGATATATTTTTATATTTTGACCCGTAAATTTTTTTAGCGAATCTGACACATCGATTATGAAGATCAACGTCTGATTTTATTTTTATTTTTTTTCCAGCATCTCTCTTTTAATTTTTTTCGATTTCTTGTACTTGCTCGGATTTTTGGGTCTTTTGTATTACTTATTTTATCAATATAAGTACTGCTGTTTGATGTGTTCTCAAAAGACATTCTCTCTTGATGAAAATCACTCCAACTCTCAATCTCACCCACAATACATAAGATATCCATATCTATATATATTTTGAGTTGGAAAAAGTTGAATTCTCAAGTGAGGGAAACAAGGGACAGGGCCAGTTGGAGAAACTTAGAGAACACTTCGCAGCAATAGGGATGGGGGTTTGTCATTTTGCAAAAGCTTGCATTTCCCCATAAAACACTACAACAACGAGAATGACCCTACAAATTAAAGTAATCCCAATACTGTATTATTTTGGGTAATTAATTAAGTTGTCCCAATATTTGTATATACAGTACCAATAAATTAATCTTATCGAAAAATATAACAATAAATTAAGGGTCTTTCTATTGGCAGCCCACTGGATTGACAATAAGGCAAGAAGAAGACTAAAAAAACAAACTTTACTACTCTCTCTGTCCCAATTTTATAGTCCTTTTTGGGAGTTCGTGTCACTTTTCAAAGTGTTATATCTTATAATCTATTGTGTTTTAGGTGATTTTGAACACTTTGTTTATTAGATTAAATCAAGATTTATCAAACAAGATCCATATTGCATATAAAATGTATTACCGATTAAAAGATATAATCGTTTTTTTATCGGGTTAGGATAGAACGAGGGACTATAAAATTGGGACGGAGGGAGTAGTATTTTTTTCACTTTTCTATAGACTTTTATAAATTGCTATACACATTTCACTAAAAAAACAATATTTACTAGTATTTTTTTTTCACTTTTTTATCCTTTTTAAATCTTAACGAGTCCGGTGAGTTAATTTAAAATTGTCTTTTCATAAATTAATCATCAGTTTTATTAATCCCTCGATTGAAAAAGCGCGTAAAGTCACGTGTCCAATCAAAGAATGCAAGGTGTTTTTCGTGTTTTAATAGTTTAAGATGGTGGTGAATTGGATTGATGGGGTTTTTGAGAGGGACACTTTCTCCTTAAATTACTCAAGTTACAATAACATTAACGCTAAGTGCGCAGAGAAGATGCACGGAATTTACCCAGATAATGAGTGATTCATATTCAATCGCTATTTTTTGAGTAAATTTTGGACATTTTTTCTGGGTATGTAGCACTACTGTTACAATAATGAGACTTTTACTTTATAAAACATGTACTCTCTTCATTCGTGTTTGTTAGTCATTTTTAAGAATTTGTGCGACTTGTCAATTGATTATGTCTTTTAATACGGATCTTAAAAATATGAAATATAGATTTCATTTTGACAGATCCCAATTATTTCTTTTAGTCAGAATTTTCGAAATAATGAAAGATATTATAAATTGAAATATATAAACGTTTGAAAAGTAGCACAAACTCCGAAAAATGACTAACAAGCCAGGACAGAGGGAGTAATGTATAAGTAACGACAGCCTAAGGATATTTGACTAACGGGTAATATAGCCGATGTACATAGGGGTGCAAACGAGCCGAGATTTGATGATGTTTGAACTCAAATTATTTACTAAATGAGCTAAAAACTCGAGCTCGAATTCGTCTCGGTTGTAAACAAGTCAAGTTCCGTTCAATTCATAAAGGAGCCGTGCCGAGTTTTGTAGTGTTACCCTTAGCTCATTGACTAAACGAGCTTAAAACTCGAGCTTGAATTTGACTCGATTATTTAAAGAGCCAAGGCTTGAACTACTCGCGAGCAACTCAGTTTGTTTGCAATCCTACTCCTAAAGAGATGACGTTGATACTCTGGCGGCTGAGTTGGGTTGGGGCGAGTTTAGTAGTACTATTACTACTATATAACTTCATCCAAAAATATGAGACATGAAAAAAAAAGGTTAACATTTTATACTATATCTGTAACTCAAAATTACTTGCCAATTTGCCACGATTATAAATGTCCAAACACTTTCCATGCAGTAGGCCTACCTTAAATTTGAATTTGTATTTTCTTAAGGTTATTTACAAATTTTGCCAAATTCATGTTGGGGTAGATTTAAAATATTGAATTGGTTTTCTACATTGATATTTGAAATTCAAATTATGCATCGCTGCTTTATTTTATATATTGATTTGTGTTCTGATTATTTGAATTTAAATCAACTTTTTTTAAGGTGACCATCCGTTCCATTTTAATACTCCAGTTTGGTATTCAGTGCAATTTATAAATTGTTAATAGTATTCAATCTATAATGAATTTTATAAGAAATATGGATCTTATATGATAGATCTCAACTAGTTCTAGTATATAAAGTTTTTAAAATCTTTAAAAATATTGTAGATTGAAATATACGAACAATTTCAAAATTACATTGAAGACCGAACCAGACTATTAAAATGGAATGGAAATTGGTTCTATACAACGAAAATTGGTTCTATCCGATTGACATTAGACGGATAAGTTCGAGAATTTTTTATGCTTATGCAAAAGCTATCGTCCAAGGACGAGGGAAATTATTTGAAGCTAAACACCGGCAAATGGACCCTAAGAATGGGGCACTAACTTAAAAAAGGTCAAACTTTTCCATTCTAATGGATCGCAAGAAACAAAGTTGATGCCTATTGTTGCATAGTCGAGGAATTAAGTTGAATTAATCTAGCAATGTCTTTTTTTATTTCCCTTAGGTGTCCGGACCAACTTAGACGTATTTCGAACAAATTATGGGGGGCCAATCTCATTGTCCATGTATGGGGAGCCCAATTAAATCTAGAAGAAAGTTTTGTGTATGAACTGACATCGAATGGAGTTTATAGCACCCGAGCGGTTTCGTGAAGCTTTACCCATTCTAAGGGATCCCAAGTAATAGGTCATGTGGCGTTCGTCGTCCTAACTGCCTTGTCGGACTGAACCTCCTGAACAAGATGAGAACTTGCCTGAACTCTAAGATCTTCTTGCACAAGTAGCTACCATCGTTAGCGCCTAGCCTGACTGGAAGGAACCGGGAGAACACTCCAACACCTAAGCGAGAATTTGCCTAAGAAGGGAAAGTATAGAGCATTTGAGAGGAGAGTTTTGTTTGTCCCTCTTATGGTTTTCCCTTGTACCTTACACAGGCCATCTCCAAAATGCCACGAGCTCGGCATGCACGATAACCGCTTCAGGCGACGTCAGCCGTGACGCACTGGATAAGACGGTTCTGTGCACGTATATGAGCTACTTTCAGTGTATTACGCGAGTCGTTTCAGATATGCCAATTCAAGCGAGTCGGTCATATGATCGATTAAGATCTGACTGGCACATTGTTGCACCAAAAGTGTGATCTGAGATGAATTATCCCGGACAGAAGGCACAATTTGTTCAATTGATTCGGCAGACATATTCGGCCCACTACAGATCACAAGAAACAAAGTTGTTGTTTCATTGAAGTGCCTTCGAAGATATTTCAAGGGATTTAAATTATTCCAGTTGTTGCAGAAATTAGGTATGTTTTGAACATATCTGTTACTCCCTCCGTCCCTTAAAGTTTGACACTTTCGGGAGTGCGTGCCATTTTTAAATTGCCTATATCTTTCAATTCATAACGTTTTATGTGATTTTCATAACTTTGTTTAAAAGAACTAATTGAAATCTATCAAACTAGATCCATATTGTTTATATAAAACATTATAGATTAAAAGAAATAATCAATTTTTTCATAGGGCTGGAATAGTGAAAGTGTCAAACTTTATGGGACGGAGGGAGTATTATATAGTACATCTATAGTCAAAGGTGCATGTATTGGAGATTATGGGAACCAACACAATTTAGCACCTAGTAGTAAATTTTTGATCAAATTGGTTGAGCCAACCCCCAAAATAAGCCAAAATCAGGCTCACCAAATGGTTTATCAAATTGGTTAAGCTTCTAACTCTGCTACAGTACCGCACCAAATTTAGTGCGGCACTGTTCACTCACCATGACACTATTCACACACTATTCATGCACTATTCATGCACTGTTCATTTTTTTAATATTACTTTTGGGGAGTAGGAGTAGAAAGAAAGAATAGTTTAATGCAATCAAGTTAGAATAGAGAGCCTGATTCTGTGAACTTTTGTAAAAGTGACTTGCTAAATTGTAAAAGATGTTTTTAAAGTTAAATTTGGTGTAAAATTTGGCTCTCTAAATAAGGATGCTCTAAAGCTACATGCATAGTTGCATACGGTGAAATGGGGTGTAAAAATATGCATGGACAGTGAAAGGCAAAAAGGGGGTCCTTTTCCTTTGTTCTTTTGACAAAGTGGTTGATTTTAAAGATGTGGTTTTAGTGATTTGGTTGTAAAGAGTTTGCCTTTCAATCATTATCACCACGCTCCAATTATAGAAATGGTGGAATTTGTGTTGTTTAGGACTCTACTTTGTTTTGTAAAGCCAATGCATGGCTCTTCCTTCTGGGAGAGACCAGAGACTGCACCAATCTCGGTCGTTTATCTCGACAATAATAGTTCAGATTGTAAAAAGTATCCTAAGATGTATAATATTTTCCAATTTAGACTATTAAAAACATTTTTTGGAAAATTGTGATTATGCGAGTTATCGTTTGTAGTCCACATCAATTTACAATAAAAGTTATGTACCAAAAAAACACCAAATAAAAGGATGTATTATTTTGGTATTGAGATTCTTGTGTATCCTTTTATTAGCTTGTCCAAAAGAATTATGCATTTGCTGGAATCGAACTAAAGACTTATATTCATTTGCTGGAATCGAGCTAGTTTATCGCACTTAGATTATTCTATTCTCCGGTCCAGACAGAGACATGTCATTTGCGCTGGGACAAATTGAGCGCTCGAGCAACTCTCGGCTCGACTCGACCTGGCTTGGCTCGTTTAGTAATCGAGCCGAACTCGAGTTTTAGGCTCGTTTAGTAAATAAGCTTGCTAAAGTTCGGCTAGACTATATAGGCTTAGCTCGTTAAGTTAATTACATTGGCTCTGTTCGTTAAGAGCTCAACTCGTTTACGAATGCATTGACCTCAAGCTCGATTTTTGGCTCGTTTACTAAACAATCTGAGCTTCAGCACTACAAAACTCAGTTCGACTTTAGCTCGTTTGTACATCTATCTAAGACTAGAAAATTCACAAGAATCTTTATATAGCATTCTTCTCCCCCCTCTTGTTACCATTTGAACTACCATAAAAAACCGTATTTTTAAAAGAGCAATCAAGTTAGGTTGGGTTTGTCATAAGATTTTATGGGAAATTTCATACAACCAACAGAATAATTTTATGGGATTTCCCATTTCACCACGTTGATTTTATGAAAAATCTCATAAAATCAACATGCTAAAATGAAAAATCCCGTAAAATCATCCATGAGGTGTTTCCCAAATGATAAAACAAAAATTTGATAAAATCAAACACTTCATTGATAAAAACAACACTTCCTCATTTGATCATTTGATAGAGAATTTTAATAAAATCTATAAGAATTTTGTCATCGAGATTTTATCATTTGGGAAGCATGTGATTTTGATTTCTTGTAGTAGTAAAATCTTAGGGGGAAAGTAGATTAAAAAACCTCCGTATGAGCTCCGTACGAAATGTTCCTTTGCTAATAAAAACCTCAAAAGTAAACCTCTGTCTTCCAGTAGTCTTTTGAATCTTTAAAACCCCTCTTCTTCTTTCTCCAAAATCAAAAACCATAACCACTCATGGAGGGGGACTCACCACCCACCTGGCCCCAACCCACCTCCGCCCTCCTCCGCCCTCGCCGCCGATCATCACCACCGATTCTCGACCCAGTCATTCTCATCATACTCTTACCCATCCTCCTACTGTGCATTATTTTCTTCCTAGTCCCTTCGGTTTTGTCACACTCCTCTCACGTCCTCTCCCGACCCATTTCGGTCAGAAAAGGCTGGGACTCGCTCACCGTCTTGCTCGTGGTGTTCGCGATTCTCTGTGGCGTTTTCGCCAGGAAAAACGACGACGAATCGACCACTGCCACCGCCACCGCCGAAGAAACCCTTACCAGCGGGGCTTCGCCGGTTAGATCTCAGCCGACGGATTCGAATCAGTGGTACGGGTATTCTAATTCTAATCAAACGGTGGATGGTTTCCCGATGGTTGGGGTGCAGGAAAACGGCGGTGGCCGGTTGAGGAGGAACAGCAGCTCGTACCCGGATCTGAGGCAGGTGCCGGTGTACGAATCCGACGGTAACCGGTTCAGGTTTAACGATGATTTCGAAGTGAACATGTACAGATCGCCACCGCAATCGGAGTACCTCCGCCACCGTGCGTGGCGGAGCGAGGTGGAGAGTGACGGTTTTGGAATCAAAACTATTCCGGTGGATACTTATGTGGTTCGTCCATCGTCGCCGCCACCGGCGAGGTCTACGGCGCCACCTCCCCCACCGCCTCCGCCACCGGTGGATTTGAAACCTAGACGATCGTTTCGAAGTGGTGCGCATGAAAAACGGAGCGAGAGAAAGAGCGAGAGCGACTTCATGAAAAGTCGATCGTCATACACTACTCCGCCTCCTCCTCCTCCTCCGCCGCCGCCGATGATGACGGTGCATCGGAGCAAAAGTGATAAGAAGAAGAGTGGCTCTGCGAAGGAAATAGCTACGGCGATTGCTAATTCATTTTATAGCCAAGGAAAAAGGAAGAGGAAACAGAGGGTTAGGAACATTTACGATGACTCACATCACTCTCACTCTCCGCCTAATTCTTCTGTGCATTTTTCAGTTCCACCACCGACGCCGCCGCCGCCTCCTCCGCCGCTTCCGCCTCCACCGTCGGTTTTCAAAAACCTGTTTAAGATAGGAACGAAATCTAAGCGAGTTCATTCCATTTCTGTTCCTCCACCACCGCCGCCGCCGCCGCCTCCTCCTCGTTCATTGTTCAGTAATGTCTTCAAAACTGGAAGCAAAAGTAATCGATCCGAAAACTGGAATCAGGCCGTGTCTACGACACCACCGCCACCGCCGCCGCCGCCTCCTCCTCGTTCCGTGCTTACTAGTATGTTCAACAGTGGAAGCAAAAGCAATCGATTCCAAAACTGGAATAAGCCTTCGTCTTCAGTCTTTGATGATTCATATAAAACTGGTGAGCGATTACAATCAATTTCTACTCAACCGCCGCCTCCACCACCGCCACCGCCGCCGTCGATCTTCAATAACATGTTCAAAACCGGCGGCAAGAGTAAGCGTTCTCCCTCAGTTTACACTCCTCCTCCTTCGCCGCCTCCTCCGGCCCCAGAACGTCCGTCGTTTAGACGGACGAGCCAGATTCGATATCCATCGCCACCACCGGTAACAGACTCTTCGCGGCGGCGAAACTCTACCAACTCTGGGAAGCCGCCGTTGCCGACTAAGCTGAGAAGTTACTACGAAGCGGAAGATTATTTGAGCAGCGGCACCCAGTCGCCATTGCATCCGATTCCATCGCCACCACCCTTTAGAAGGGCAGCTACGACGGCTGTGGGCCACGGCGAGTTATTGAAGGATCAGGTGACTAAGGCACGGAGCACTATGTCTCGAGGTAGTTCTTTGGAATTAGAAGAAAGCAGCGCCTTATTGAAGGATTACGTGGCTAAGGCACGGAGCACTATGTCTCGAGGTAGTTCTTTGGAATTAGAAGAAAGCAGCGCCTTATTGAAGGATTACGTGGCTAAGGCACAGAGCACTGTGTCTCGAGATAGTTCTTTGGAATCAGTGGAAGGCAGCGATTTATTGAAGCATTACATGGCTAAGGCACGGAGCCCTATATCTCGAGGTAGTTCTTTGGAATCAGAAGAAGGCGGCGACTTATTGAAGGATTATGTGGCTAAGGCACGGAGCCCTATATCTCGAGGTAGTTCTTTGGAATCAGAAGAAGGCGGCGACTTATTGAAGGATTATGTGGCTAAGGCACAGAGCACTATATCTCGAGGTAGTTCTTTGGAATCAGAAGAAGGCGGCGACTTATTGAAGGATTATGTGGCTAAGGCAGAGAGCACTATATATCGAGGTAGTTCTTTGGAATCAGTAGGCAGCGGCGACTTATTGAAGGATTATGTGACCAAGGCACGGGACACTATATATCGCGGTAGTTCTCTGGAATCAGAAGAAGGTGACGTGTCATCAGTGATTGAGTCATCGGACGAGATCGACGGTGGAGATTCAGTGGGTGCACGAGTGAGGTGCCCAAGCCCTGATGTGAATATGAAGGCCGATTCGTTCATTGCTAGGCTCAAGGATGAATGGAGATTGGAGAAGATGAACTCCATGAGGGAGAAATTGAATTTGGACACAGGCCCATGAGCAAGAACTGGCACAATGGTTTACAAGATATGAAATTTTAGGGCTGGCAATTACTTTCACCAAAAATGCTACGGTTACACACAGGGAAGTGTTTAGATTCGGTAACAGATGTGTTTGCAACCATTCGATGTGTATGTGCTTCACATTTATCCTGTGAAATCCACGTGCATTTAATGATTACAGACACGTCTGTGTTTGAATCTGTGCGAGTTTGCTTTTTCATTACACGCTCTTCGCTATGGTAATAGCATATACACATATATACGTAGATGTTCAAAATCAATGGGAATGGTCTCCAAGTGTGTTTTTGATCCCCATTGGAGCCCCTTTATTTTTTCTTTGCTTGTAGAGGATCTGAGTTTGGAAGTTTGGGAGTTCAGTAAATTGACCTGCTTTGTTTGGTGCCAATACATTGGGGTATTAGATATAAAGGCACAAATTGATATCAGCTATGTAAATGAGAAACAGAGTTTTTTGTTCCTCTTTTGGAGTCTTTTCTACATATGAAAAACAGAGTTTGATTTCGAGTTGAATGGTTTGATATTAGACTCAAGAAACTAGTAGGTTAAAAGTGTTACGATTCGGATTTTCAGATACATCATTTTCTTTATTTGTTGACTTTTTTAGTTGCATTTCGTGCTAGATCGATGTCCGACAAGGTAGTGTTATGTTTGGGACCTTGGGTTTGAGGAAGAAATGAAGCAAAAGTGAAATTAACTTCGAATGGACATGTTACATGTCTTTCCTTTCGTCTCGATAGAAATTAAACGACTGACAGATTGATTCGAATCCTAAATAGATAAAAATAGTCCCTCCTATAAATACACAATGAGAATCTATTTGTTTTAATTAACCAAAGTGAAATCATACACCATATTTGAGCACTTCATAGTGTTTGACAAAAAAGATATATTATTTGTTTGGTGGTTGCCTACCAGAGGAGGGTTCAATGCTTCATATCCAGTTAAGCTACAGCTAACTATGGAGAGTATTAGGTGGACCTAGACAACCACCAAAAAGAGAAACAAGCTTTTTGAAATGAAATCAACTTTCTACTTTTCATTGCATGCTAATCCATGTAAATTAGTGGATAATTATTGATTCTGTAATTTTGGACAAATTGGATTTACTATATGAGATAATTGAAGCACATTAGCATGTTCAAAGGTTTTCTCCAATCACATCTCAGGTTTTCTAGTATTGAAACTTCTAGCAATTGGCAAAATCAAGCAAAAGAGAGAAGAAGATAGAGACATCTCATAACCATACCATACTCCTAATGGTGGTTTCCAATCCACACTTACAATCCATGTATTGTGGACCCTTTGTTCCTTTTTTCCCCCCTTTTTTTTTTTTAGAAGGAAGAGGGAGGAATCCATTAATAATAATGGGCATTACAAATGTGTTATCACTATTACATAAATAAAAAACGCTGGCGACAGGCGAAGACCAAACTGTGTTATCCCCATTTCACAAATTGTTTTAAACTGAATAAGTTAGTGGAATTAGTTTATTGAGTGAAATTAGATTGATGTATTGTGAGAAAGTGATTTATCTTGTAAACTGCAATATTTCAGTTTTGACTTTTGAGTTCAAGTCAGTTTTATGAGATAACCCCTAGCTTGGTAACCACTTCGTATATGAGTGACGGAAAGGTAACTTGTATCTTGGGATTGGTCATGGCAATTCCCTAAACACAAGTACTGGCAATATAAATAGGGAAGTGATTTTAGTACTCCCCAAATTAATTTCGATTGGATAGGGACTTGATTTTGGTACTCTCCAAATTGATTGTGCCAAAATCAATTTCCAATAAATAGTACTAATGCCATTTCATGTGGTGTATGAAGTGTATTAGCACCACTAGTATTTTAATGCGATGGGAATCACATCCATTAAAAAATGAGATTACAAAGTAACTATCACTAATACGGTACTTCTTTCGTCCCAAATTGCTCATTCCTTCTTGAAAACACTACATTTTGTACGTAAAAAATGATTTATTAACGTGATTTTTTTTTCCCAAAACTTTAAAACCAATTTAAAACATCGTTGAAAAGAAAAAATTGGGTAGATTTTTTTTCCCCAAAAAAAAAAAAAAAACTCATAGATCTATTCGTTTTTGCATGTAAAAAGCATGGTTGTAAAACAGGACAAGCAATCAGAAATGGAGGGACTAAGTGAGACTGCACGTTATCCAAATTTACAGTCCCTTCCCTTGATCTTGAATGACTCAGCAACTCTGTTGTCAACCCTCTTGGGGTTTAGCGTATTCTAGTTTTGGAAAGTGACTAATTATCTTGGCCATAACTCATAAACTACCACAGCCACAAAGAGGCAACCAACAAAAAACATCTTTTCCAGAGGCACGCCATTCACGCACGTCCATTGTTTCTCTGCCACAGTTTCCACAATTATTGAGACCAAAAGATTAGAAAATAATACTCCAGTAGGCAATGAAACGGAAAACATAAGGGCACCGATGCATTTGCACCGACCACGCACCAACGGCACCGGCGACGCTGTTGTGGGTTTCAAAAATATGGGTGTTTTTGAATCGAGCTCATACAGCCGTCCGATTGCCTCGATTCCCGCGTTGGCCCACTCGGAATTCGATTTTGAGAATGATGAATGGCTCGGATCGATTGTTTGGAACCCACAACGGCGTCGTCGGTGCCGTCGGTGCAAATGCATCGGTGCATATAGAAGGGTTCGCAATGAAATGCCAAGGCACCGAACCCAATCCATTTATATCCACAAAATCAGGCAACTCTTAATGTTTTTTTTATTGCCTCAGCTTGCGCGCACCTCATTTAAATATGTTAACCAAATCTGGGGGTTTGCTGAGCGCAACGCTCGGCAGGCCCTGTCGAGCACATTTCGGCATCCAAACGTGTTTTTGATGGCCCAAATTTGAGGGAGGTTAAAATACTCAAAACACCCTTTAGCAACCATCAAATCTAGGCCGTCCAAAACACATTTAGACGGCCAACATGTGCTCGGTAGGGCCTGCCGAGCATTGCGCTAAGCAGAGTCCCTCAGTTGATGTTAACCAGCTTGACTTCCAAACCAGTGATTCAAGGATGCCAAACGAGACTCGGCCAGGTATCTCATGTTCGAAATCTCTCTTGAATAATTTGCTAAACGTTACACAGCGGCAAAGAAGATGGTTGAAAACAAGCTGAGAGAATACGATCCCCAACAAAAAGAGGCAAAAATGATGGTGCAATATATACAAAAGATGTTACATCTAAACTAAGCTCAAAATGGAATTTGCACAGAATATTTGTACTTACAACATTCATGTTCATCTATTCCAGTATACTTTTAATCGCGCGATGAGCGCAAAAATTTGGGTATTCCGTCGATTCCAGCACATTTACCAGGGCATTTAGATATACGGCAGTATGTTTGAGAATAGAGATCCCAATTCCCGACCAGTAAGAAGAATGCCAGTGCAAAAAACATCTGAACAAGATAATAGAGCAATATATACAAAAGCCCTGAAATCTAAACAAGGCTCAAAATAAAATTTGCACAAAATTTTCCGTATTTCGAAATTAATGTTCATCTATTCCAGTATACTTCTAGTCGCACGATGAGATCGAAAATTTAGGTATTCCGGCATTCCTGCACGTTTAGAATGCCATTTAGACATATGGTAGTATGTTTGGGAATAGAGATCCCAAGTCACAAAGAGCATCTCCAATCCGATTCTCACCTCGAAAATCGGATTGGAGATGCTCAAAACATTGCTCCTCCTACTTCGAACCGGTGTTCAAGTACTTGCTCAAAACATCCATCACCCTCCCAAAATCGGCTTCCACTTCCACCGGCCCATTAGCATACCGACAAGCCATGCCCTCGATCCCTCTGGAGTGATAATCAATTTTCGACTGCGTGAACTTCAAACCATGCGCTGTGCTCACCACCACCGTCCTGTCCGTCTTTCCTATAACCCCCCTCTCCCTCAGCTTCATCAATGCCGTGAGTGCAACCCCAGTGTGAGGACAAATAAACATCCCAGTCGAATCCGCCAATGCCATTGCGTCCATCAATTCCTCCTCAGTCGCTTCCTCAACTATTCCGTTTTGAGTTTTTCAGAGCAAAAACTGCCCTATCTATAGATACAGGATCTCCGATCTGTATAGCCGAGGCAAATGTAGTGTTCGCCTTCACTGGGTTGAAATCAGTCCAACCTGACTTATAGTACAAGTAAAGTGGATTCGCGTTCGCAGCTTGTGCACAAACAAGACGCGGAATACGATCTACTAGCCCTAATTCATGACACATTTTGAAACCTTTGTAGAAAGCATAAATATTTCCTAAATTACCACCAGGGACTATTACCCAATCCGGCACTTCCCAATCAAATTGCTGCAAGATCTCAATGGCCGCGGTTTTTTGCCCCTCGAGTCTTAAACTGTTGAGTGAATTCGCCAAGTAAATGGGAAGTTCAGCTGTGACTTCTCGAATCAATTTCATGCATCCATCAAAATCTGTATCTATGCTCAAAACGAAAGCTCCGTTTGCTATTGGTTGGACTAATTGAGCGATGGAGATTTTGTTGGCAGGAAGGAAGACGATAGATGGGATTCCTGCAGCTGCACAGTAGGCAGAGAGGGCAGCGGAGGTGTCTCCAGTGGAAGCGCAGCCAACGCCTACTAACGGACGGTTCATTTTGCGGAGGCGGTTCACTTGGCTGACCAAAACAGTCATGCCTAGGTCCTTGAAACTGCCTGTGTGGCTAATGCCGCAGTGCTTTACCTGTTGGGGATATAGACTTTGAAGGTATAAATTAACTACTCCAACAAAAGCTTCAAAAGCCTAAAGATTATTACATGGCATTGGGTAACCAAAATGCTACGGACACAATACTCATATGGGGGAGGAACCCATATGTGGGGCCGACCTGTGGGTCCCAGCTTCATGTAAGTGTTGTGTCTGTAGCATTGTTGCTTTTGTAAACAACTTCCCATGTCAAATTTGACAGATCATGCTGATATCCATTAACTAGATTCTTCAAAATGAGTTTGTTCTGGGGTTTTTGTGATTAGTTCTCAACACAAACGAAAGTAAAACGTATAAAAGCATGACATTAGAGATTTTTGTTGGATCACCTATTTGGAGATTTCTCAAATTTGAATAAGCTAAATTGTCATGTGAACTCAAATAAATTTGACATCATCATATTTGAAGGATGAATAAAGACTCTCTAGCATTTAGTTAAAATAGGGAGAAACAAAACATGTCTCCACTTGCAAGTTGGGTGGTAGCCCACAGATAGGCACCTTACACTCCCATTCATTTGACCTGGGTTCAAATCTCACTAACTACACCTAACACTATCACCTTTCATCGAACCAAAAAAAAAAAAAAAAGGGTCTCCACTTAGGCTGATATAAAAGTCGAACTAGCCGAGCAATGAATTATTCAATCTTCGCTTGAAATCTTAACTAGCTTCAAAGTATATTAAAGCTTGATTTGTTTAAACAAGCTTTTATCAAGCCGATCAATAATTCTATGAATTTTCTACAAATCATAATCTGAATGAGCTAAATAATATGTCGAACTTGATTTAAATCTTAATTAGCATAAAAAAATTTCAAATTTGGTTATTGAAATAACAGACCAATCTCGCACAAATTTCAATCAGTTGAACACGAATTCAAACTCTAATTACACAAGTTCTTTTATTATCCCATCTCCATATGCAATTTGGGGGAGGAGGAGGAGCGTCAAATTCTTTTTTAAGTTGTCCAAAATAAAATAACAGTATCGATTTTCACACTCCCTTATATCATATCCTTGCTCCTTTCTCTTCTTTTTTGTTATCAATAAATTAAACTTATTTAATTTTTAATATCAAAATACATTGTCATCAATTCACATGAATGGGAAAAAAAAAACACCAATGCAAATACTGAAAAAGGATCTAAGCTTCATTTTCAACTTACCCACAAGTCATTCATGCCCAGAAACTGTTTGCCAAAACGCTCAGCCCAAAACAAGTTCGAATTCCCTTCGAACGCGCTCACTATATCATTGCTGTCGATCTCTGGCAACACCCATTCCTTTTTAGACCACACGCCGGAGCCATATGGCCACGTGGTCTTCCCCACGCGCGAGTCGAACAGGGATTTCCAATACTTGCCGTCGAAGCGTTTTAACGCCGTCATGTCGTGCTGGACATCGAGGAGGCCACCGGAGCGGCTCCGGTATACAATGTCGTCGAGAGAGTAGGATTCGTCTGTGGGTGGTGCATTGGTAGGGTCGGAGATGAATGGGACATATCTGCATGGATGGAAGGAATGAAAGATCAGAGTAATGCAATGAAAGCAATTTTAAACCGCAGTGTTCAATGCCCATCTATATAATAAGGAAGAGCAATTTTTGAATCTCATGTATAAGTCCAAGTGTCAAGACTTATCATGTAAATCCTAAGGTTGAGATGGATTTTTTATTCAAGTTTATTAATCCAACCGTTCAGCGAATAAATCCTACAGTTTGGGACAGTGGCAAAATCACATTGGAACCCAAACCAATCTGTTCAGAATCTTCGAAGAAACGGAAAAATATCACCCTTTAGAATTTAATTGTTGCCTTATCTGTTCTTTTCTCTCTCCAAATTTCAAATTCCCAACTCTCTGTGTGAGATCCGGAGTACTATTGATCACCCAAAACGACGTCTTTTTGGATGCTTACTAGGGTGATTTCTAGGAGGCGATCAATAGTACTCCGGATCCTTGCTACCCTACTTGCCATTGGCGCTGCTACAGATCTAGATACTTCAAAGTTCAAACTCCACATCCTTTGATTAAAAAAAAAAAATACTCTAAGCATGATCAATAAAGCTTTAGGCATAGTTTTCCAAAAGATTTTACCAACCCAGTTGCTAAAATCATGGTGATTTTAGCAAATGAGTTCAGCAGGTGCTAAAATCATGGTATTTCAAATCAAAAAATTAAGTGTTTTCGTGTATTATTTTTTGAATTTTTTACACCTAATTAAAGTACACAAAGTACACGATGAGTACTTTAATTTTGTGCGAAAAAAACCGAAAAACGATACACGGAACCACTTCATTTTTTGATTTCAAATACCATAATTTTAGCACCTGCTAAACTCATTTGATAAAATCACCATAATTTTTTAGCAATGGGGTTGCTAAAATCTTTTGAAAAACTATGTTTATTTTTGTGCCGCTCAGTGTGGTTTTAGAAAATGTCATGCAATATTGCTCTAGGATGAGTCGAGATGCGCGTAAGTTGGTCTGATCACCATGCATTATCAAAAGAAAGTATCCTAACCAACAATGCTGTGTTAATTGAGGTTGTGATATGCAACCAGCAAGGGGAAACTTCAAACTTTATTGCTGCTACTATCTCTCAGGGTAAAAAAAAGCCCGACATAGAACGATGGGAGTTTTCCAAATGATGCTAAAATCAATATTTATTAAAATCACTTGTTGATTTTATCAAATGAGAAAGATTTTTGTTAAAATCAAAGATTTTATCTCTCATAGATTTTCTCCCTCACAAAGATCTTTGATTTTAACAAATATTAATTTTAGTAGATTTTATCATTTGAAAAACTCACCACGAGTTTCCGCAAATAAAATTTTAAAATAAATTAATTCAAAGTAAATCCATAATTTGAATTTAAAAAAAAATACTACTTTTTTTTTTTGAACTGCCGAAATTTTAAAAAAAAAAAAAAAAAAATTACTACTAGAAAGAAACTGTCTGAAAATGGTAGATTGACTTGATTCGCAGCTTATCCCTACATGTCTACATACCTGGCGGAGAAGTTGTGGGTAGAGCTGCGGCGGCGGGCTTCATCGCGAATGTTCTCTTCCGCCGGTCGCCGTAGATTCACCGACGGTATCTCCGGCGACGATGATGTTATCACCGGTGAATGGTTGGCGGCGGTCAGCGGTGAGGATTTGAAAGGGGGTGATTGGGATGTCGTGCACTTTATCATATTGGGTGTGCGGTAGAATTGGAGCTTGGCTGTTTGGTGGTGGGGTTGGGTGGGTTTGGGGAGGAGAGGGGAGGGACAGCGGTGGGATAACGGCGGCGAAGCCATGCTGTACGGTGATGAGAGAGAGGATGAATGGGGTGAGAGAATTTTGTGAATTATTTATTAGGGCGTGGGATTGCGTAACAGATGGATTAGTACTTTTTGGTCTTTTATCCACTACAAACACGTGTGCCCCATGTGTCGTCTGGTTGCTTGCTTGCCACGTGTTGCTCGATAAGCATTCAAGGTGGGCCCAAGGCACTACGCTAGTGTATTGCTCCCAATCCTACCGTCTATTTCGATAATGCATGACGCGAATCTTAATCCCAAACAAAAGAATATAAATGCTTCAAATTTCTAGGAGCTTGAAATGGATGGTCGGATTAAAGGCAACATACATGGATGTAGTTAGTGCCTTGGGGCATTACAAGAATCTCACATCTCTTACTATACTTATTTACTCTTTTGGATCCACGATTCCAATAAAATAGAATTTCGAGCCTGTTTGGGAGCCTAATTATGGATTGCATTTTAATTGTAGGTTTTGAATTACGGCCAGAATAGATTATAAATTTATATATTGTTCGGAGATGTGTGCAGAAAAGATTTTTCAACAGAATTCCGTTTGAGAATCACTAAAGGAGACTATGATGAGGTTTTTTCTTTCTCGAAAAAGCAAAATGAAAATGCAAAAATACCACCAGGACAGATTAAATTGTGACTAGATTGTGTAATTTGAAGAATGCATTTTGCAAAAATGATTTCTAATGTGAGGCTTTCAAACACCCAAAATAAAAAATATATATATGTTACAATGCTTAGGGGGGGTTCTGCTAAGGGTATATTTAGGCTTGGTTTGGGTAAATCGAAAAAAATGTTATTTTTTTTTTTTTGGTTTTGTCCTTATTCAAATTTTTTTTGCATTTGTTAGTTTTCGGTCGATTTTTTTGTGGTTTTTTGACTTGTCTCGACGAGAGGAATCTAAAAAGTATAAAATTATTAGCCAAACTTAAAGTTTTGTGAATAAAGATGAAGGTTACCACAAAAAAAATTAACCGAAAACTAACAAATGCAAAAAAAAAAAAAAAAATTGAATAAGGACAAAACCAAAAAAACAGTTTTTTCAATTTACCCAAACCAGGCCTTAGAATAAACTGACTTTTCACGGTTTTTAATGTGATGTATTATAAAAGAATGACCTATCTTTCTGCTAACAAAAAAAAACAATTTATTTAAAAAACTCTTTCAATGGAACACCCCAAATCTATTCTGGCCAAACAAGCTCTGAACCAAGTACATTAGATGAATGAATAATGCTGCAAAATTGCCATAGATTCATCTCTCTGATGAGTTTGACACTCGCCCACCATATCTTCAAACTCTAGGAGTTTACTCTACCCACAATAAGATAGCCGACATTAATTGTGTTTCAGTTGATAAACCCATTCTCCTAAACTCCTCTTTTTCTTTTTCTTTTTCTTTTTCTTTTTTTTTTTTTTTGTCTTTTTGGTTTTCCGTATTTTATTCGTTTTTTCTGAATTTTTTTCACATTCGCATAATATTGTTTATATTAATATGTTAGGGGTCTAAGGTAAAAAATTATGACAAAAAGTTATAAAAAAAAAATTACGAAAAATTCCAAAGAACTGTCTTTTTATCTAAAGTGTTGTCTTATATTAAATTTTTTTAACTTCGATCCATATTTTTATACTTTTATGATTCTCTCGTCGATATAAGTGATTAATCCTAAAAAAATAAGAAAAACTAAACAAAAACTTATAAATAGTAGTAAAAAATACCGAAGAAAGTTTATTAGACAAAAAGTCTAGGAGAAATGAAGCGAAATATGTCACTACCTGAATAGTATCTAATTGGGGTCCTAACCTTATAGACAAATCACGAGTACATCCACAGTCTCAAACATCAAGCCCAAAATGGAGTACTAGCCAATTGATAGGTAATATGTCACGATCCAAGACTAACAAATTAAAGATCCTGACTAGCCAGTGAGCTCGTCTCACCAAAAGCATCTATTGACATTATACACATTTTTTATTTTATTTTTACAAAAGAAAACATTCTACTATTGTTGAAGCCATATCTTACAATTACGTACAATTCGCTAAAGTCCTTTATTCATTACACAAATTATATTTTTCTTATTTATGACACAAGCATTACATAAACTCAATGCGGATACTCAACCGTCCCTTTATCCCTATTACTTGAAAAGAAAAAAATTGCAACATCATAAGCCACTCTCTCTGTGAGTTTATGAATTATCAAAGTTGTCACGCCCTCGATTTTTAAACAATAAAAAGATAAACATTTTTAGAAATAAAGTGCCACATTTCATAAATCTTCTTCTTTTATCCCATTGGAAAACATGAATGGAAATAATAAATTAATTACATTATTCCAAACAAAAGGAGATTTTTAAACAAAAAAAAAAATAATGTTACAAACCCATGCTAGTTTTTTTTATAAAAATACATGATCATCTCCCAAATGAGTACCTACTAAGTTTCAATAAGAAACAATGATCAATGCCTTCAAAAGATTTCATGCACTCCCAATGCACTTCACGCCATGCTCCTCATCGAATACCTGAAAATTGATAGGTTGAGCTACACTAGCCCAGTAGAAAAATCTCTAGCACAAACTCTATATATATATGCAGTGCACCATGCTTGTGAGTGAACCTACATTGCATAAGCCCAATTTTAAAAGTCATTCTTTCTTTAATGCACGTCTCGTCACACACATACATACATACACATACACACACAAAATATACACCTTCGCGCATACACGACACCACATACACATAACCACGCTTGTAAGTTTCAAACCGATCGGAAGTACTCTTTACCACTTAATTTCCATTTCAACACCACCTTAGGATCACCACGACTTTGTCACAGTCTTTTCTTCTAACAATCAACTCACTTTACTTCGCATCACACCCAAACACTCTAGTTTCTCAACATAACTACGCATTTTGATTTCTTCGATAGATATTTCCTCAATATCGAGAACCTTTCATAAAATGTACAACGAATACCACACAATTTCCAACTCCAAGAACACAATCAAATCAACTAACGAATGTAAGGAATAATACACAACAAACAACACAAAAACAACCACACACAACGAGCAATATATAACAATAACACGCAACCAACAACACACCACAACAAGCACTACCACATGTCCGACTCCACGAGCCAACAACTCAATTAAAAGACTAAAAGATTAGACATTCAAAACATCCCACCAACAATCTCACTTACCAAGAACTCAATATGTCAAACCTTCCCAAACTCATTCAATTAAAGGCACTTTCGTAATTTCATCACGGGTCAAACCCGTAAGCATCTTCATCAATCCCTGCCTCAAATACACTCATAAATATCCTAATTTTATTACTAGGAAAGCATTATAACATATACACACGAATATCACAAAACCTCCAATTTTTGTTCAAGCCATAAATTAGAAATTTCACAGTACAACAACATCCACGAAAATCGTATGTAGAAATCACGAGTTTATTATCTAAACACATAGATATATAGAGAGAGGAGAGAAATCCCTACTTGACTGGGTTTTGAGCAAAACCCGAACTCCCGAAACTCAAGCTCCAAGCTTTCATGTGTCCGTGACGCATTCCACGCGTAATTTCAGCCGATACATCAACTTCAAATCAAAAACTGTTATTTTCTAGAAAGAGTTAAGATACAACCCTTACATACTTTCGAAGGTATACGAGTCTAGTTTCATAATCAAAAGGCGGATCGAAATTTCAAGCTTCCTAGACAAAAATATAGCCGTTCTCGTAACATGGGGCAATGCTGTCAACACAGCGAATTTCAGTACCACAGCCCAATCAAACATTTTTCATATTTTCTATATTTCAAATTAACTTCTGAAATTTTTACACAACACAAAGAACATCCATGGGTAGCTTCTATAAAATTTTAGGAAATTTACCAGTTCTGGAACAATGTCAAAGAAATCGGCCAAAACAGAGATCTGTAGAAAAACGGATGAAACTGGACAGCCAAACTTTGAAAAATCGCCATAAATCGAACTCTAAATGTTTTTGAGTGATTCTTGTGCCAAAAGTTTCGTAGTGAAATGAACTTCAAAATTCCAGAAGGGACCAAGGTCTAATTCGTACTCCAAAGACAAGAAAATAAGCAATTACAGAGGCTACACAAATCTGTCTCAGAGAAAATTTCCAGATCTGCAAACCCGATTTCAAAAATTCATAGAAAATCGAATTCTTAATGGATTTGGACGATTCCAGCGGCAAAAGAAAGAGCATTGAGTGTACTTTAAATCATCAGAAGGAATCAAAACCTAATTAATAGTTTATGAAGGCGAAATCGACCAAAAACCGAGACCCAGTTTGCTGTAATAAAACTACTGTACATATCAGTACATATACACGAATTTGTACAACAAAATCAACAAAAACGAAAGAGAGAAGAGGCATACATGTGGAGATGAAGCTTGGGAGATGGAGGTGATGGTTGGTCGTGGCGGTGGAGGTCGCCGGAGGTGGTGGAGATGGCCGGACTCTCTCTCTCTCTCCCTCTCTCTCTCTTCCTCTCTTCTTCTCTCTTCTTCTCTTCTTTCTTTTTCTCTGATTTTTTTCTTCCCCAGAAATAAAAAGGGGGAAAGTGAGGGGAGGCTGGGGCAGGCGTGGGAACATGGGCGCGCAACACGACGTGATATAATACAGTACAATTTACTCTGAGCGGTGTTCTAACTGTCCGGGTTTCGATTTCAGAAAAATACCAAAATATTCGTACTGACTTAGAAAATCGTGGGCAACGTCACCGTGTGCTCAGAATCATCTAGAAAAATTTTAAAAGTTGAACACGCCTTACGATGTGATCCCGAGTGACGTCATTAGATAGGTTTAAGTTCCACCACCGCAACAGGTAAGCTAGTATCATCGACGTAGCTAAAAAAAAAATCATATTCCACATCTTTATTTTATTTAACACAAATTTGCGGGTCTTTACAAAAGTTACATGGTCTACCACGAAATTTAAAATTATTTTCATCAAAACAAAAATTATAGCGTCAGTTTTTCATGGCTTGAACGGTAACCAAAAAGCATAAATAAGCATCTCATGAACATTACGATATACCATCCAACAATTATTGACAGCTATGAGGGAGTGACCCCAAACATAACATGTTGAATTGATCAATTCAGTTGGACACCTAGCCGTGCCCCTTTCCATTCCATCTTTATAACTCCATTCCCACTGGTATCTTTAACGTCCCCTAGATTCAGGGACATCGTTCTGATGTATCAGTAATACTATTTCTCATAAGCTACAAAATATTTTAATTCCATGATATTTTGGCTACAAAAGAATTTCATATATTGAGTACAATACTGTAGTAAGATAAGAACATAAATTTTACAAAAAATTCATGTAATTGGGATAATTCACAACTCACCTGTTTTGCGTCCGGAACTTATCGAAAGATTTATTGAAACGTACCGGGTCCTATTTTTCTCTCTTCCCTTTTTTTCTTTTATGCTTGGTGCAGTGCATGTGTGGTGTGGTGTGATGTGTGATATCTGTCGCGTTCGTAGGATGAAACTCCTATTTATACTTTTTAGCAACCCAGTTGCTAAAATCAACCATGATTTTAGCAATTGAATTCACTAGGTGTTAAAATCATGGTTGGTAAATAAAAGTGTAGAAATATTTCTTTTAAATAATAGTGAGTATTGTACTAAGGATTTGTTTTACAAAAAGGTTATGTAAAGTTTTCTTGAAAAAGAAAGTTTCTTAAAATTTAGAAAGTACTTTTTAGAAAAGTTAGAGATTTATCTAAAAAGGAAGTTTAAATTGTTTATTAAATTTTTGGTAGGGAAATATTATGACCAAGTTGGATTAAAGCCTTTGGTCATAATTTTCTAGAAAAGTAAATTTTTGAGAGATTGCAAGAAAAAGAAAGTTTACTAATTTTATTTCTTTTAGAGAAAGAAATAAGTTGGGTTTGAAAAGAAAAGGAGAGAAATTGAATTTTTGGATAGAAAATAAAGCTTATGGAGGAATTTATTTATTTTCGGACAGTTGGTGCAATAAAGCGCATGATTTTATGTAATATTTTTCACAAAGGAAAAAGATGATTTTATGAGAAAAGTTTTTGGAAAATATTGCATGGGCACTATTTTGAGCATATGGCATTGAGCATTTACACGATACGTTATGACACGGGAAATGAGAAAGTTTGAATAGCTGTTGATGAAAAAAATAGAGATGACAATGAAAATGTGTTTTGAAATGAGAAATGAGATTGTTTTGGGGAAATGAAATGAAATGAGATGATTGATGCCACCTCAAGTTCCACGGGGAGAACTTGGAGGATGGATTTGATGCTGTAGTGCAGCGAGAGCACCACCCCAAGTTCCGCGGGGAGAACTTGGAAGTTTTGGGCTAAGCGTGCACAACACACGGTGAACGGGCCTTGCAAACAGGTTGTTAAGTTTGGTGATGCAAGGCGACCGGGATTGTGTCGTGTGAGTCGCGGGGCGGACGGACCCGTACAAATAGGTTGTTAAGTTTGGTAATGCACGACGGCCAAGGCCTCGAGCGGAAAGGTTGGTGCCGCCAATTGAAAGGAGACTTAAGCGGACCAATAACTTTCGATTGGTGGGAGATGAATGAAATTTGAAGAAAAATGCAGAAAGAGGCACTGATATGAGGAAATGAATTGAGAAAGTGATTTGAGAAACTAATGCGTTTTGAAATGGAAAAACTGTTTGAGAAACTGACACGTGACACTCTTTTTGTGATACTGAAATGAGATACTGTTTTCTGTGCATGTTTACTCTGATCTGCATGGACATGCATGTTTCATTCATGGTTTTACTGTTAACAAGTTTGAAATACTGTTTTTGAACTTATTGTTCTAGAATTGCTAGTTAGATATTGGGTAGTGTAGATTACTGGGCCTTGTTGCTCACGGTGTTGCACTTGTGTAACCCTGACATAATACCACGATGTTGCTTGTGCGACTCTAACGTATTATGTCAGATTATCGAGATGAACATGATCAATTCTGTGGAGAACAGACCTACGGAACATGCAGTGCTGCCGGAGTGGGGAATGACCCGGCGCAGGGGTGAAAGAAGACTTAGATCCACCCGGTTGTTATTTATGTATTTGTTGGAAACAATATTATTTTTATTAAAGTTTATATTTAGACTTTATTTATGGTTTGTAATAATAATTAACATGCCCAGATTTTGGGGGCGTTACAGTTCAAATTTCATTAACTACAATTAACAATGTTGACTTTCGCTGAGGAAAAAAAATTTTTTTTTTACAATTGCATACCGTCTCTTTTTATGTTATTTACAGTGTCCAATAACAAGGAGACCGTTGGCAACAAATACAGTTTTATTTGATAGAGTTCTTTTGACAATAAGCAAAAGAAAAAGAAAAAAAAAAAACATTTCTGTATACTTTTTACAAACTTTTATACATTTTTCATACATTTCATTACACTTTTTAAACCTTAAAAAATGTGTTAAAATGTATGAAAAGTATATAGAAGTAGATATAAATATATTAAGAAGTGTAAAATGTTCACTGGAGTACGTGTTTTTTTTTGTTTTTTCTGTGGTTATTATAAACCCAATAGCACACATCTCCAGAGGTGGAAATGAGTGTGCGGACCACTTGGCTAAGCTGGGAGCAAAGCGGGAAGAGAATTTAATCCTCACAGATGCTATGCCTCCTTCCATTAGGGAGTGTATGAATAGAGATAACCTCAATCTTAGGCAAGTGCTTGACTAATGTGTCAGCTTGTTTATTTTGGGTCTGTATGTTATCTTATGACAGCTAATATGTGGCGTAACTATCTTTCATTCTGTTAGTTTTATGATATTTCGATTTATCAAAAAAATAGCAAGACCCTTTTTCTATTTGATAAGCGGATGAAGTTAAGTGAAAACTTTTATAGATGGAGGACTTATACGGTAATTTATAGAACGTGGCGTGTGTGGACTGTGGAGCCCAATAGTATGTCCAGCTAAAACTGTTCCCAGCTGACGGAATGGATAGAGAGACGACTTTAGGATGTGTTCTTCAACAGATTTTTGGATATAAAATCTCACATTTTATGACACTCAAATCTTAATACATAAAATATAAAAAAGTAATTTTATGAGATTTTCATAAAATCCTCCTAAAATCTGTAGGAAAATCGCTACATTTTATTAATTGAGAAAACAACTCCATTTTATCACCTTTTATAAAATGTTTATTTTATGAGATTTTCATAAAATACACTTAAAAAGCACATAAAATCTATACGAGAACAAGGAGAGGGAGAGAGAGAGAGGGAAAAAACCGGAAATAGAGAGAGAGAAACAGACGCAAATCTAGCTTTTTTGAATATACACCTTATTACACCTCATTTCTAGAGAGAGAAACGTATAAAGCACACCACCTGGTTTCTCTGCTTTCCGCCATCGTCTTGTCTGAATTTCCGAGGCCGTGAGTTCGTATTCAATCGATCTGACTCACTGAGTTTCAGTCCCTCGGCGTCTCTTTCACCGTTGTTGATGAGTTGAAGTGGAGGAGATTGAAATTCAAAACCTCATCAATGGTATAAGCTGAATTCTTCTTTCTCTGTTGATTGGTTGATTTTTCATTAGCTGATTGATTTGCTCCAGTCCAATTTGTTCAATTCAGAGTCCGTTTTTACAAATTTTCCTGTCAGAATTTTTTTTGTACCCTTATTGACGTCATAAGAGATGACTTTTCACGAATTACTGAAGGCCTTCAAATGACGTTCATTTTTGTTATTTTTTGGATATTATGCGTGGAAACGTAAAATGGAACGAATTTTAATGTGAAGTTGATCCATTATGTTAGTTATGATGTGCATTCTAGAGAAAAATTGAGTAATTTTATTAGCTATAGAAATATGTATGTGTAGCAGCTGGTAGCAGCTGTTACCAAAGCCGAGTGTATACCCTGTGGAAACTTTATATCCAACTCTGGGCAATGAGTGGAGAGGTCTCAAATGTTATTAAGTGATCTCACATTCTAAACCCAAGCAATGTGGGACAATTCCTCCAACATTCCTCTCATGTGCAGCCGCATTTAGGTCCGTCACGTGTGGCCACTTCTTGGGTCTGTCATCATGGGGCGTGGGCTTGATTTTATTTTTGTTATAAAATTTGGGATGAAATGGAGTATGGACTAATTCTGACACCATGTGGAACTTTATATCCAACTCAAAACCAATTGGCAATGAGTAGAGAGGTCCCAAATGTTATTAAGTGATGTCACATTCCAACCCCAAGCAATGTGGGACAATTACTCTAACACTATAGCTAGCTTTTGGTCTTGAGTTCCGCCTAAGATCACGTATTTTGTCCTCAAGTACTTAGGTGTGCAGTACTATTTTGAATTTCGAAGCTTCACTAATTTGTGTTCATTACATGTCCAATGCCTTTATGTCTTTGCAGGCGGCACCCGTCAATATAATTGTAGGTTTACACGTATGGGTGGAGGATACAGTATTAGCATGGATTGATGGTAAAGTTAACCGGATCAATGGTCAAGAGGTCCATGTCCAGACAACAAACGGTAAAATGGTGAGCACTACTACCCTAATTAATGTTATGTAGTCAGCAGTCTAACAACTCAACATGCCTGTACCTCAAGTACTTGTATTAGCTACATGGCTCCTTTTGTCACAGTTTATTCTATTCGAGGTTATATCATTTATTAAGGTTATGGCAATCATGTTCTATTATATCACCTCATCTCTTTTTTCATCCTGGTCTTCCGATATTTCTTTTACAACCCTACATGGATCATTAATTGGGTTATGATTTATAGGTCTATGTCCATATCATTTGAAAGGGTTTTCCTCATTTAATCTTCATGGCTGCTTCTCTTAGTTGTAGCTCAAATACATTACTGAAGTTCTTGAACTTTTGTAGAGAAATGTGGATTTGTATGTGCTATAAAGTATAACCCTAGGTCCCTCCATCTGTAAGAATTCCATTTCGTGTGGTGACTTCAGGAATTACACCGAATAGAAACCTGATTGCAGGTTGTCAAAGAAATCTCAAAGGTTTTTCCGAAGGACACAGAAGCTCTTCCTGGAGGTGTGGATGACATGACAAAGCTTTCATATTTGCACGAACCTGGGGTTCTGCAAAATTTGGCTACAAGATACGAGCTTAATGAAATTTATGTGAGATTCTAATTCGCTCTTCAGTAATGCTATGCAAGTAGATATTTTGTGATGGAACTGAAACTTATCTGATATTCTGTTTCTATTTATATGTTTTTGGCAGACATATACTGGAAATATCTTGATTGCGGTAAACCCGTTTCAAAGATTACCTCATCTGTATGATACTCACATGATGGAACAATACAAAGGAGCAGCGTTGGGAGAGCTAAGTCCTCATGTTTTTGCAGTTGCAGACGTTGCATACAGGTAATTTTAATCTTCTTTCTCAGATGCCATTAATCAATTTTGTTTGTGATGTTGTGATGTGGATGTTCCCATTTGTTGCATAGGGCAATGATTAGTGAGGGAAAGAGCAACTCTATTTTAGTTAGTGGAGAAAGTGGTGCTGGTAAGACAGAGACAACAAAGATGCTTATGAGATATCTTGCATATCTGGGTGGACGGTCTGGAGTTGAAGGGCGGACGGTAGAACAACAAGTTTTGGAAGTAAGATGAAGCTTCATTTTGTGACTTAATTACCAGATGATATACGTTTTCTCGACATGCGTGGGAATTCCTGCCTGAATTGGTGTTGTTACTGGTATTTTACAGTCAAATCCAGTTCTGGAAGCATTTGGCAATGCCAAAACAGTTCGGAACAACAACTCAAGGTCAGTAATTGTTGTGGAACTGTTCTAATTGAACTGCCATAGGTGGATCAGTTGTACCATATTTGTGTTGCTGTCTTTTGTTTTTTCCAACCAATGTTGCTGGACTTGTAGATCTTCTTCAAAGACCTGACCATATTTATATTGATCATGGTACCATACTGTAGTCGATTTGGTAAATTTGTTGAGATACAATTTGACAAGAGTCGGAGAATTTCTGGGGCAGCTATACGAACTTACCTGCTCGAGAGGTCTCGTGTTTGCCAGATTTCAGACCCTGAAAGGAACTACCATTGCTTTTATCTTCTGTGTTCAGCACCCACTGAGGTAACCATTTAGTACCGAAAATTCATACAGACAAGAAGGGAAAAGTTGATATTTACCTACTAATTTCAGGTACGAGAGAAGTATAAGTTGGCAGATCCAAAATCGTTTCATTACTTAAACCAGTCCAAATGTTATGAACTTGATGGTGTGGATGATTCCCATGAATATCTTGCAATCAGAAGAGCTATGGATATAGTTGGAATAAATGTGGAAGAGCAGGTTAGTCTTCTCAGAAGATCCCGTGAAATATACTTGCCCTCTAAGCAAACTAACAGGAAAATAAATTTTTCTAGGAGGCAATATTTAGAGTTGTGGCTGCAATACTTCATCTTGGTAATATCGAATTTGCAAAGGGAAAAGAGATAGACTCTTCTGTCATCAAGGATGAAAAGTCTTGGTTCCATCTTAATATGACAGCTGAACTCCTCATGTAAGTCTTTTCTTCTTCTGAATTCTACTTGCATTTAATGATTAATCCAGGTCTGGAACCTTGCATGTCCATTTGCCAATGTGATGTCATAGATGTGATGCCAAGAGCTTGGAGGATGCGCTGATTCAGCGTGTTATGGTGACTCCTGAGGAAGTTATTACAATGACTCTTGATCCTGACTCTGCTCTTGGTAGCAGGGATGCTTTAGCTAAAACTATATATTCTCGCTTATTTGACTGGTGAGGTTCTTTTTTTCCCCACGCCTGTGATGCTAAATTTCTGTGGAGAGATGCAAACAGAATTTTAGAATGTCTATATGCTATGCCTTACACTTTATTGTTTACTGTTCATAGGATTGTGGAGAAAATAAACATTTCTATTGGGCAGGATCCAAACTCCAAATCGATCATTGGGGTTCTTGATATATATGGGTTTGAAAGTTTCAAGCATAACAGGTAAGATGATTCACGGAGATCTCGTAAGACATGCCTTATTGGTATGATACTGACAGAATCATAAAATACAGCTTTGAGCAGTTCTGTATCAATTTCACAAATGAAAAACTGCAACAACATTTCAACCAGGTTAGTTACTAGTTTGCACGAGTTCTTATTCACTGTTCTTCTACTTTGCCTGGCCTTTCTTAATTTAATTGGGGTCATTGTATGGTTGCAGCATGTTTTCAAGATGGAACAGGAAGAGTATACAAAAGAAGAAATAAACTGGAGCTACATAGAGTTTATTGATAACCAAGATGTCCTGGATCTTATTGAGAAGGTATTCAAATGTTGTTTACCTAAAGAGTTGTGTAACCAAAGATTTGTATGGTCATATTTCTTGTAATCAAATACTGGGGCCAATGTTCAGTTTACCACAGCTTTAAGTTGTGTGATGTGTCATTTTGGATTGTGAAAGCTGATAAGTTTAAGTTTTTGCAGAAACCTGGAGGAATTATAGCACTTCTCGATGAAGCCTGGTTAGCATGTTTTCCGTTATTGATTCACACATCAGTTATCCTCATTCTTTTGAATTCTCGATGATTACTATGTAGTTTGTGTAACTATTACTCAGTTGTCAGTATCTTTTAGTACATGATATTATGGACTGTCCTGAATGGAAGGATTTAAAATGCAGCAATATTAGGTCTGTTTACTTTTTTCCCTTTCCCTATTGCTTAGACTAATATTTGTCTAATTTCTGGATACAGCATGTTTCCTAAATCTACTCATGAAACATTTGCTCAGAAGATGTACCAAACATTTGCAAAGAACAAGCGTTTCAGTAAACCTAAGCTTTCTCGAACTAGTTTTGCCATATCTCACTATGCAGGAGATGTAAGCAATCAGTGTACATCTACTTAGGTTGCTATTTTTATCACCCTTTGCCTTTATTTTGATTAAATATTCCCCATGTTTTTCAGGTTATGTATCAGGCTGATCTGTTTCTGGAAAAAAACAAGGATTATGTGGTGGCAGAACATCAGGATCTGTTGACAGCATCGAAGTGCCCCTTTGTGGCTGGACTGTTCCCTCGACTTCCAGAGGAATCATCAAAGTCTTCCAAATTTTCCTCCATCGGCTCGCGCTTTAAGGTACCATTAACTTGGCTTCTTCTCAGCTTCCATCGTATAGAAGAGGTGCACCACTTCTGTCTTTAGAAAACTAACTTATTTGCTTGAGTTTAAATTGCTCTAGTGGAATATTTCAGCAACATAAATAATTTCTGTCAACAGTTGGATTTGTTTTCATCGGCCTTTTTTGTTAATGATTCCATGAAATAGTATTTCATCCAGAAAACAATTTGACATTTTTTTGGAAAGTCTGGAGCTGTAATTGCCAAGTGCAACTCAATGTCTATGATACATGCAAGGATTAAATCCTGTGCCATGGCTTCCCTAAGGTTTTGGTGAAGTGTGTTAAATTGATTGCTCGCTTGCTGATTCTGAGTAGCCAGAATTCAGGCTTTGTCTATTCCTTCAGCAATTGCCGATCAGGCACAATTCACAATTGTATTGTTCTTTACTTGATGAGTTCCAAATTCACGTGTTACTAATTGAATTTTCAAAAACTATATGTAGACATAAATGTGGATCCAGGGTATATGCTGATGGATAAGGTACATTTCAACATTGCAGCTACAACTTCAATCATTAATGGAGACCTTAAATTCAACGGAACCTCACTATATCAGATGTGTGAAGCCAAACAATGTACTCAAGCCTGCTATTTTTGAGAACCTCAGCGTAATCCAGCAGTTACGTTGTGGTGTAAGTATATCGTGGCCAATTCTTCATGCTGATTTGTTCCTTATATTCTTAGTTCATATCATCTAGCCTGAGATTTAATTTAGGATTTCGTAGTTTGTTGTTTAACTAAATGTTTAATGGCTGGTCATTCTGTTGTGCTGCAGGGTGTTCTTGAGGCAATTAGGATTAGCTGTGCAGGGTACCCCACGAGACGATCCTTCTATGAATTTCTTGTCCGCTTCGGTGTTCTTGCTCCAGAAGTTTTGGATGGAAAGTAGGTTTCCATTGTATCTTTTTCATTTTTCTAGTGTTTACTGGAAGGATCAGGATGGTTACACTTTCCAAAGTTGTTCAGCTATGGATTATAGTACTCTAACTAAATAAAATAATGCCATTTGTTGTGTGTCTTCCTTCTATTTTGTCTCCTGTTTTGTTTTGTTGATTTTCTTCAACCACGATTACTTTCTGTCCAGCTATGAGGACAAAGTCGCATGCGAGATGATTCTGGATAAAATGGGATTGAAAGGTTATCAGGTAATTGTGAAATTTCCTCGCACTTATTTTCCTGTTCATGTTACTTGTATCGATATTTTGACTTGATGCCGCAGTGGCTCCCAAATTCTGCTACCTCCTGGGTTGTTGCCAAATGTTTAGAGCGGTGTCTGATATGTTTCAATCTGTGTCTTGTTTATTTGAGGGCAATAATTTTGTTAATTTTTGTTGTACTTTTGCCTGCCTTACTGTCTCTGCAACCACTTTCATCTGAGCAATTTAGCCATGGTTCTGAGAACTCAAATTTCCACATTACTCAATGAGGTTGGTTTGGCAGATAGGCAAGACAAAGGTCTTCCTGCGAGCCGGGCAGATGGCTGAGCTGGATGCGAGAAGAGCAGAGGTTCTTGGAAATGCTGCTAAAAAAATACAAAGGCAAATTCGTACTTACATTGCTCGCAAGGAGTTCGTTTCGTTACGCAAAGCTGCTATCCAGTTGCAATCATGTTGGAGAGGTATCTCCTTAGAACTTTTACATCAAGCTGTTTTTAGTTTGTTTTAGGTCTTGCTTGGATGTAGCCCTGAAAGACTAGCATTTTTAGGTTTTTGTAGAAATGCTGTGTCATTTTTGTAGGTGTGGGACTGATGACTTGGGAACTCCTCGTTGGAAAATTAGCATAGGACTGTCAGAGTCTAGTAATATTGGAAAATTGGAAGGGATGAGGGTGCTTCAAAACTATGCCCAGTTTAGTCTCCACAGTACACACACGGGTTCATAGTCGCGACCATGCGGCAACAGAAAACCTCAAAATTAGTTGGATACAAACCTAACCTTTGGCATTTGATGCACAGATTTTCTGCCCTCGGGTTCAATTCCATATCCTCAAAGTTATTGGGCCAAGTTTTGAGTACTATACCAGTTGTCTCCATGTGTACATATGGTTATAGTGTCTTAATGTCTACGAGTTAACAAATAAGATGGTGGATGATGGGTTGACCAATGTAAATGAGTAACGCCAGAGGATTAACCCTTCGCCTAAGCAGAGAACCTGTCAACACGGATGAAGGCGGAATTGTATCCTAGGTCTCTGGTACAAAGAAATTTTAGCAACTAAGCTCCTGGAACTCTGTTTCAAGTGTGTGCATGGCTTGTGCATGGTTGTGGTAGTACTGCTGAAATTGAAGTCTTAGTAGGCACTCTACTTTTCACAGAAGCAAGCACTTAAATGTAGACTTGCACTGTTCCATTGTCTGCTTCATCTTGCTTGATGATATTTTCTATTTCTTTTTTCCCGCCCCACTTTTTGGTGGGGTGTGTTTATTTAATCAGGTATGCTGGCTTGCAAGCTTTATGAGCAGTTGCGACAGGAAGCAGCAGCTCTGAATATCCAGAAGTATTTCCAACGTTATGTTGCCAGGAAATTCTACATAACAATGCGATCATCTGCAATCACATTGCAGACAGGCTTAAGGGCAATGAGTGCTTGCAGTGAATTCAGATTCAGAAAGCAAACTAAGGCTGCAATCACTATCCAGGTCCTATCTCCATATAGTATCTATTAATCCCGCTGTATTACGTTTCCAAGTAATTGTATGTTGAGGAAATGAGTTGGCTTGCAGGCTCATTTGCGTTGTCACAGAGCGTACTCTTACTATAGAAGCATTCAAAAGGCTGCGATTGTTTCTCAATGTGGTTGGAGGCGAAGAGTTGCTCGGAAAGAACTCAGGATGCTCAAAATGGTTTGCTCTTATTGCTTAGCTTAGGGTTTTTTTCCCCCTCTGTCAAAACTTTTACTGCTTAATGTGGTGTTGATGGTGAATAGCTTTCTACTTGTTAAACTGTTCTTGCAAATTCTTCCAGGCTGCAAGAGAAACAGGGGCCCTCAAAGAAGCAAAAGACAAGCTAGAAAAGCGTGTGGAGGAACTCACATGGCGGTTGCAGCTTGAAAAGCGATTGAGGGTATTTTTCATTTAAGGACTTTTTTAAGTTCAGCCAATTCTCTGGATGATGTGGTAGTGACCAGACCTGATTTGCTCCAAATCGTTATTTCCTTGAAAATAGACTGATCTGGAAGAGGCAAAGGCCCAAGAAATTGCCAAGTTACGGGATGCTTTGCATGCAATGCAAATACAAGTAGAAGAGGCAAATGCCAGAGTTATCAAGGAGCAAGAGGCGGCACGCAAAGCTATTACGGAAGCACCTCCTGTAGTTAAGGAGACCCCAATCATAGTTCAAGACACAGCAAAGATTGATTCCTTAACTGCTGAAGTAGAGAGTTTGAAGGTACACTAGCTGAGTTGAATTCTTACAGAAACATGCGGCAACTAAATTTGAACTATGTAAAACAATGCTATCTGTAGGTTAGTCATTTGACAACTAAAGAATGGTGGATCTTTATGTTTTGCTATTTTTCGGGTTATTTTGCCTCAAATTAGACTATTACTACAACTTCAAAAGTTAGACAGCTAAAGAATGGTGGATCTTTTTGCTTTGCTTTTTGTTGGCTTATGGTGGTATATTTATTGGATTTGTATTTCTAAATTACTTATCATCTCATTTTTTGCCTCTGTGGAATTGCAATGGAATGATAATGAACAGAACCAATGCAACATTCCAATTATCGTCTAGCAATTCATAAAACCCATATTAACCATATTAGGTCAGATTTATCTGAACGAAACCTTATTAGTTACATCCAAGAACAAACTACACGAAAGTTGTGGAGTTCACTGACTTGGAGGAATGCTTTACAGGCTTTGCTGTTGTCGGAGGGACGTGCTGCTGAAGAAGCTAGGAAGGCTTGTTCAGATGCTGAGGCCAGAAACACAGTGCTGGTTAATAAAGTTGAAGATGCAGAGCGAAAAGTGGACCAGCTTCAAGATTCAGTACAGAGGTACATAAATTCAATAGAAAATATGAAATTTTTGGAATTAATATCTTATCTGAGGAAACTAGATGTATGAACTAACAATAGAAGTTCTACCGTTCTTGGAGGTGATTACATCTACCTTATTTCCACTGAATATGAAGATTCTTCTCCTTAATTTCTGCCTGTTATTTATACCAACTATATCTTTAGTTTGTATTTTTTGTTATGCGTTCAGATTCAGACACGCAATATATTTCACTTATTGTTTTGACTGCTGTACTATTTGTGAAGCTTCTTTACTTTTCTTAATTCAGGCTTGAGGAGAAACTTACCAACATGGAATCCGAGAATCAAGTACTTCGTCAACAAGCATTGACCATCTCACCCAATGGGAAAACTTTATCTGCACAACCAAAGACACCAATTAACCAGGTACTAATGGAGTACTTTAATTTGTAACATTGCTTGCTATGGTAGTTGTTCATGTAGAGGTGTTCTGAGTATTCCTTTACTTCCAGAGAACTCCTCAGAACAGCAATGTTCTCAACGAAGAAACAAAGATTGTATCGGTAACCAGATATTATTACTTTCATCATGTTCAGAATTGAGCACAATTTGGTGAGGCAGACCATATCAAGAATTTTTTGTTGCTTACAAGATGTTATTTATCTCAGGATACAACTCTTGCAGTATCAAATCCTCGAGAGCCTGAATCTGAGGAAAAGCCGCAGAAGTCTCTTAATGAGAAGCAGCAGGTAAGCAGCCATTTGCATGTATGGACCAATTTGAACCCATCATGCATGACTAACGTCTACTTTCTTAACCATTTTGATTGTGGTTTGAAAAGATTTGGGTTTAATTTCTATTTTGCTTTTTGCAAACTGCTGTACTGGTACAGGAGAACCAGGACGTGCTAATCAAGTGTATTACACAAGACTTGGGGTTTACTCAAGGCAAGCCTGTTGCTGCTTGCCTCATTTACAAATGCCTCCTTCACTGGAGGTCATTTGAAGTTGAAAGAACTACTGTATTCGACCGTATAATTCAAACTATAGCTTCAGCGATAGAGGTAGGTATCTTGATTTATTTGATCTATTTCTTAGTACAAACATCATCTTTATTTGCATCATCCTGTGCCATTCCCTTTCCTACGAAGTTGGCTTTCGATGGTGTTCTTTCTTCTACGATGAGATTTCAATCACCACTTGATGTTAACATCAAGAACTTGTAATATATTGAAGGTGCAAGATAATAATGATGTATTAGCCTACTGGTTGTCTAATACATCCACTTTGTTATTGCTGCTCCAACACACGCTCAAAGCAAGTGGAGCAGCTAGCTTGACTCCCCAGCGGCGGAGAACAACTACAGCTTCTCTTTTTGGGAGGATGTCTCAAGTATGAACAAAACCCTATGTTGTTACGGTCTTCTTGTAGCTAGTCATAATTGTCTCCTCTTTCTTATATTGCTTAAACTATTTAATTCCAGGGACTAAGAGCTTCTCCTCAAAGTGCCGGGCTCTCATTTCTTAATGGTCGAATGCTTGGTAAACTGGAGGACTTACGGCAAGTTGAGGCCAAGTATCCAGCTTTGCTGTTTAAACAGCAGCTTACTGCCTTCCTAGAGAAAATATATGGAATGATGAGAGACAATCTAAAGAAAGAGATTTCGCCGTTACTAGGATTATGTATCCAGGTATCTCTTGTGGTTTCCAGCCTACATGATATGTTGTTCTTTAATTTTCCCATAGTCCAAGCTCTAGTTTTAAGCATGCATGCTGGTTTTGAAGGGGGTTCTCATAATCGCATAACGAGAAACACAAAAGTTCGTTTGTTATATCCTTCAACTCAGCAGTAGCCTTGTTGCCCAACTCAACCCATCTCAATTATAGACTTTTCCTATAACCACGTTTAACCATTTAATCCACTCAAAGATTCAAAATCTCAGTTAAAAACAACGTGACATGTTCTTCATTTGCCTCAATCCAAGTTAGTTTGCTCCCCCCCTTGTCCCTTGGCACTATTATCATTCCGGACAGTGTCCTGCATCCAACTTGGGGCACTTTCTTAATCTTCATAGTAATTGACTGAACTGTTGTAATCGTTTTTTGTACTCATATATCTGCAGTAGGTGCTAGCTGTTCCTGATCGAACCATCTAAGCAATTTTTGGCTCATGTATCTTCAGTACGTGCCACCGATACCATCTCACCAATCCGTTAATTCCTAACCCGTAACCCTCTCTCTCCTAGGTTTGTCAACTCATATTTTGGTACAAACAGACGTGGCTTAAAGTATTTGAAAAGTATGAACTAAATATGCCCCAAGTGAACTCCTGACTCTCTCATAGCCGATAATACTTCGTTCAAAAAATGTGTTAAAAGTACGTTCTTCATGTTCTTGAGGACCTTAAACTAATGTTATTTTAGCACCATAAGTATCTACAACTTTTGCTTAGTTTCCATGGATATGCTGTGATTTAAGCAAAAACCCTCAAAGAAGTTGGCGAAGCCATATGATGTAGCGCAACTCCTGCAAGGGGTAGAAACCAACTATAGGATGCATTTTAAAATCTTGCTCTGCATCTGAAGTGTTTGTATTTGGATCAACGCAGGCGCCTAGAACATCTCGAGCGAGTTTGGTGAAGGGGCGCGCCCAAGCTCATGCCGTTGCCCAACAAGCTTTGATTGCACATTGGCAAAGCATTGTAAAAAGCCTAAACAACTACTTGAAGATGATAAAAGCAAACCACGTAAGTTTGGAAGTATACTTAGAATGGCAATCACAGAAATACTTTTTGAAGAAGAGCTGAAGTTTCTTATGTTTTCTGTTGACCACAGGTTCCCCCCTTCTTAGTACGCAAAATGTTCACTCAGATATTCTCATTTATCAATGTTCAGTTATTCAACAGGTGAATGATTTTGATACCATATGCGGTACCTTTAGTAGTTGACTTATTAATTGTGACTTTTGTGCTATTTATCATTGCAGTCTTCTTTTGCGTCGCGAGTGTTGCTCATTCAGTAATGGGGAGTTCGTAAAAGCAGGATTAGCTGAATTGGAGCAGTGGTGTCAGGATTCAACGGAAGAGGTAAGCAGTATGCAACAGTGTAACCTTTATTACCTGATATATTGTGATTACTTACCTACAAATCTGTTGGTGATCAGTATTCAGGCTCAGCTTGGGATGAACTGAAGCATATTAGACAGGCAGTAGGGTTCCTGGTATGAGATGGTTTTGTGCCCTTGCATACTAATTTTGATTACTGTTATGATCACACATATTGCTCAAGCACTTCGATTTCTTTTTCTTGCGACTCAGGTTATCCATCAAAAGCCCAAAAAGACCTTGAAGGAAATAACCAATGAACTTTGCCCCGTGAGTGAAACCTATCCTTTAACTGATCTGTTGTTTTTCAAAATAACAAAAAATCTGTTTGTCTATCTTTTTTCATCTCTAATCTACTTTCTTTAACTATGGTATGATGCTTCTTCAGGTCCTCAGCATACAACAATTGTACCGTGTCAGTACGATGTACTGGGATGATAAATATGGTACACACAGCGTGTCTTCAGAGGTTAGTCATGTTTGGCTGACTCTGGGTTTCTCTTTCCTTGGCTTGTTTCAGACAACCTGAATTCATCTGTCCATGTTTTTGTAATCAGTCCTTGCCCGATTTCATTTTGGTAATCCTCCGCAATGAGCGCAGGTTATTGCAAGTATGAGAGTAATGATGACGGAGAATTCGAACAATGCTGTAAGCAGTTCTTTTTTATTGGATGATGATTCCAGGTAACATTACAAGTCATTGAGACACCCTGTTTTGTAATGCTTACTAGCTTATTATAGCTTCAGTGATTAACTTTTCAATTTATATTTCCACTAAATCACTATCCAGCATTCCTTTCTCCGTTGATGACATCTCCAATTCAACGCAACAAGTAGAGATGGTGGAAATCGAACCTCCGCCATTGATTCACGAGAACTCAGGGTTTGCATTTTTGCATCAACGCCCGGATTGAAGATACCATGATCTCTAACACGTGAATCCCCATCACTCTTAAACGCCTTGGCACATCAATCAATGTGCCAAAATCTGTGCATATGTTTCTTTCACCACGACCTCGTGTATCATATATGTTCTCCATTTACCCGGGCAAGGGACCTATATTTTGAGTCCAGGCCCATATTCTTTTTTTCTTTTTAATCCTCGTGGCTATTCCACTTGGATACATTCTTTAGGAAGCTGTGTTTTGCATTAGCATGACAATATGCAGGTTACACGAATGTGCATTTGGTATCTTGTAACTTGTCTCGTCGACAAGGAGCTTCTTGTACATTGTTCTGTCGCGTTTAATCTCATTTAGAGCTTTGGTGGGTGTTATTAATGGCAGCACCTGCAAATTTAGGTCATTATATGTTGTTGTGTGGAAAGCAAAATTTATCCAAAGATGTAATATATTGATTGAATCCAGCTGTTCTTTTAATGTAATCGCAGCATTGTACTTCACTTTCTTTGATTTAGTTTCCCCTTCAACTTATGATGTAACACGTTTTTACTGTATTGGTAATACTTGATGCAATATCCACTGGATCACGTTTTGTTGGTGTTTCGGTGCTTTCGGTCATTGGATCACATAAGAAACTTGCGAGATATCGAGAAGATTTTCACGTGATCCAAAATGGATCGAAACATCAGTAAAGGCAAAAATGGGTATAGATTATTAGAGGATTTGAGGTCCTACTCTCTTTGTTGGGCTCTGAATTCCAGGAGATCATTTCATGTTTCTTGCTTTCGTGCGATTGTTGGATTTCTTCATCTCTTCATCCAGATTAACTCGACTCTGTAAAGTATGCTACTTGTCTAAGTACCGAGTGTCCGATTCGGCACTGAAATTATCGAAAGTTTTAGCAAAATGAAAAGATGAAGACGGAATGGAAAAGAAGAAAGAGCAATCTCCTGTACTGTTGAGTGGCAACCGAACTCGGGGGCTGTCAACCGTCATCCGAGCCGTTCATCTGAGCAATCAATGGTTCAGATTCTCATATGACTTTCTTTTTTTCTTATTATTTCTATTTCAGGGTGGCAATTTAATCTCTTGGGACCTAATCCCAACTTCCACCAGTGGAGAGTTCCTATTAAGGTACAATCCCGTACAGATCGACCTCATCAGAATTGATAACACCTGGGAGATTTCAAACATACGACTTTACAAGGATTCATCCGTATGTTTCAATCAAATAACGACAACTGAAAACATCAAATAGACACAGCTCCAAGTTATTTTTCCCCAGTACCATCCGAATCGAAATGCAAATCCTCAGTTTTCCAACCATCAACTAGAGATACGACTAGTTGGGCAGACGTTGAGATCGGGTTGTTAACGCCTGGCTTAATTCTTCCCAAAAGTTTCAGACACAGTTTCAAGTTCCAGTGTATGAATAACAACCTTCGTCACTCAGTCTTTTTGGTTCTTGAGAACGGTCATCACCTCTCGAAAGGCATTGTGCAACTTTTGATATATGTTGATGTCTCCATATATCAAAAGAGAGAGATTGCAGGTGCGGACAGTCGGGAAGATATTAGTAGAGAGAGATCCCAAGTGAGATGCCAGCACAAAAAATATGTTGCATGTGAAAACAGAGTTCCAAACTCCCAAATCTATTACTAAAACTACAAGTTAAGATCCATCTAAACAACCATCACTCCTTGAAAAAAAAGTTTCCACCCATTGCACGCAAATCAAAATCTCAAGTTTTTTCGTATAGAACTACGGAGATTCGTGCCACTCAATAGAATTGACCGTGTTCATTCAATTTCTTGTACCACTGAGGACTGATCTTGTGGGGTTTGTCCAGGCTGAGTTTCTGTTTTTCTCTTCTCCTTAAGGATAACCTGCTTCGGCATCACTTCAAGTAAAAAGCTTCCTCCATTCCATATTGTCGCAGAGACCTTGAGTATTTGGAAAATAACATGCAGTCGATATGAAAGGAATATAGGGACAGTAAGCGCCATGGTTGCTACCGTGAACAACGCTTGAAGCAGAATATACATGAAGAGACGATTCTGTTCCCCGAGCAAACCACTTAGTCTCCACCACATGTTATTAGCTTTCTGTGCTTTTTTCGACAGTTCCCTAGTGCACAAGAAAGTTTCCAACAACAAACAAATAGACGAGTCAATCAACCAAAGAATCATTGCCAACTGCTAAATTAGGTAATAGTTTACTTCCTCTGTTCCTAATTGCCACTCTCGATTCTGTTTTGGATGTCCCAAAACATCCGTCGTCTTTAAAATGTCAAAAGACACAAGTTTTTACGTTTTCTAAACTAACCTTCAAAAATTGTTAGAAGTACTTTGAAAGAGGAGATTTGGGCAATACTGGAAATCAAATAACATTTCAAGGGAAACATGCATTAACTAAATTTACAAAAAGGGACAGATGGAGTATGAGATGAATCAGCAAGAGAAATTAGAAACCTGTAAGAAGTCATGACTTCAGGATCTCTTAACATCCTCTGGCGACGCAGAACGTACACAATGAGGAAATAGAGAACCTGCCAGAGGCTGTAAGCAGCCAAGGGTACTAGAAATAGCCATGTCCACAAGTATGATTTACTCTCTACATAAGGCCATGAAGCTCTTGGACCAGTTCCCTCTGGATGCATGGCTTCAAAGAATACCGGATCCCACCATCGAATCGTGAAGAAAACAATCCCTAAAAAAACTCTGTTGGTGTTATTTTCAGTTGATAACGCATTGGATACTATTACTAGAGCATCATTCCATGCATAAAGAGTAAGCAGAACTCGGAAACAAATTGGATGTTTTCAGTAAGTCCAAGCAGAAAATGGCAGGGATTAGGTAGATAATTAGCTGCTGCAAGATTCTTTTTTTGTTAGAATTGAAAATAGTTTAAGCTAACAAATTCAGAACAAAGAGTGGAAAGTATTTTCCTGACACTGAACAATAAGATGTCAAGTTTGGTTGAATTAGGAGTCGAAGATCTTGGTTTTCAACTGATATTAGCCTATGTGATATGAGTACAAGTTCGTAGCCTTAATTTGGTGAAGCAACAAAAAGCAGTAGAGGGATGCTACAAACTATATTAGCAATAACAGTGCTCCCCACGCATTGATTCTTTGACTTTTAATGTTCAAAAGCGTCCAATTTTGCTCTCTGTTCCGCAGAATGATTGCAATCGCCCAAAATTCTCACTTTTGTGTTGATGAAGAAATTTATTCTGCCTACCTAAATCAAGAAGGTCCTATAGGCTCAGAAAGTTGAAGTTATTTAAGATGGCCAACATTAGTCTACAACATTTTGTGATGGAATTAAGCAAGAGAACAACAAAACTTAACCCTCTTATCCAACCAGCATTTGCTAATGTAAGAACGGTTCTATATCCCAGATTCAATGAAAGAAAGCTGAATCCTGATGGCTGAAGAACAATACGACGCTTGTGGTTGAAATTATGAAATTCGCAAGTGTGCAAGAGGTGAGGTTAGTTAAATGGGCAATCACGTTTTTACATCAGCAGAAAAAATAATTTTTTCTCCAGTAAGAACATTAAATGTAATTGGCAGCAACTCCAAGTAAAAAGATAGGATCAACTCACCAGGCAAAAGATGGATAAGGACGCTTACAAGTTTGTCAGCAGAATTAAAAACTAAGCTACAGCGCCAAACAATCAAAGCCCATGCTAATGGCCCCTGCAGCCATATTCAACTAGCATTAAGGAAGTAAAATGTAAAGCAATCAAGATGGTCCAAATATAAACAGGAACCATTTCTTACCTCGGCAAATGAGAAACAAACCATGAAAAGCTTTTCATTTCTTGGATAAAACAGTAACATGACCAAAAAGATAGCATTGGCATAGTAGCAGAATTCCTGCAAAACGAGAGATTGACGTTTTCATTTTTGTCGAGCAAACATGCACTTGGAAATATTGGAAGCAATGAATCATATTTTTGCCTACAAATATGCTAACTAAATAAACTTAAGTTAGAAACATTGCTAGCTCTACTGAACAATTGTTTCCCCACATATTCCTGTTGTACTAGTTCTTGATAATACTGCATGCTCATTTGAGAAAGAGTTACTAGAAACTCGAATGCTGCTCATGAAACAACAATATGCCAAACATGAGAGTTTTTGTGCCCACGAAGCAACAATAATCCGAATTCACATAACTAAAGAGGGTCTCATAATTAAGTAAACAAGCAGAAATAGAGATGTTCATATGAAACTGCGGTAGAGCTTACCAAAAGAAAATAATGCCATTTCTTGTATCGATAGTAAATCCACCGAAGAGGAACGAAGATGACATAGAACAAACAGTATGTGTAGGGAATATCTTGGGGTCCTGAGTGATCAAATAAACGAAGCAAGCAAATTGACCGTTAACAAGAACCCATATTGGTTTCTTCATCTAATTGATTATGTCAATAAGGGGACTGTACTCACTTGCACCCAAAAGAAAGCAAAATGCTCCAAAACCAAGAACACCACAGAAATGAGTCACCTGTTAATAACAACAATTAAATAGTACGTTCTTTAATCCAACATCAATACAGAGGAAGTTATAAAAATAACACAGACAACTAGGTAGCGATAAACAAACCTCATCAGAGAAATGCTACCATCTATTAAGTGAAGCTTCTCACAATCAGTTTTAAGTGGCACTTAAAGTTTTTTTTTTTTGGCCGAAAAGCATAAGCAGTGAGAAACTCGATACAACTTTTGATGCACTAGTAGAGAAGCTGCTAAAAAACTATGCCCAAAATGTTCCCAATTTCAGCTATTTCATAGGATCTTTAATACTGATTGGTTTTGATGGGTAAGTTAATTCATTGAAAACCAAACAAGGCCAAAATGCCAACTACAAAATCCGAAAGCCTCACAATCACTAAACAGCCTTCAGTCCCACACAAGAAACAGCAAAGAGCCAAGAGGGACAAGAAAACTGCCACAAATCACTAAACAAACATCTAACATTGGGCTTTGCACACCTTACAGCAAACAGAACCAACATATCAAGGAATGGAACTATTTAACACTGTTTTATATCGCAGTTTAGTTTGATTGAAGCAATTGGCTCAACATACTAAAATATTATGCATCATAGCTCTTGTGTACGCAGTGCAATAAAATGGAGATAAAAGTCAGCTATTTTTTATATGCAACAATGCTACGGACACAACATCCGGACACAACACTCGCATAGGGTTGGCACCCACGGCCACGGGTCGGAGAACCCTCATACGTTATATTGTTGTCATAAACACACAAACATATTGGACATGTATGTGTTCATATGGACAAAAACCTTTTCGATGAATTGTTCATGCTCTTCGGCCCGTTTGGCGATCTTAACGGCTTGTTTGGACAACATCTCCTTGGATTTAACCGCTTGTTTCGAAAGCATCTCTTTCGTTTGAGCCACTTTCTGCCAGAATCAAAGACAACCCAAATCGAAAAATTTGTCAAAACAGCCAAAAATGAAACTTCCAATTAAACCCACACAAAAAAAGAAAGTATAAAACCTTAGATCGGTCTTTGAGGCTAGTTTTCACCCCGTCAAACGAAGTCCCATTCAAATCGTCCATAATCTCTTCGTCGCTCGACATTTTTCTTGACCTGCGCACAATTCTAGAGAGAGAAATTGAACAGACGTAGGGAGAGAGAAAAAGGCAAAAACCCGGTAAGGGAAGGTGATGGCGCTAAGCTTTGTATATAAGCGTGTCTTCCTCCGCGGATTCATATTGATTTTTTTTATTTTTTTTGGACAAATTTTGACAGATGTTAAAAAAAATGAGAATAATATTGACAAATTTTTAGCGATAATGTTTGTTTTTTGTTTACGTTATTACACCTCTGAATAATATTGACGAATTTATTTATTTATTTATTTCAAAAAATTACACCTCTGAATAATTAATTGATAAATACAAATTTTCTAAGGTTTTGACCTGTCGAGCTGTGCAGTGGTCCACGTCGCTTCACGGTCAAAAGATTGACGACAAAAATTATTAGTAATTATTGATGCGAAGATATTTACATTGAGTTTTTACTATGGTATTTTCGATATTTTTGATATTTTCGGTATTCTACGGTACTCCTCTCAAAGAAAGAACACCGGAAAATACTAAAAATATTAAAAACACCACAGTGAAAACTCACCCTAAATTTGTGAGGCCGCAATTAGGTGTTTGACGCTGTAATATATTGAATCACACATTTAAATTTGTGAGGCCACAATAAAATATAAACCTCATAGCGATTGCATGTGTCTTGAGAGGATTTGCAAGACACACAAGGCATTAAATAGTTGCTCGAGATATTGAGTGAGTTAACGTCTTTCCACTGTGGTAAAAAATATATGTAATTTCTGATACGTAGTATTTTTTTGATGTACGTCAGAAAAATGATGTGTAGGAAATATTAAAAATTCCGTTGAGAATACCGAGAATACCATAGTAAAAACTTAGCCATAGTAGTCATTTTGAATCACTTTCTTAGCTTTCTCGTTCTTGAATATTTTAGACTATCTTACCACCATGATGTCATCTATATTCATGCATTATAGCCGCTTGGGTAGCGAGATCGAACTCATATTTTATCAAGGAGGTCTTGAGTTAGAACCTTGTTCCATGTAAGGTACTTCTAATTTTTCTACTACAAATGTTGTGGACTCGAGTTGTCCTAGGCAGGGCCGGCTTAAAGGTTTGAAGTGCCTTAAACCTGTCTAAAAATTGTACCCTAAAAGTACAATACTTAAATAATTTTTCCAGTAACGAGTAATAAAAAAAAAATTATAACCTCCATGACCGGCAAGAGCGACTAAAAGTAAAACCGAAGAGCTGTTTTGTTTAAAACTAAATTTAAAGTAGCATTAGTTTAAAGGCCCAATGCTACTGAGCAAAAAAATAAAAATAAAGGCTCAATCCTCATTACAATTGTTTTAAGCCTTTTTTTTTTTTTATTATTGGGCCTTTTTATTTTTCTATTGGGTATAAAAGACTCATACCCATACATACTACTAAAAATTATGAGAGTGCCTCAATTTTGAAGGATTTTTCTATTGGGCCTTGGGCCTGGGCTGACCCTGATCCTAGAACTACTGGGCGTAGTTTCTGTCCTCTTTCCCCATCGATGTAGGCTAGTTTAGGATTTAATGATTGTTAAAAAAAAAAAAAAAAAAAACCTCAATGCATTACAGGATTAAGGTTGAGTTTTCAGTATGATATTTTCGGTATTCTTAAAATACAAGTTCTCAAATCAATTAATGTGAGGAGAATGACTTGTTGATTTAACCATTGATAGTAAAAAATACCCAAAATACGTTTGTGGAAACTTCCCAATTATTGTCAAAATCAAAAATAAAATTCATGCAGTCATTTTCCTAACCCAAAACTGCGCCGACAAAGATACATTAATGGATTATTATGCACCATGAATTTGATTCTTTGAAGGGCGTGGGTCCAAGACACGCACATGGAGCATTTTCACTGTGAATCAATTAGAATATCTGCAATATCATTTATGATTGATTCTACCAACGATATAAAGCGTAGGATAATTCCTATATCCAGGAAAATTGAAAAGTTAGATATCCTCGAGAAAACCATTGTTGTTAGAGGCATGCTACAATGTACACCCCTCTTTTGGGCCCAAAAATAAGATTTTGTGACAATAAATATGAGTTTTTCTGGAGTCAAATATGAGATTTTGTGGCTGAAAATATGAAAGGGCACACCGTCTGCAACTTTTACCAGATCAACGGCCGAGATTGCGCCACATATGCAAAATGTGACCCCCTATACCGGTCATCTTTCTCTCATATGGAGAGCAAAAAAAATCATAAAACCTCGGGTGATCTCTCATATAACGTTTTGGGTTTCAAAAATCTCATATATGAAGCCATGAATGCTCATAAAATTATCACAAAAATTCGAAAGAACCACAAAATGTTATATTGGCAAAAGTCAACCTCGTAAAACATGCCACGAAATCTCATATGATAGTTTTGGACTGTAGTGAAAATGTGATACATATTGTGTGTATATATATTGATGGGACATGTCTCATATAAGGTGCCACAGAAATACATATTTTAGCCTACATTAAGTCATATATGAGATTTCTCATATACACTTCGAAGAACACTCGTATAAAAAGTCATTTGATATGAGAATTTTTGGTTTAAAAAATGAGTACTTGTGGAGGAATATATGAGTTTTTTGTGGACCACTACAGTCCAAAAATATTGTTGTGTATTGATAGTGACATGTCTCATATACTTACCCACAAAAATAAATATAAGCACGAAATCTCATATACTCAGCCACACATTCTCATATAAAATTTATTAACAATTTTTGGACTGTAGTGGACCACAAAAATCTCATATTTTCTTTCACAAGCACTCATTTTGAAAGTCACAAAATCTCATATGGATTTTTTTTTTCAAGCGGTGGGCCCGGTGACCAACCGGTTGTCATTTTTTTTTTTTTCCAAAATTTTCTCATATGTATATGAGATTTTGTGGTCCTTTTTATTGGGTTTTGGTGTTCCAATATTTATTTTTGTAATTTCCAATATGAGTGTTTACTTTCGTCAATATGAGATTTTGTGGACTTATATGAGATTTTGTGGCTATATATACGAATTGCACACCATATGCCAAAAGGCATGGTGCACACCGTAGCATTACTCTTGTTGTTAACATCTTACGATAAGAGGATACGCATCCTATGATTATCGTCTCCTTAAGAAAACGAGACGTATTTCATTTCGTATCCTCACAAAAATCCTACGATATGATAGCGTATCCTACGATATATATGTGTATCCCGATTTAGTACGCATCCTATGATTACCTAATGGAAGAAATTTGAACATTATTGTAAGAAGTGGAATCTCAAATGCTTTAATTTCTTTTCAAAAAATGCTTTAATTTAAGTCATTTGAGCGACATTCAAATCATTTAAAAAATATCCAACCTCAATGTAGGGCTTGAATAGAAGAAAAAACATTTTTCGATCGTGTTTTAGGAGAATATTATTAGGGATTGCCTTTTCTGTTCTGGACTAAGGTAGCAGGAAACCTCAATGTGATAAATCGTAGTTGAGAGACTAGAAATTTTGCAACTTAAAAAAATTAGTTTGGTGGTGTTATTAGGTATAAATACTTGTAAATTATATATTTATTATGGTTAACGTATCTTACGATATGAGATACGTATCCCGATACGACTTATAAAACAAGAATACAATTGCAACCCTCCTTACCTTTTTTTGAACTGGAAGTCATTTCAATTCATTAAAAGGCCCGAAAGCCAAGCCATACGGCACTTACAAGATTTCAATGCAAAACAGAAAAGAACCGATACTACAAAGACTCGGACACGAGCACACCATAAATAACCACGACGGGCCTGGAGCTCTAAGACTCGTACTGCAAAGCAGACGCAGATCCATAAGAGGATCGATGCATAGGGTCCTACCCAAGACTAAACAGTATGCAATGGTTCAATTCAAAAGTGAGAGCCCAATTGAAATCCACTCATCTTCCTGGAAAACTAAAACTAAAACACAAAAGGTAAACAAAAAACACAAGAAAAACCCACTGGAATGAGCTTGAGTAAACCAAGTTGTCTCACCGAGTCGCCCAACTAAGTTGCCCCACCGAGTAAACTCGCCAGACACTGAGTTAGACCAAGGAATCAAAACCAGCTGCTTCTCCAGCTAGAGTCGTAGATCTGGAGCCGCCGCCTCCGGACACCAGAACTATTATTCACCGGAGGGGCCCAGGCCGCCCTAACATCACAACACATTTTAACAACACTCTAACAATACCATTGCAACCCTCCTTATTTTAACAACACATTTTGTCATAACAACACACAAATGAGACCCACTTTTTACACTTTTGTGTCATATAACAACACATTTTTAACTCCACGACTGTGGATGCCCTAAGAGGCTTGAAAATTTGATGAAAAATGATTCATTTTCACCTGAGAGATGAGAGTTATGAGGACTTTCTTCTAGATGGGTTGTGCCCGCTTTTCAAGGAAGGTCTTCTGCCATTAATCTTTTTTTTTTTTTTTTTTTTTTTTTTTTTTTTTTTTTTTGATCAGCAAAAAGGGTGGGAGGGGGCGACCAGCGTTGCAGACTCCCTTGGGCGTGACCATACGGGCTCCCGACCCGCCTGTGGAATGTCCGGTTCGAGCCATAGCTACTGTCCGTGAGAACAGGCCGTCACCACAGGCACCACCGTGTGAACAGGATGGCAGAGGGCCCTCCACGGCACAGGGAGAGCTATGTCCTGCACCAACTGGCCACCCAAAGGGTGTAGTTGGGGCACGCAGGACTCGAACTCCAGACGTGGAGGTAAGTGGACACACTTGTGCCACACACCCCGGCCATCCCGGCAACCACCTCGGTGGTTTCTGCCATTAATCTGTAGCTGCCAAAATGAGGATATGGTCCGTCCTTCTTTGACAAAACCAATGAGAATTCGAAGCTCACATTTATTACTCTCTCTTATGAAAATGTCCACGCACAAAAACATTTAAGGTAGCTAGATAACGTACGACAGTCATTTGGGTTGTTGAATTTTTTAAATTGACCTAGTGATTTGGTTGGGACTTGACTACAGGTACAGAAATTTTGGGTACATAAAATGTACAAATGACTTGCGGGGCTTATTTTTCGGTTCCACACAAAAAATTTGAACCGTTCTTTAATTTTAAAATAATATTTCAAATGACCTTGCAAAAAATCAACTCAATTAGATATGTGTAACTGGTTGATCCAAATTTAAGGTTTTTATTCAGAGCAGGATTCTGAACGAAAACTTGAAATTTAGATCAACGAGTTATACATATCCAATTGATTTTGCAGGGTCATTTGAAATATTATTTAAAATTAAGAACCAGTTTGGATTATTTGTGTGAGACCCAAAAGTAGACCCCACAAGCCATTTGTACATTTTATGTACACCAAACTTCTGTAACCTTAGGATTTTCCATTTGGTTGTGAGGCTGAGATGGAATTAAAATTTAAGACAGACCTCCTACTATGGTTTTAAATAGCGGTATCGGTGTATCAAGAACCGGCATATCAAAAGATACGTCACGGAAATCCGGTGTAGAGGTTGTGAATTTTTACCACCCTTTTTTTGGCGTATGAGCTAATAGGTTACGCCATTGCGGTACGTATCGGCCAATAGTCAAAACTAAGCCTCCTACACTTCTATTAAAATTTCATGTCTGTAATGACATATATTCTCCTACAACTTGTAATCGAGAAAAAAAAATAAAAGAAAAAGAAACTTCGCTTTTATTCAATTTGCTTGATTTTATTTCATTGGATAAATTGTCAAATGATAACCTAATTTCCTATTAGTAGTTTAATTTGGTGAAAATAAAATAAATTTTTTTTGCACGAAAATACTTTATTTTTTTATCCGAAAGAGATTGCAAAGTTGCTCAACAAGCCAATAATGTAAAATACAGACCAGATCTCTCTCTCTCTCCCTCCTCTTTTTCTCTCCTTTCTCTCTCTTAATCCAGGCCGTCCAAAAAGTGTTTTGGACGGCTGAGATGTGCGCTCGGGCACCACGTAAGATGGTGCCTGCTCGGTACTGAAAAACTCCTCGTTAACATAGGAGGAAAAGGAGGAGTAAATTTTTTTTTTTTTTTGAGTGCCTGAAGTAAATTATAGAACTTGCAAAAGGGTAATTTGGGAAACCACTGAAACTTGGAGCCCCTCCATCAATTTTTGGAGTGCGATTATCAATTCCCAATAATACAACAAATACTTCTATCGCACTACAATCACTTAAAAAGTGGGATTAAAAAACAAAGAAAAGAAACATTAGAAATATGAAATATGAGATCCTAGACTTTAAGAGATTTGGCCAACTCATTGACTATTATGTTTGCTTTCCAGAATATGTGCTTGGTTTGAACCTTCCAATTACGGGCCAACAAATCTTGGTTCTACAAATCTTGGTTCCGGCTCAATTAATTTATTTTCTTATTTTACTGATTTAATTTTTTTTATTTTTATATTTCTGATGAATGAAATTTCTTTGCTAAATAATATAAAAATATAATTCGGCATTATGAATTCTCTAAAGTTCAAAGTGTGGTGGTTATCTATTCTCTCGTCTTTTGAGTATGTATGATCTCTTATATGTACAACTAGAGCTATAAATGAACTGAGCCATTCGTGAACTATTCGAGACTCGATTCGGTAAAGGCTCATTCGAGGTTGATTCGGTTACTAAACGAACTGAACCTGAACCTCAATTTTAGGCTGGTTTAATAAACAAGCCAAACTTGAACTTGACAATATTCGGCTTGATTGATTAGGCTCGCGAACTTAGAATATATACGTATATCTCATAAGAATTTCATACATAACCTTGAATATGTATAACTTTCACATATACAGAATGAAAGTTTTATAACTTGTACATGTATAAACTTATAAATGTATTGTAAACTTAAATTTTAATATGTTTTTATAATTTTATATATGTATAGGCTTCTTTATGTACAAAATAAAAAAAATTTATTTGTAGTTCTAGACTTGTATGAGAGCATAAATATCTAGTAGTTTTTACTCGCTAAGGTTCGTGAACAAGTTCGAGTTCGACTCAAACCTCGGCAAGGTCGGGTTGAACTTGGCTCGTCAAATTTTCATTGAGTTCGAGCTTGGCTCGAGTTCGTTTAAAAACTTAATGAACGAATCTGAACATTTTAAAGCTCGGCTCGTTTAGAGCCCTATGTACAAGGTAATTGCCGAACTTAAGTCATAAGGTAATAACAATTGATCCACCAATTGAGATTCGACTCTTAGATATATATACAGAGAAAAACGAGGAAAATTCATGTTAGAAAGAACTATTTAGTTAAAATTTTATTAATCTGCTTAAATTTTGGATTGATGAACAATTAACTGTGTAGATACATCAATGGGTTGACTTTGGATTGAAGGTGTTCCTTCCATGAATTAACTGTAGAGATGGTAATGGGTTCGGATTTGGATCGGAGTGTTCCTTCCATACCCAGTTCCCAAACTTCATGCTCATCTCTATTCAGGCTAGGTTTTCCATAAGATTTTAGCTAAGTTTCCCAATTGATGAAATGAGAATTCCTATTTTAGTTGAATTTTATGGATTGGTGATAAAATCACATTGTTTTACCAAATGATAAAATCTAACTTAATAAAATCTCCACCCAATGCCTTATCTACCAATTCCCAATAAAATTTTAGTTTTGATAAAATCAGTTCTTAGCTTTTAGCATTTCAGGAATGACTTTGATAAAATCTCCAATTTTATTGGATTTTATCATTTGGGAAGCACAACCTTTATGGGAAATCCCATAAAATCAACTGGACGATTTTATGCGAAATTTTAGCATGTTGATTATATAGGAAATCTCATAAAATCAATATGCTAAAATGAAAAATTCCATAAAGTCAACTAGATGATTTTATGTGATTTCCTATAAAATCTTATGGGAAACCTTGCCTCCAAAGCCATATCCATACCCAATGGGTTGGGATACCAATTTATCAAACCCATACTCATCTATACAACGGGTAAAATGGGTATTACCCAATACCCAATTATACATCGAAAAAGAGAGAGGTAAATATAGGGAAGAATTTATGAAAATTTAAGATATAAAAAATAATTAAATAAATACATAGTTTAAATATATCACAACATTGAGTCCAATACTTCCTGCATATTGGTATAATAATAGGGTGGATTTTTCAAATGATGAAATCTACTAAAATCAACATTTGCTACAATCACTAGTTGATTTGATCAAACGAGGAAGATTTTTGCTAAAATTAAAGATTTTCTCTCTCACAGCAATCTTTGATTTTAGCAAATATTAATTTTAACAGATTTAATCATTTGAAAAACTTACCTAAAACATTAATACGAAAATAATAGCCACTAATAAATATGACAAAACATTCTACGTAAAAAATTTACAAACTAACAAAGATGCAAGTTGGTGGAATAAAGATATAGCAATGTTACATACATGTAAGGGGGTGTTTGGGAGCCAACTTTTTAACTTTTCATTTTTGGGTTTTTGGTTTTTTGGATTATTGCCAGAATGAGTTTTGAATCTGGGAGGAGTGTTTGGGAGAAATATGCAGACTGCATTTTGCAAAAGTAGTAGTGTTTGGGAGAAAGATGATGAAAATGAGTTATGAGTTTTTTTTTTACCACTTTGCCCTTTGATTATAAATTATGTTATATATATTTTTATCTTCCTTTTTTTAAAAAAAATAAACAGTGGTCTGGTCTCATTGCTCCCAACCAAATTTCTCTCCCCTCTCTCTCTCTCTCTCTCTCTCTCTTACTTTACCTACAGTGTCATCTTCCCCAAGGCTTCAAATAGAAAACCCACCAATCTGTGCAAGTTCGTCCAGTTCAAATTGCAAACCCCAAACCTCAAGTTCATCGTCCAGCGGCCAAGCTTCGTGGTGGCTATGGACGGCAGGACGAAGATTACGGTGAACTTTGTTGAGAGATCGCTCATGCCGTTGTGAGAAAACCGGGGAAAATGGTGAGTTGATTTAAGGAGTGTAATTGGTAATTGCTTCAGAAATTCGGAACTTTGTTTTGGTACATTCAGAAATTCCTAACTATTCCAGTGTTTTGCTTATGCTTTCAATTTTTTCCTTTTCTTTTGTGCTTCTTTTTTCCCAAATCTGTTCATGGAGGTTTCTTGGTAAAAGATTTGGAGGGGTAGAATGGAGAGTTACCGTTGAGGGGAAAATGAGAAAGAGAAAGAGAAACGGAAAAGGAGGTCCTGACCTCTTTTTGATTTCTGCTCTAGAAACTGAAAATTGGAGAATCCATTTTGGGAGAACTCATTCTGGGTGTTGTTGGCCAAACACCCAGAAGTTGAAAAGGAGAATCAGAAAATGAGAAAAATGGTCGTCCAAACACACTCTAAGTTTCCGTGTTAAAAAAAAGGGGTTACAAGTGGTTAGTAAAAAATCAACAAACAATTACTCGTCACTGGATAGGTTAAAAATAATATAATTGTACAACGGAAACGTGTACATAATGGGTATATAACGAGGAACGGGAGTAATGAGACAGACGTATTCGGGTATGAGAATAGTAAAATCATACTCTCTCTATAACCGACCGGGTATTATATGATTACCTCATACCTACTCGTATCGAGAAACAAAATAAAGTGACAAACCACATTCGAATGACCGGATCGGATAGAGTATCTATACGTATCTGTAAGTATAAACGACATCCCTGCAATTAAGCAGGAAATAAAGGACAAAATAAACTTTGCTTCATTGAGTCAGTGACCCAAAATCTTGGCGCGTCAATTTGAATAGAAATGGGCCATGCGGAGCGTGAGATGCCGATTCGGATAGAATACAGCCCAATGAACACTCCAAATGGGGTGACGCAGGATTGACGATTTTAAACAATTAGTCGTGAATCTCGTGATTCTCAAGGGAGGGAGAATATCCTCCCAAAAAGATTTTCGAAATGGTAGGTGGGGAGATTTACCAAATTCATGAATTGTCCGGAGCCGTTTGATGCGTGAATTTTACTTGCAATGTCCGAGATTCCTTACATCGAAGGATTCCACACATTTAATGCGTTTAAATATCAATTTCCGTTACCACTGATTTTACCATAAAAACAATTTTACCCTACCAATGTCCCCAAGATTGGAAAAGAATTTTCTAAGTGAGGCTCGGGATAGGAAGGACAAATATTCAGTGTTTTGTTGTCTCAGATCCTCTCTAGCACCACATATTAACGTGACTCTTGAAATTAAGTAGTGAGTGTCACATTAATGTATAGCGGTGAAGAGGTTTAGAGCACTTTGTGACGGTATTCAAGAAACACTCAATAATTGCAAAATACAAAAGGGTTGGTTTTGTTATTTAAAAATCAGATTTGAGAATAAGTATTTCATGTATTGACCATGTGTTGCAGGCAAGCAAAGTATTTTTCATTTTCCAGTGCCAAATGGGACAGCTAAGACTCCCATTGGTGTTTCTTACACAAGACAAAACATGTATTTTGGGTAATTTCAATTGGTCCTACAAGTTTGATCTTATTACTCTATCCCCCTTCATGTTTTGTAAATTAGGCTATCACCTTCTGTTTGAGTATTGAATTGTGAATTGCCATTGCACCTTGAACTCTACACTTCATCACCTTTTCGGTATGGGCTGGTAAGCTATCACCTTCTGTTTTACCATTGAATTGTGAATTGCCATTGCACCTTGAACTCTACACTTCATCCCCTTTTCGGTATGGGTTAGCTTGCCATAATTCCTAGATAAAATGAATACAAAGTTCAGCTAGGAAGTTAAGGGAAAAGGCTACAATACACACCCCTTATTTGATACACACCCCTATAAAAGTTATGATTTTTTTTTGTAAAAGTTACTATTTTTTTTTTGTATAAAAGTTATGGGACACACCAAAATGTTGCGAATCATAGAAAATGTTACGAATCATTTTGTTGAAAAGTTACGAAAAACTAAAAAATGTTATGATTGCCAATGAGGTGACTAATCTGGACCATACAATATGTGCATATGGTACACTCAAATAATGGGTGTGTATTGTAGCCATTTCCGGAAGTTAAACAATGTTTACACGTCAAGTTAACATGGTCGTCAAAAAGGTCAAAACTTATGGTATCCCATAAATTTTTCCAAAAAAATACCTTTTTTTTTAGCTTAACTTCACAAGCCAAAGCTATTTGAAATAAGTATTGTTTGATGTTAAGTTTAATTGTATTACACTGATTTTTTATTTTTTATTTATTGTTTGAGATGTCTATCCACAACTAAAATGGGTAAGAAGCTACAAAATCAATAGAGATTTCACAACTTTCTACAATTAAACTCAAAGAGAATGTCCTAGAACTAGAGACTAGTAGCTCAATGATACAACCAGAAGACTTTAGAGGGAAGATTCGTTTTTAATTATTTTGAGAAGTGTAAAATAGATAATACTTCCAGAAAAAGGAAAAGGCTATAGAAAATAGAGTACAAGCGAGGATGTATGAGGAAGAACTACAGAATATTTGGTAAATTACGCAAAAAACAATAGTCGATGATGAAAAGATTATTCTACTGAGATACGGGGGCTCCACTGTAATTATAAATCCATATACTAGTACTAGTTTTCTACGCTATTTTTGGTTTGAACTTTCAATGTGTCTAGGCAAATCGAGAGAGAGAGAGAGAGAGATAGAGAGAGAGAGAGAGAATCAGGGGAGAAATCTCCGGCCTAAGCATCGTCACCCGTAAGATTTCGTATCTTCTTCACCTTGTTTGTCCCATTCTTCAGCTATATACGTTCATACTATTGTGTTGGGTATACGCAGTTGTTTGAATTACGTTTTCTTTTTTTCCTCCTGGCAAATGGAATCTTCTCAGGGGCAGAAACGATGAAGTAATTCAGGGTTTTCTTTTTCTGGGTGACGGCGGATTTGAATCCCGGTAAGCCCCAAGCCCGTCAAATTTCTGCAATTAGGGTTTGATTGTTGGTTCAAAGTTCATACCTTTTTTAGGCCATTTAGGTTATGTAATTGCACTAATTAAAAAAAAGGTTATTTAATTTCACTACAAACAGAGATATGCACCTTTAATATTGTACTCCATGGTTGAAATTGATTAGTTAGCATGAAGAGATTGTGTTCTTGTTTGGGATACTAGTTGTGTACTAAAAAGTGTGGAACTTGGTAGTGTTCACCAACCATGTGCAATTTTGTGTTTGCCTAAGGTCAATTTTGCATTTTCGAGAATTTAGCGCAGTGCAATACCACGGCATATATTGTACTATTGTTCTTATAAGCCAAATAACCGGAGTCAACTGTTGAGATAGTCCACATTGGGGGAACTTGACATCTGTTGGTCTTGAGTGTTTGTGCCTTCTATTGTTTTATTCTCTGCATGCGTAGTGCCTAGATCCTGTGTTGGGGTTCTGCATATTCATAACTCTGTGGAATCTAACTGCGGTGCTTAATTTTTCCTTTTGGTTTTGCAAGAAGATGTTGTCGAGAGTTGATTCTAGGAGGAAAACTGGCGATGATTCCGGTAATGGAAAGTTGTTACATGATATTGAAGCTATTAGTAAAGCCCTATACTTGGATAAATCGCGTTCAAAGAGTTCTTCTTCTTCTACTCTGCACAATCGATCTCAATCTGCTGGAAAAACCCATCTGGGCGAATCCAGATCAAAGGTTAAGGATGTTAAGGAAGAGTCCTTAAATAAGGAAAAGAAGTCCATTTGGAGTTGGAAGGCGTTAAAGGCTTTTACCCATATCCGGAATCGTAGGTTCAATTGCTGTTTCTCACTGGAAGTCCATTCTATTGAAGGGTTGCCATCTCATTTCGACGATCTTAGCATTTGTGTGCATTGGAAGAGGCGGGACACTGGGCTGGCCACTCGTCCTGTTAGGGTTTTCCAAGGAGTAGCTGATGTTGAAGAACAGTTGAAACTCACATGCTCGGTTTACGGCAGTAGAAATGGACCCCACCATTCAGCAAAGTATGAAGCGAAGCATTTTTTATTGTATGCAGCAGTGTTAGGTGCTCCTGAGCTTGATTTGGGGAAACATCGGGTTGATCTCACTAGGTTGCTTCCTCTTACGCTGGAGGAGCTAGAGGATGAGAAGAGCTCTGGAAAATGGACGACAAGTTTCAAGCTATCAGGCATGGGTAAAGGAGCAAGTTTGAATGTCAGTTTTGGATATTTGGTAGTTGGGAATAACTCTGTCACGCCTGCTTCTAACAGGGATGCTCCAGAGGTCTTCAGTTTGAAGCGGAATAACACGAGCATAGGCAAACCGCTGACAAAAATTGACCACAGCAGTTATAAGAGTACAATACCGCGTGCTGGAAGCCTTCCTGCTAGGTCTTCTCCTTCATCTCGTTCGGTTGAAGACATAAAGGATCTTCATGAGGTTTTGCCAAAACCAAGTTCAGAACTTTCTGATTCGGTAAGCATTTTGTATCAGAAATTTGATGAAGAGAAGTTGAATCCTACGGTTGAGGTTGATGAATCTTCTGAACCGGTTGAGCCCATCAAATCAAACTCCTACTTGTCAGATGCTGGCAAGGAGAATGCAGAAAATGAGCACGAAGATGGTGAGTTTTCTGTTGTGGAGCATGGGATAGAACTTTCGTCAAAAGAAGAGGTACCATCAGAGGAAGGTATCTTAAAGGCTGGTTATGATTCTGGAATAGAAATATCTGACCTTCCAAATATTGACATAGATATGGTGACATCCCTTGAAGAACACACCAAGCTTCATCCCCTGGTTGAAGAATTCGACAGTCCTAGGGATGAGTTTGTTGTGGGTGATTGTATCTCCAAAGAGAATGACACGTGTGCCAAAGAATTACTCATGAAAGATCTCGAAGCAGCCTTGCATGTTGAGTCAGATGTGGCAACAAGTGTGGATTCCCCAGAAGCTGAGTTCCAAATTCCCGGTGCCGGAAAAAGTTACGATGAGGATAAATCAAGCTATAAAGCAAGTCGCATAGGAAAGTCACTTAGTTTGGACGATGTTACCAATTCTGTTGCTAGTGAGTTCTTGGACATGCTGGGGATAGAGCATAGTCCGTTTGGCTTGAGTTCTGAAAGCGAGCCTGAGTCACCAAGAGAGCGTTTATTGAGACAATTCGAGAAGGATAGCCTAGCTGCAGGGTCCTCCTTATTTGATTTTTGCATTGATGACGAGGTCGAACTCGATTATGATGCTCCAACTACGTCTGGATGGGAAACCTTTAATGAGGACTTGGATCCATATCCAGTTACTCAAGCTTCAAATGAGAAGCTTATGTTAGAAACTCAGGAAGTGAGGAGTAAAACTAGGGCCTCAATGCTGGAAGACTTGGAAACTGAAGCTTTAATGCGTGAGTGGGGTTTAAATGAGAAGTCTTTTCAACATTCTCCGCCAAATAGCTCTGGTGGGTTTGGGAGTCCCATTGATCTTTCTCCTGAAGCGCCTCCCCAGTTGCCTCCCCTAGGAGAAGGCTTGGGTCCTTTCATTCAGACCAAAAATGGAGGATTTTTGAGGTCTATGAATCCAACAATTTTCAGCAATGCTAAAAGTGGTGGTAATTTGGTGATGCAAGTTTCTAGTCCTGTCGTGGTGCCTGCGGAGATGGGATCGGGTGTAATGGAGATATTACAACACTTGGCTTCAGTTGGAATTGAGAAGCTTTCCATGCAAGCAAATAAGTTAATGCCATTGGAAGATATTACTGGGAAGACAATGCAACAAATAGCATGGGAAGCTTCACCTGGTCTGGAGGCACCCGAAAGGTTTGTTTCTTAATTAAGTTGTTGTTTGTTGGTGCTTGAAGCTCTATAGTTTCGTTATCTCAAGCACTTTCGACTTGCAAGGGTTCGTTGTTGTCAAATCACAAATTGAATTGTGAAGTTCTGATGAGACAATCGGTGAATCTTATGTTATGATTCATTTCATAAAATATTATCTTGGTTCTTGGTTTTGTCTCCGTACAACCCTATAAAAGCAGGAAGTATTTAAATGTGAATATCAGTACAACTAGTCAACTACAGTTGATATTGATATGTATAGATCATGGGATAAAAATCGATAAATAATGGTCTTCTGATTATTTTCTCAATTGAAAGGTGAAAACAAGTAAACAACATTGTTTTGTGCATTATGCCAAAAAGAAAAAAAAGAAAAAAAAGAAAAAACTGAGCCATACTGAATTGCAAGAACACAGTGAATCCAAATGGATCACAAATTGGATGGTCAGATTCCCTAAATTTCCGATTCAGCAGCAAGATTCCAATCGAATTGGTTTTGCCTCGAATCAGATTGTAAAATCCATTTGCTAATCCTACAACTCTAATCACCAGGCAAGTTGTAATTATTTTTTTCTTCTTGCAGGCAAGTGCTACTGCAGCATGAATTGGATGCAGAACTAAATATGGATGGTGGGCAAAAGAGGTTGAAAGGAAAACCTTCTGGACACGGGTCAAAAAAGGTTGACTCAAGTTCAGTTGGCAAGGAGATGGACTCAGAATATGTTTCACTGGAAGATCTTGCTCCTTTGGCAATGGATAAGATTGAAGCCCTCTCGATTGAGGGGTTGAGAATACAATCTGGAATGTCAGATGAGGATGCACCTTCAAACGTAAGCCCACAATCGATGGGTGAAATCTTGGCTTGTCAAGGGAAGACGTTGAACATTGGGGGGTCCTTAGGTTTGGAGGGAGCTGGTGGATTACAACTGTTGGATATTAAAGAAAGCAGCGACGATGTTGATGGGTTAATGGGTTTATCGCTAACACTTGACGAATGGATGAGGCTGGATTCTGGTGAAATCGATGATGAAGATCAAATTAGCGAGCGGACTTCCAAAATTCTTGCAGCCCATCATGCCACCAGTACAGATAAAAGGTCAAAAGGTGATAAAAAACGGGGGAAAGGTAGAAAGTGTGGTTTGTTGGGGAACAACTTTACAGTTGCACTCATGGTGCAACTTCGCGATCCTTTAAGGAATTATGAACCAGTTGGTACACCAATGCTTGCTCTTATTCAAGTGGAGAGAGTATTTGTCCCTCCGAAACCCAAAATTTATGGCACTGTATCATTGGTAAGGGAGAATAATGAAGAGGATGATGATGCTGAATTTGTAAATAAGGAGGATATGAAGGAGGTACCCAAAGAAGAGGAAATTCTAGAAGAGGAAAGAATTCCTCAGTACAAAATCACTGAAGTTCATGTTGCAGGTTTGAAACCTGAGCCAGGGAAAAAGAAGATTTGGGGTTCCAATACTCAACAGCAGTCTGGGTCCCGTTGGTTGGTTGCTAATGGAATGGGGAAGAACAAGAAGCATCCATTTATGAAGTCAAAGGCTGTTGGCAAATCAGCTGCCCCGGTGACAACGACGACAGACCAGCCTGGCGATGCGTTGTGGAGCATCTCTTCACAGGGTCATGGCACAGGGGCTAAAGGGAAGGAATTGGCTAAGGGGAAACCGCAGATTAGGAACCCAGATGTTGTTTTCCGTTATGAAACTATAAGATTGAAATAGCAGTCCTTTTTTAATTCATTAGAAAGTGTGGGCTTCCTGAAAGTGATCGCTGTTTTCTTGTGAATGTTATTATAGCATTGTAATTAGTTTCGATATGAGCAAGATTGGATAGACCTACCTTGAAGATTGGTTCTGTGAGGAATGGACACAGGATAGTTCAAGAGGCTCCGTGCACGAGTCCTGCCTGTGGAGATTTAGCTTGTATTTGCATGAAACATGGTCAGATAAATGTGCTTTTGTGCAATAAATGGAAATGGCACATTTTTTTGCTCAATTGTAAATGCATTTGTTTTGTTAAAATGCACGCGAGAATCATTTGTTTGGACATTCTGAAGATTGTTTGGATTATCTGATGTCAAAAGACAGCAGAGCTTTTTCTTTTTTTGCATACTTCTTCTTATGTCGTTTCTTGATCTATGTGACAGAAGGATCCATCCATTTCCTACCTATGCCTTGAGTTTGGTTTCTGTTTGATTGCTTTCTGCTGTATTTCTTACATTCTTTTCAGCTATAAGCTATTTTTACAACTTCTACAGAAGGTTAAAAGTGTAACCACGGCAGGGTAGGCGGGGACGACAGCAGGTTTCTGTAATCTGGATTCCCCAGGTATTTTGTTCTGAATGTTGTTTCTAATCTTCTCTTGGCATTTGATGTAAATCAGACTTAGCGTTACCCTATGTGGCTTTGGATCTTGGTTCCTGCCTTAAAACCCTTCCCTTGTGTCTTGTTTCTACTGTTTTTAGCTCTCATGTTTCATTTTCCATTCCAAGCATGCTTTTTCCTCTTTACAAAAAATGTGAGGGCAAGACACTAATCTTCCCCAAATCCTGTTATATGCGGAAAGCTTATGCACTTGGTATACCTTCTCGGCACAAAAGCTAAAGTAAAGATAACATTAATGTTGTTTTATCTTTACTCGATGCATATTCCTCTGTTTTCCGTTAGTAGTAGTGATGTTGGTCCGGTTGTGTAAGATAAGATATGTTTGTCATTGTCTGTAAAATACGTTTATCCTAACTTAGCTGTAAGACAATGTATATTCTTGTCCTTGTCTTAGCTGTAAAGCAATGCATATGCTTGGTCTATTATTAAATTATGCTTTTCCTTATGCCCATAAAAGGAGAAGCCATCCTGTGTTTGTATTTAGATTTCTCCAAGTAATAAAATACCTTGTGTGCTTGTTCTAAAGATCCTATTCCCGACTATGTGTTTGTACCTACTTAGTGTTTGCATTGTTGGTTTTGTAAAATTAAAATTTTAAGAGGGAAAAAACAATACTTCAAGTTCCCTTCACAATCTCGTAATCATCTTGAACATAACAACGTAGTACATAGATCTCAAATGAATGTTTGAATGTAGAACTTTTGAATGTTAAAACTTTTGTATAATTACTCAGTAGGAGACGCCCGATCAATTAAGAATAGGTGAATGAGAGAGAATGTTAAAACTTTTGTTGATCCGTTTAACCTAACATGATTAAATATAGATGTGAAAATTCGTTAAAGAGTACCTAATCTCATTTGTTAAGATCCATTAAAATAGTTTTTCTTTATTTCCCAGCGGCAGTCGGAATTGACTGGATAAGAAATCCTTTGGACCAAGCTCCCATACAGTGGATCTGGGGTGCAGGTGCTCTCATCCTGGTTGTCCGTTACTCGAGTGAACGGTTTGAGATTTTATCTCGTCACGTTTGCATTTGAACCGTTCGTTTCCATGCGTGCAAGATGAAGTCTGGGCCATCGATCCGAGCAACGGATGGCCTAGATGTGCACAAAAACCTGTTGTGCACGAGGCTGCACAACAGCAACCCCAGATCCCCATCCAGTGTTGCTACCCTCTGTCCGATCTAGTTTCGGTCTTTGTGGGCTTCTACTTGGCCCACAATAATGATCGGAATCGTTCATTCTGTAGAACTCATCGAGTAGTAAAAGAATGAAAAAAAATACGTTCATCAAACATCATAGCTCTGTAAACGAAATATACTTGTGCAAGGAAAAAATGGCAAAGGGAAATAAGATTTGAACTACTACCATTTTTCTTGCAAAAAATAGTTTGTTTATATTGCTATCGATGTTCGATTAAGCTAATTTTTTTTGGTATACACTATTTGAGAAGCTCTTAAAAAATAACGATTTCAATTATTAAGATGGGCCACGTAGGAGCTCACAAAAGCCCAAACTAGACTGGACCGGACTGAACGGTAACAACAGATACGACACTGGATGGGAGCTTCGTCCAAATTCTTTGGGATCTGAAGTCAGTACACTAGAATTTCAAAAAAATAAAATAAAATAATAATAATAATAAAGTACCCTAGAAAATGACCTCAATCAGATGTTTGGATCCAACTTCAATAAGTCAAATTTGACCACAAAAATTTGAATAGCCCCACATTCAATTTACAAATTGCAATTATACCTCTGTCTAGAAGCACAGCTACCTTATACATCCCATTTTCCCATTTGATTTGTGGAATATGGACTTTGACTAGGCCATAAAGGATAGAACCATCTGACTTTTTTAATGGTTGAGGAAACTCCACAACTACAACTTGTATCATTCTAATTTTCTCTACAATGGGACCCAAAAAATAGAATTTTTTTTTTAACCAGGTGTCCGGGTCAGCTTACGCGCAACTGGATTAATTCTGGAAAACCAAAAAATCACCGTCCATAAAGACCAAAAGAATAGATAACAAAATGAATTGTCCTCGGTGCAAATGGCTTTTGGTTAAATAAATAGTCCGTGCTACTTTTTGCTGGCCTTTGCCTCTAACGTCTTCATGAACTATAGCTTCTGATACAAATGATGAAAAACTTAGATATCTACAAGATCTCAATTCACAAAAAAATTGTAGCAAGTCTATCGTACACTCGTGATAATCTACAATCCGATCAGCCTGAATCTTACAGTATTCGGATTACGTATCACATGCTCAAAAATTACAAGAATGTAGGTAAGCATCGTTGTAATATTAACAAACCTGCAAGAAGAAGAAAATATGGGGGGACAAACAGAGGCCTGGCAGCCTCTATATGCTCATCTCAACCTTCTTCTTCTTCCTCTTCTTCTTCTTCTCGTCTTTCGTCGTCGATTTCTTCTTGTGTTCTCTCTTTCTCTTTTATATACCCATACTTTCTAAGAATCCACAAGTTCATCCTCACAATGTTTCCTATAAAGACAACGGCCATAAGACACAACCATGTCAAGATCGATATCTCGGTCACTTTACGAAGCATGAATTGTGCACTATTAGTCTTCGGCGACATATTCCTTAAGGAAATGAAATAAGTCATCACTTGAGCAGTAATCGAGACCCACATTATCACCATCTGAAACCACATCCACCGTCGTCTCTTCAGCGGTAATCCGCTAACCAGCAGAAGAATTACGCTGAGTGAAGCTAGAAAGGCAATTGTGTTGAAGATCATGAAAACACCGTACTGAAGCTGGTCTTGGTGCGCCATCACAGCTGTTCCAACGGTGTGTGGGTCAGCCACGGGTTTCCCATTGGAGTCTACTTTATAATCGTCTTGCCAAACACCGCCTGGGGGAGTTAGTCCTGCTTGAAATGCGACGGTGGCAATCAGCGATGCCACCACCATTAACGCGCTTCGCTTCCTGCCTAGCCAATCTGTATGCTTATGCTTTGGTATTGGCTTTTTCGAACTTTTTTGGTGAGAGGAGAGTCGTTTGGCGATCTGAGGAACTTTTGGAGGGACCCATTCGTCGTTGATCAATCGCAAATCCTTTGAAGTTAAGCCTCCGGCATGTCGAAGGGCATCATCGATTTCCGAATCTCTCAAGTCTCTGGGGCTTTGTTTTAGGATGTCTAAACATGTTGAACCATTTCTGTTCAATGGATTTACTTCTACGGCACCGGTATTAAGCAAAAACTTTATGATCTGCACAATGTAGAATCAAAATCATTGTTTAAATTGAAATGCATGAAACAAGCAAAATTTGTCAATAAGCTATTGACTTGATGAATTGATGTAGTGTCCGTTACCAGTCTTCTAAAAGTCGGCCGCCTATCTTGCCTAGTTGGCACCTTGGCGCTAGGTGGTGATCTGCTGCCTCGACGAGGCCTAGGTGCTTGAATTACGCGGTGAAGACTATTAGTCGGTCGCTAGGCGGCATTAGTCGGCAACTAATCGGCTAGGAGGCGACTAATCAGGTAGGTAGCTGGGTGGGATTAGGTGGTTAGACGGGATTAATCAAAGAATTATGCAGGATTAGTCGTGAGTTAAATGCATAATTTTACAAATCTAAGGGTTTTAGTGTAAGCTTTAATATAATACAGTACATATATCTACACTAATCAATATAATGATGTATATCTAAACCTGAATCAATCCAAATATATTGCCTGTACAAAATAAATTGAAATTATGTGTATATATAGGCTCTGTTTTATTTGTACACAAGGTCTATTTCTTTTCATTGGATGTTATTTATTATTTAATGTTTTGTTCGACTTTTATTATTCTATACTTAAAAACTTGGGGAGGGGATAGGAGAATATTTTTAAAAAACTAAAAATAAATAATCCCCGATCGATCAGCCTGAGAGCTTGACGGTGTCCGTCCGCCCGACCAGCGCCCAGTGATTTTTAGAACATTTACGAAATAGATTAGAAATGTAGCAGAAATACCTCACTTTGCTTCTTGGCCACAGCAATATGCAAGATGGTATTCCCCTCACAATCTCTCCAATTCACCAACTCCCTCTCTCTCCTCATAACCTCAACCAAAAACTTCAACGCCTCAAGCCTATTATGCCTCACGCACAGGTGCAAACCCGTCTCGCCTCGGTCCGTCACCACCCGAGTCGACTCGGGCACAACTCGGACCAACTCAGCCACCACCTCAACTCGTCCCTTTATCGCCGCCACGTGCAGCGGTGTCCGCCCATCGGAATTCCACACCAAACCCATCTCCGGACCTGCCAGTAGCAGCTGTTTTACTATTTCCAGGTGACCCTTCGCTGCTGCCAGGTGGAGAGGTGAGCAGCCTTCCGAGTCCAACTCGGCGGCGAACTCGGGCTTCCGGGTCAGTAACTCGGTGGCGAAATCTAGGTGGCCGAGGAGGGAGGAGAGGTGGAGTGGGGATTGGGAGATGCAGGAGGCTATGGCTTTGTCAAGAATTAATGGGTCTTCTTGGATTAGATTGATAAGTGATTCTACACTTCCTTTCATTGCTGCCTCTGAAAGCCTTCTCTCCATTTTCTCTCTCCTCAAATTCTCTCTCTCTCTCTCTCTCTCTCTCTCTAAATATCTGTCTGTAAATAATGTGCATTTGTGTATAGCTTTTTCTCTACTCTTTTCGGATTGGCTCCATGTTTCTTTGTGTAGGACCCCTTTGAAGAAGTTTCTACGCGCAATTGACATTTTTGTTTCCATTTCATAAGAAATATTATATCAAATGTATAAGTGCATTGCATAAATTAATATGATGCATAAAGTTTTATTCATGCAGAGGTAAATTTACTGAAGCGAGATAACAGTCTCAAAAACATCAAGCGGAAATAAAAGTAGCTATGCTACGCACACAACTTTAAATTTGAATTCCGGAAAAAGTTCCGATGCATTGGTTCGTACAGTTTCGAAAATAATTATGTTATGTCCGAAGTGTTAGAAAGTGGAGTGTACAGACTTTCCGAAAAAACAATTGAGAATACGAGTAGAAAAATTGTGCAAGTACTTTGATATGAGCTTTTACCATAGGAGTCGAGAGGATTTTGAAGTGTAGTTTCTGTTAAGAATTGAATGGGGGGCGAAGAGCCGAAGGCCCGGGATGAGGTTAATTAGATTTGAGACAAAAGGAGGTTTTACAGGGAAATTAAAATTTAGGATTAAAACCTTTTGTTTCTTCTCAATTACTAGTACGCTAACATATTTCGAACAAAATATTCACTGAAGTTAGTATTAGGCAAAATTATTGGGCGGACATACACAGTAGCTGTGTTTGGTTAGATAATTTAGTTTAGTTTTGATGATGTCATTAGGTGTAATGAGTGGAGCGAGATAGAGAGAGAAATGAGGAAAATGATGATGTCATCAAAACTAAAACTAAACTGGGAAATGAATACGGCCACTATGACCGGTCATAGTGTGTCTATTATCGGTAATAGTGAAAGACATTATTACCGGCAACAGACACACTATGACTGTTCATAGTGTGTCTTTATTAACTGCCCATTGGGCGGACAGTAGAAATATTCTTGTACAGTAATAGATATCTTCACACATTCAAATTTAGACAGTTAAATGATTAATTTTAAAAAATTTAAAAGTGGGTAGGAGGTCAAAGATTAGAAGCTTCTTGCCTCACTATTACGGCAGCCTGGTCCAACGTTTGTCTCAAAGTCTTTGTGGGTACACTTAAGCCAATGGCCTTGCCTGTAAGTCTTTTTCGGTTAGTTTGGCGTCACTGCCAAGTGTGGAACCCCAAACACCTATTAGATTATACGAAAATGTGTAGTGGAGAACGATGTTGGAGTACAAAGTGGTAAGTGCCTTGAGACCACGGAATAATTGCGACTACAGTTAAACAAAATTTTCAAAATTATAAAAAACATTATATATTGAAAGATATAAATAATTAAAAAATAATGCGTACGTACGTAAACATACACTAAATTCGAGACGGAGAGAGTATCTTGAACATGGAGCAAAGAAAAAAAATGCTTTTAATTATTCCTTGTGGTCGTTGCCCACTTGCAAAGCCACTGCCACGACTTTTCCATGCCGGAAAACCTATGGCTTCGGACCCATAGGTACAGAAAATGCACAGAGGTGTTCGGAGACCCGCTTCTGGGTCTCACACAGATGATCCGAACCGTTCATTCATCTTAGAATAATTTTTCGAGGGGCCCTGCGAGAAATTACCTCGATTCGAGTCATCCGATGTTCGTAAGTGGTTGATCCAATATCTCCCCGTTTCATTCAAAATTTCGGAAAATTTTGCACAACTCTGTGCATTTTCTGTACGTGTACATTCTGTATACGTAGTGGAGTCCTTTTAAACAAAATCACTTTTAATTAATTTTTGACATTTGCATTGGTACCTCAAATTGTGTCATTGAGATTTTTTTTTAATCACCGTGTAAATTGGGAATACTACACCTTTCACAAAACGAAACCATTTGCGCAACGTGCTTTACGAAAAAAAAGTTTTTTGTAACAAAACAAAAATATTGGCCATTTTCAATAGACAGAGAGTAATTACACACCTTAACACACATTTACCGGAGTTCGATGTTAGCAACAAACTTTTCGACATAATGGTGATATTGAAGGATAAATCTTCAAGCAATTGACTTTTAAATCTTCAAGCAGTTGACTTTTAAGCTTAGTTTTCCAAAAGATTTTGGCACCCAGGTGTTAAAATCATTATTTTTCAAATAAAAAAATGAAGTGGTTCCGTATATCGTTTTTTGATTTTTTTTGCACCAAACTAAAGTACACGAGAAGTACTTTAATTTGGTGCAAAAAAAAAATCAAAAAACGATACACGGAACCACTTCATTTTTTGATATGAAATATCATGATTTTAGCATCTGGGTGCTAAAATCTTTTGGAAAAATAGGCTTTAAGTGAAATTCAAGGGAGTTTTCTAAATCAATCTCTGGGGGAGCTAATTTTCAACTAGAGTGAAACTGCAGCAAATTGAAGACAAACAAGACTAATACCACAAGGCTACGGGAATACACAGAGACCGTCCGAACGTGGATTGAAAGGTTGAAATCTAACCGTTGTGAGATGGTATCAAGTAGGGCTGGGTATCGTGTCCAGGGCCGGCTCTGAGTTTCTTGAGGCTTAAAGCGAACTTTTTAAAGGGAAAAAAAAAATGGGCCTTCAATCTTTTTTGCATAGTGAATGATACTTGAGAAAGAAAAAACATTCATAAGGAAAGCAATGCAATAATTTGAGACCATAAGTACCCATAATCAATAGTCATTACGATACATTAAAAATTGTCATTTAAAGATTACTCTTCTCACGTTTTTAGCAGCAAAAGTACTAATTAAACTTGCATAATTAAGTTTCTCCACCATAGCCTTTTCAATAGACAACATAGCCAATCCGTTCAGTCTCTCTTATGACATTGTCGACCTAAGATAAGTTTTGATCAACTTTAACTTTAAAAAACCTTTTTCACTAGAGGCAACTGTAAATCGAAATAGTCAACAGTATTCTGTACGCAACACACGCATTCAGAAAAACAAACTATCCATTGTCTTCAAGTAATTGAGCACATCAATGGGCTTTCTTAGCTCTTTTGGTAAAATTTCTCTAAAGACTTTCAATTCTGAACATAATCCTTCCCATCAATATCAGAAAGCTCATCTCTTTCGAAAATATCTTCAAGATTACATTTGGACCCTTTCACTTGGGCCTTATTTTAAATTAGGCCCTCAAATTTTTTAGACAAACTAAACTTAATTTTTTTTATTGATACCTAGTAACTATATGGACCTATATTATTGGAGGCCCAAAAAATTAGACAAAATTTGGAGGCTTAAAGCGGTTGCTTTACAGGCTTTAGCCCAGAGCCGGCTTTGATTGTGTCATGTCGGGTTGGGTTGTGTCAATTCGGATTCGGATGAATACGTGTCAACCCGAAAAAAGACATTTATTTAAACGTGTCGAAAATCTCAACCCTAACCCAACCTAAAATTCGTGTCGACACGAACACGACACGAATTGGCATGATTACACAATACCCGTGTCATTGTTGTGTCAGGTTCGACTTGACACAACATGAATTGACACATCCATAGTAGGTTAACCGTGTCATTTTCGGGTTGGATTCGGGTTAATGTGCCGACACGAATAGATAAAAAGGTTAGCCGTGTCATTTTTGGGTTATGCCGGTTGTACGAACCCAACCTGTTTAGCAATCGTGTACTCGGGTCGTGTCATATACGTGTTTCATGTCAGAAATAGTCAATCCTAACCATCCAACTTCGTGTCGTGTCGTAATTCCCACCCTGGTATCAAAGCCGAGCTCTCTTGTTGCTGCACGTGGGGCACTTGTACTGCTTTATGTTCTCAGCTCTGGCTGGAGTTATCTTCACTGATTTGCATATGTCACAACAAATCCAAAACTCGTGGGAAGCACAGTTTTCTCCACATGCTCCTCACAGGGTATATCGCTGTGCTCGTCCTCTTCTTCTTCTTCATCCAATCCATCCTCTTCCTCTTCATTTTTTTGCCTTTGGAAGTTCGACCCGGGTTACAGAACCTCGCTGTTTCCAATTCAGATAACGGATAAGCATGTTGATCGACGTTCTACTCTACAAATTTCCATTAACTTCAAAAGATTTCAGAAAAGAAACTTCAACTGCAATTTGTATTCTTGGAACATCTCTTGACATGGCCTATAATACATTACCGATTTCCTAAAACATCTCCTGGCATCTAACACACACTTCATAATTGCGGCAAATCTGCTTTTCGAGTCCATTAATGGTCAAAAAGCACATTTGTTTGACAATTATAATGTAGGTGATTTAAACTATTTAAATTCTTAAAAGATCAAAAACAAGGAAAGATAAATGGTTTAATTCATGTAATGTATATATGATTCTGTCTCAATACATTCCACTGAGCGATTTCATTTGGTAAATATTCATTTTGGTGGATTGTTTCGAATTGGAATTAGAGCAAGGACATCACTTTGTGACCGGTTGTCAAAAGAATCATAAACTTAGACAAGAGTACCTAGAAACACTATAAAAGTAATCTAAATGCATTTGACTATTGCATGCATCTTTCATTTTTGCTTATTCTGCATACATGAAAAATACCGCGATAGCATTTTTGATCCTCATTTTGATTGGTCTCGACTCAAATTCAGTTTCCCATATGAAAAAATCAATATTTGCTAAAATGATTTTAGCAAATGAGGAAACAACTGACCAACATCTTGAGTTTGCGAAAATGTCACTTCTTTAAACACGAGACTGACGGGTGTATTTTGTTGGAACTAGGATAGGACGTTCACAGCTACGATCGCTTATGATTCATATACAGGAACAGAAAATGATCTAATGTATTGAGAAAGGGAAAACCAAGACAGTGTGTTCAAGAATTCCACCAACAGTAAAAACTTGAAACTGTCAAATGCACCACAAGATGGGTGGAGAGAAGAAGGAACACATGTCAGATTTATCGAAACCAAATCTAGCACCAAAATAGGAGGCCATGGAGAGTAACCATGCATCATTGTGGACGGCGACAAGAGTCAACAAGTCATTCTCTGCATCCCATCCCTGGCAAAATTACTGCAAAAGCTTTACACACATAATCGCAATGGAATCACGTCCACCTTCGGGAGCAAACTCTGCTCCTGTTATTGTTAGGTAGCAAACCAGAAAACTTATGGAACTCCACAAGAGAGCCATGCACAAGCTAAAAAGACTTGTCGTTTGAGTAAATCATCCGCAAAGCATATATGGCTAATACCCAAATCTTGACACGTGGGATGATAAGAAAACCCCCAGAATAGATAATCTGCTGCAAAATTCTAGAAAAGAATTCCATAATAAAAAGGTAAGGGGAGAGAGGGTCCCCTTGCCCTAAGGCTTTAACACCCAGAGAAGAATGAAAATCTCCAATCAATCTCCAATCAATAACTTGGATTTAGCTGTCATTTTGAAGAACCATTTTATTCTGGAGAAGAATCTCCAATCAATAACTTGGATTTAGCTGTCATTTTGAAGAATGAAAATCCTAAATTAGGGCGTCTCTAATGAAAATTCCATTCAAACGCCTCTTCTCGAGCACATGAGCCATAAAATAAAACCCCAAGCTTTTACCTTTGATTGGCAATTTGTTGATCCTATAAAAGTTTTGTTCTTCCAAATCCTTCTGTTTGATTTGTTTTTCTTTTGGAAAAAGTAAGCTTGTGTGGTGATTTTTTTCGCATCATGCATTTACTGTCATACCAGCATGAGAGTATATATAAAGCACATTATTATTTGTGGAAATCCAGAGTATGCTGTAATGTTGTTTAATTTTGAGCACCATTTCATTGTAAATAGAATTTGGAAGTCTTTTTCCTTCTAAAAAAGTAAATAAAGTCCCTTTTTTAGAGCACCATTTCATTGTAAATAGAATTTGGAAGTTTTTTCCTTCTAAAAAAAGTAAATAAAGTCCCTTTTTTATATTCAAAGTACATTTTCACTATGAAATATATTGCCTCTAATGGAAGAAATGAGTTCGGATTTTTCTTACTTGTATTTCTTTATGTTATCAAATGGAAAATACAAGCAATTATATTATTATTGGTTTGACCTCACTAACCCAAGATCCTGGCTCTGCTCCATGCATGAGATGAGTCCAATTATATACGTGTAGGTCTCGTCTCATAGGTGAGTAAATCGAAAATTTTCTCTAGAACCTGGGGGTGCAGCGGTGCTGATGTGATCTCCACTGTACACCCGCAGCCAACGCTCCTCTCTTCCACTCAACAAACAATAGTGTTTGCAATGCTTTCCATCTTTGGTTGTGCTACTTTGGTTTTCTTAAAGTCACAGTTACATATGTACAACCTTTCCTGATCCAGTTCTACATGCCACATATTTTCAGGTCGCGGATCAATTGAAAAACTCGACGAGAGTGCATTAGATTGGATTGGTTAGAAATATCGGACAAACTTGTTAGGAAAGATTTTGATAAAAGAATCAGTAATTCTCCGGTTGCTTTCGTAACACCTGCTCAACAAGCTGCAATAGCTAGATAAGTACTCGTCCAAATCAAATAATCTCGTGATTAGCCAAGAAAACAGTCTGGTATGCCATTTATTGGGCAATAATTCCCAGTCATAAAATTCCCTTTTAGAGTACATTTCAAAGAAACAAATGGGGAAAAAAAGAAAGAGCATGTCATATTACAACAAAATACACCTTGTTATTCCAAACAACATCATCGGTATAATTGGGTTGGAATTCAAGCAGTATGCCATGGGCATATAAGAGGCCAGAGGTTAATCACATTTTGTCAATTTCTGCGGCTGGAAAACATAAAATAGTTTCCTAGAGACTAGATAAAAACTAGATGCAAGCAGGGCTTATTTAGGATTGTTATCTAATAACCTATGCTTGGTTCCATGATTAGTTTGACAGAAGATGAAACGAGGGGTTAGGATTGGTAGTTTGTTAGTGCCAGCTCTATGAGTTAAAAGAAGATTAGGAAGAAAAATAAGATTAGGAAGATAGTATTGTGTGAGAAGCAAGACCCATTTGATAGTGGGGATGTTGTAGTTGTTAAGCTGTCATTTGTAATGCATTTAATGTAATGGTGATTTGGAGCATGTCGTGGTATTGATCATTGTTTGTACAGTATCCTTTCACCATACATCGTACCAAATGAATAAGCCAAAAAAATCCTTGTATCCATGCAAAAGGAGTTACCCATAGGAAGTACCATTACAAATTACCATATTCTAGATATGTTGTACAAAAGATTTAACATGTGGGGCATCTTAGGTTCAAGGCGAATCATTTCAAACGGTAACTACGGTACATTCCTCCCGTTTGTAGTCATTGTTGCTATAGTTGCCCAGGTCATTTTGTCTTTCTCTTGCACGTAGATGGTAGTCTCTTTATGCTATTAAGCTCCCAATTGTACTTGTAGCATCAGTAGAAAGCTACCTCTGCTGAAAGGAATATGGCTAACAAGTATTGCCATTTCGGCATCCAACCCTTACCATGCGTGTTAGCAATTGTAGGAAAAACTAAACCTACTTACACGCATGGTAGGGGTTGGACGCTGAAATGGCAGTACTTGTTGGCCCCATCCCTATCAGGAGTGAAAGCATTCTACTGCTGCTGCCAAGGACAATTGGGACCTTATTGTATAAGAGAATTCCATCTACGCGCAAGTATAGACAAAATAACGTTGGCAATTATAAACACAATGACTACATACATGATGAATATACCATAGTTACCATTTGAAATGATTCTCCTCAAACATAAGATGCCCCACAAGTTAAATCTATTGTAAGACATATGGAGCATAGGGCAATTAATATTGTTACTCCCTGCGGGAAAGTCCCGTTGGATACAAGGATTTTCGAGCCTATTCACTTGGTTACATGTCTAATGAAAGGAAACCGAATAGACAATGATCGATGCCACAACTCGCTCTAAATCACTAAGACCAAGGTTGTGAATACTGTTCCGGTACAGTAGAGGGGTGATTCTGTTCTGTCAAACTTTCCGGCGTTTACCGCTGATTCCAACTAGTACGGACAAGTTCCGTCCTTCCCGGAGTTCCTGGCGGTATGTACCGGCAAGTGAAAAAACAAAAAGAAGAAAGATTCCAAGAGAGAGAAAATAGGAGCTTTGGTTTTTTCGAGGATAGGAATAAGAGACTAATAGTTTATTGGTTCAAACAACCAACAGATAGGGTTGTGATGGATCAAGTTGAATGTATTGGTCATATTTTAAATAATGATGTTGGTTTTGGTTATGTGAGTAAAGTGATCTTGATGGAATGGAGGGAGCCTAAGCTTGGTTCTTTACGCATCTCGGTGACCCTTTCGCTACTTGAACAATAATCGAATGAAACAATTTTGGCAGATAAATGTGAGATGTAGTTATTTTGATTTTGCTAACAAACATTTTGCCCTTTGTGTCCCTAAGAGCAGTCGATGGAAGGATCATATGTCATATTGGTCGAGAAGATGGCAGGGACAAGTGTGAAGGTGAGAAAGTTCAATGTTGGTGATTAGGAGGCATTTTTTAAAGATTAGGGGTGATCAGAAGGCATTTGGTAAGAAAGGTTGCAGTTAGGAATTAAGCTTCCCCAAAATACTCCTATGCCAATGCCCCACGCACCCTTCTCGGCAAGTAAGTACCTTTTGAGAAGAGGGCTGTCAAATCTCCGATGTCTTTCATCAATGCTCCCACCAACAACCAGGAGTTGTCTTCATTCTGGTATGTTTAGATTGTTGAAGAAACAAGTGGACTTGGAAATTTGAATCAACAACAAAAAGACAGAGAATGAAGTGCATATGGAATTTTACTGGAGTGCATTCGCTTTATGTCTTCTTTGACCGATAAATATTATTCTCTCTTTCCTGTTTAGCTAGTACCCTTTGGGAAGATTTCACTCCACTGTACATTTGAGTTTTGTTTAGGGTTATTTATCGGGACACTTCTTATAAGTTCACCTTTTGTATCAGACCTCCCTTACAAGAATTTTCTCTACCACGATGCCCTCTATATCTATTAAAATCATCCCAGCCTCCCCTTTCGTCAGCCTTTTGTCACCTTGCTGTTATATTTTGACTTAAATTGTCTAAATATATGTCCTGATGTTCCAATATTGCCCCCACCAATTTTCCCTCCCCATTTCCCCCAGTGTAGTTCAAATCGTAGCTTAATATTGGTTATTTAGGTCGCCCCAGGTTCGTCCCCTCTCTCTCTCTCTCTCTGATTAGCTCTTCAATTGACCCACATTATCTGCTTCCAACTGGAATCAACTCTCTGTTTGTCCTATCAAGGTCACATTCACTCAAATTTGTTCAAATTACGAGTCCTATGGTTTTCGTTACTGCTTATTTTCTTGGGTCTGAAAAATGGTGTTTTGAGTTCTCATTCAGATCTGATTGTTGATAATTGGGAAGAGATCCGGTGGAAATGAGTGCGTCGAGGTTCATAAAGTGCATAACTATCGGTGCTGGTGCCGTCGACAAAACTTGCATGCTGATTTCCTACACCAGCAATGGGAAAATGGTGTGGACGCCGGAGGTAATGGGCAAATGGGTATGAGTTAAATGAGGGTAAATGGGTCTTTTATTCCATTCCATTAGCGGAGTTAGGGCTGGGACGATTTTAATAGATATAGGGGGTCTCGTGGTAGTGAAAATTCTTGGGGATTGTTACCATGACCCTATTAAATAAAATTTGAGAGGCTTGATTGTGATTATGTGAAACTATTTGATCTGATTTCTTGCTTTGTTAAATAGTTTGAACCCTTTACCAAGGCAATGTAAAGATACTTAGCCGAGAAACTTAAGACTAGGGTTTGAAATCCCATGCTCGTGTGACTTGAGATATCAAGATTAGGTGTATAAAGATGTTCTGCTGAGCAATTACTTTTCACATATTGAAGACCTAATTGGGGCTTATAGATTTATCCGTAGAGGACTCCACATAACACGTCCGCTCACCTGTGTGAGAAAGACAGATCAGTTGTCTCCCTCGTTTGGCAAGTCGTTGTTAGAAAGGGTCATCCTTTTGAAAGCCAACACACAAGAATATCCATTATCGGTTAGTTTTACTTGGGGAATTCCCTTCACCAGTTCTTCACGTTCATCGCATGTGCTCTTTTCCTAGTAGATACTAAAGATATATGTATATATAAATATATACATAAATGGGTGCATGTGTGTGAATATATAGTAGTAGTTTTTAGATTGAATCAGAAGAAAAACAGGTCAAAATTAAACCAATAGATTTACTACAACCTGATTAAATCATAAAGTCATAAGTTAAGATAGGAAAAGTTACCTTGCTAAGACGGAAAAAGTTTGGCATCAAAAAGTGCTTTTGTGCAGCGGCAGTAACCAATAGTTTCCCGATGTACAAAACCTGTATAAAATACAGTGGCAAAATTATTGGTATTAGGAAGACAAATAAAGCACTTCGATCGTATGTTATGAAATCAAAGAACAAGAAGAATAACAAAGCTCTCCCGTGTTTCTGACCTGTGGTAAGCGAAAGGTCCTTTGCTTGTTTTTCTCTGTATCAACAGTCCATAATTTGATATTTATATAGAGGACTTATAGGAAGGTTAATTTGTTACGGATTCAAGATTCTATCATTGCGGAGAAATACAAGGAGACCAAGTCTATCTCACTTGGTTACACTTGTCCCACTTATCAAACAGTGAGTTAATAAATACGAATTCAAATTTCAATATACCTGTCAAACTTATTTTTTGCGTGAATGTACTAATCTGCAGGCTCTATAAAATTCATGGTTCAGATTAGTACAATAAATGCACGGTAGATCCACTGTGTTGTGGCGAAAATCTTGTGGTTTCCACCACCTATGGACAATATATATTTAACACTTTGTACTTGTAACTCGAGTTATTATTCAATTTGGAGCGTCACGCCGTCACCTAACATGGAGTTCGGGTGTCCTTTAAAGTTGCATTTCAAATACTTTGAAAAACAGCGTTACCTCTTTTTTAATCAATTTTTTCAGCCAATTCTCTCATCTTAGGGTTTGCAAAAACAGAAATGGATTTAGGAATTTACTTTCACCAGGAGAAAAAGTGTTAGGCATCTCATCATCTTTCTTACTTATTTCTCAATTCTAACCTTTTTAAATTAATTACCATTGCTGAGATTAATAAAAGTGAAATGCTTCAAATGCTGATGCTATTGAGAGCAAGAAGTGATACGAAACCAATCTTGAAGACGTAGAAGAAAAAAAACTTGCTCTCTGAGAAAAAAACTGAGCTGCCTTTCTTCCTTTTCCTCCCTTGCCCTATGGTTTTCCTCAGTCTTATGCTGCAGCGGGAGAGGAGGCTTTGCCCTTGATAGTTATGTTTTTCTCTCAGTGATGGATTTTCCCTTTTAATAACTTCTACTTTTTAGTGAGGGGTTTTTCTCTCTCGATCTCAGATCTGAAAGTTTTTTTTTTTTTTTTTGTGTGTTATAATTTCCTTGTTTCCTTTCTCTCTGCTTCCCTTCATCATTGACCCCTCCTCCGTTGCTCCTCTTTCATCATTGCCAAAGCATGGACACCGTCACACCGGTGGATCGACGTTTATGGTGTTGGTTTTGGTAAGCATCTCGAAGTTGTCGGAGATCCGTGATGTATGATCGTGGTCGCAGTGGTTCTACCTATGACGGATTAGAATGGTTTGTGATGTTGTGGGCTTTTTTCTTTCGTTTTCTTTTTTGATTGGATTTCCATCAAAGCTTATGGTGAAGTGTTTCGTTTTGGCATGAGGTATAGCCATTGGGCTAAGTCTTCACTGTCGTGGTTCATTGGTTCCCTTTCTAGAGGCAAGTCTTTTGCTTGATGTATTTGGTTGGATTAATAATATCACGAGTTATCGTTTTGGAAAAAACAACATTGCTATTGAGAGCCTGAGGAGTGATAGCGGAAACCATTCATTCACACGTCATGTTTTTAATTTGTCCAATGAACGTCAAATTTTTTTTTTTTTTTGATATTTCCGAAGCACCAAAAAAAAAAAAAAATGAATGTCAATATTCTCTTTGTTTACATGAAAGTTAAAAAATAAAACTGAATTCAGAAGCAGGGGCGGATTGTTTAAGGGGCAAGGGGGGTCACGTGAAAGAATCTTTTTTGCGATGGCCATTGTGAAGAATTGACTACGGAACCGAATGAATGATTTGTGGTTGAGCAATTATTTGGTAGTGTGTATAGAAAGAGATGTTTTTGCTGACATTGACGATGATATAATCATGCAAAACTTTCAGAAGATGAAAACCTGTAAGGGTTAATTGTAAAAAGTTTTAGGAAGGAATCTATAATTTTGTGCGCTTATGTTGGAAATCTTTTAGAATGTTTTAACTTCGACCTTTTACATGCTTAATGAAGAATGTTTAAACATTTTTTCTTCTCGTTATATTAGATTAGATTGGATTGTGAATTTTTGCCCCCAGTTATGTTTGAAAGGTGACCCCCCTAGATGGAATTCTTGGATCCGCCACTGCTCAAAAGGATGCATGTTGTCATCTTTGATGCCGAACTAGATAACTCCAGCGTTGAGGATGAAAGTCAGTCACCGGTTACGAGATTGAACATATATCTGGTGGTTTTCAACATTGTCGGGTTTATTTTTGCGCTATGAGGGTGGTTAACCATCCTTTGGGAGGTAAAAAATGTCTAGTTTTCGCGGTAGAAAAACTGGTGCATTCTTTGCCCAAGACACGTTATTTCTGATGCACCTATACATGACACCAGATGTTGATGCAGAATTGGAATAAGATTCATGTGGAACATGCCACTTCCAAACTAATATTTGACCTTTTAGCAAGTGGAACGTAATTTCTTGAGTTTGGATAGAAAAAGTAACGCTGTCAATATAGTCCAAGTTTAGGGGACGGGACATAAGTAAATGATTTTGAAGTTGAAGGAGTCTTAAGTAATTTTTGCTTAAAATACAGGGGTCAAAGCGAAAATTTCCAATCGGACATATGTGTGAGCCTGTGAGGAGAGGGAAATGAAGCAAGTTCGGAATCAAAACCCTGACGTTGTACCAGCAACATCTCCCTGAAGTTTGGCATTATTCCAACAATGGCTTGCCTAAAGTTCGGTTGGGATATAAAACCATCCGCTCCTTATTCCTTCTTCACATGCTGCAACTTAGTCTCACAAGTGAGTTTACGAATCACAAAATTTTAATAGAAGGATAAAGACATACTGCTGCTTTACACTCATCTTTTGGAGTCATCCCACACGGGCAGGTAGAAGTGATGACTAAAGCAAGGACAAAGTAATGTATCCCCTCTGTGTGTAAAAGGTCAAATGCAGATACGACTTGTGAGAGAGAAGAAGGTTGTATTTCCTTGTCCTTGCTTTAGTCATCATCAACACCTGTCGATGCCGGATGGCTCCAAAAGATGAGTATATGTAAAGGAAAAGTGGTTTACATCGAGATAGGCCGTATCATTTTACTTAACATTTTTAATTCATTAACTCACTGTGTGACAAGATGCAACATGTGGAAGAATAAGGAGCTAATGGTTCTATTGGCCGCCCTGCCAAACTTTAGGCTTGGAGGAACAATGCCAAACTTATGGGGAGATCTTGCAGGAACAATGCTGGTATTCTGAACTCTTGAAATTGCATTTTCCCCCTCTCCTCACGCCCAAGTCTTTTGCTCATTCCCATTCTACTAGTAGTATTTTTCTTGGGTCATGACTAGAAAGGGCAATTTATACATGTACCAGTTTGGGATCGTGTATCCTTGTGCAAAGTATACGTAACAAGAACAAGAAAAGCTAAATAAATGGATTGCAGTGATAACTAATGATTTGACTTACTCGAAATTGGCATATGTGTCACTTCGGGGACATCTGATGAAATTGAAACAAAATTGGCAACTATCATAGCAGTGATAATGCACTACTAAAATAAGCCCTTGATGGGGTGAAATATGAAAATGAAAAGATATCCTAATAACCAACATTCTCAAATGCATCAATCACTTTACATATTGGAGATATCCTAATAACCAACATTCTCAAATGCATCAATCACTTGACTTTATTTTTCCGATTAGCAATCTGGTACACATTACTAATAAGTACCGAATTAAATTACATCTTCAACGGAGATACATATATGGAGTGTTATAGTAAAATTTCTTATCCACACTCCCGGATTTAAGGAAAAAATGGGGTTTTTTTGTGTTGCAAATTTTTTTTGGAAAATCCGATCCGTTCAATGTGTTCAGAAGGTGTTTTCAAGGGTCTACGCGAAAAATCTTCAAAAAACAATACCGGGAAGGGCTTGATCCAAGCAGTTTTCGCAAAAAATATATATTTACATTTTTTGCGAAAACTGCTTGGATCAAGCCCTTCTCGGTATTGTTTTTTGAAGATTTTTCGCGTAGACCCTTGAAAACACCTTCTGAACACATTGGACGGATCGGATCATCAAAAACAATTTTGGATCACAAGGTGCGGAAATTAAAAGTCCGGATAAGAGACGGACCCTATATATATATATATATATATATATATATATATATATATATATATATATATATATATATATATATATAGGAAATTTTCTTATCCACACTCCCGGATTTAAGGAAAAAATGGGGTTTTTTTGTGTTGCAAATTGTTTTTGGAAAATCCGATCCGTCCAATGTGTTCAGAAGGTGTTTTCAAGGGTCCACGCGGAAAATCTTCAAAAAAAAATACCGGGAAGGGCTTGATCCAAGCAGTTTTCGCAAAAACTGTATTTATATATTTTTGCGAAAACTGCTTGGATCAAGCCCTTCCCGGTGTTTTTTTTTGAAGATTTTCCGCGAGGACCCTTGAAAACACCTTCTGAACACATTGGACGGATCGGATCGTCAAAAACAATTTTGGATCACAAGGTGCGGAAATTAAAAGTCCGGATAAGAGACGGACCCTATATATATATATATACAAAAAACTTCCAATCCAAACTCCCGGATTTTAAAACGTCCGGACCTCCACCTTCCCAATTTTTTTTTGAAAATCCGAACCGTTAGATGTGTTTAAAACGTGATTTTAAGGTCCAACGCGAAGATTTGGCAAAAAAAAATACCCGGAAGGGCTTGATCGGGGCAGTTTTTCACAAAAATGCTAATATAGCGTTTTTGTGAAAAACTGCCCCGATCAAGCCCTTCCGGGTATTTGTTTTTGCCAAATCTTCGCGTTGGACCTTAAAATCACGTTTTAAACACATCTAACGGTTCGGATTTTCAAAAAAAAATTGGGAAGGTGGAGGTCCGGACGTTAGGTCCGTAAATAAGGGTTTGGATAGGAAGGGGTTCCTATATATATATAGAATATATAAATCTACAAGATCCAAGAGATATATAAGTATGATGAAGTATGACACTATTAATCTCTTTGCTATTAATTTTGTGAAACAAATAAACCGGTTTAACCTATTTTCTTTTTTGTTGATCTATTCGTTGTTTTGGACACTCGATTTTCTCGCTCCTTTTGACGTTTGTTGCGCTTCGTTTACCAATTGCCAGTAACTTTAGTTGAGATTAGGAAAATCTTAACATAGAAATAGCCGTCGTTAAAATATAACCCCAAGCTGTCATTTTAAAGAATGAAAATCCTAAATTAGGTTGTCCCTAATGAAAATTCCATCCAAACACCCTCTTCGGCTCTTCTTGAGCATATGAGCCATAAAATAAAACCCCAAGCTTTTACATTTGATTGGCAATTTGTTGATCCTCGAAAAGTTTTGTTTCTTCCAAATCCTTCTGTTCAAGTTGTTTTTCTTTTTTTTTTTTTGAATAAGGAAGCTTGTTTGGTGATTTTGTTCGCATCATGCATTTATTATCATAAAGCATATTATTATTTGTGGAAATCGAAAGTATGCCGTAAGGTTGTTTAATTTTGGGCACCATTTCATTGTAAATAGAAATTGGAAGTTTTTTCCTTCTAAAAAAGTAAATAAAGTTGCTTTTTGATATTCAAAGTACATTGTCTAATGAAAGAAATGAGTTCGGCTTTTTCTTACTTGTATTTCTTTATGTTATCAAATGGAAAAATTGGTTTGACACCACTAACCTAAGATTCTGGCTCTGCTCCATGCATGAGATGAGTCCAATTATATATGTGTAGGTCTCGTCTCATAGGCGAGTGGCCTTAAAATAATAACCATATATTGAAAATTTTCTCTAGAACTAGAGGGCGCAGGGGTGCTGATGTGATCTCAACTGTACACTCGCAGCCAACGCTCCCTCTTCCGCTCAGCTATAAGCGAACAATTGTGTTTGCAATGCTTTCTATCTTTGGTTGTGGCTACTTTGTTTTGCTTAAAGTTACAATTACATAGGTACAACCTTTCCGGATCCAGTTATACATTTCACATATTTTCTAGTCGTGGATCAATTGAAAATTCGACGAGAGTGCATTAGATTGGATTGGTTAGAAATATCGGACAAACTTGTTATGAAAGACTTTGATAAAAGAATTAGTACTTCTCCGGTAGATTTTGTGGCACCTACTCAACAAGCTGCAATAGCTAGATAAGTACTCGTCCACATCAAATAATCTCGTGAGCAGCCAAGAAAACACAGTGGGGTCTGCCATTTCTTGGGCAACTATTCCCAGTCATAAAATTCCCTCATAGAGTACACTTACACCAAAATACAGATGCAGAAAGTTCAGCGGGTCAATTCTTTGACCGAAAATGAAACGAGGGGTTAGGATTGTTACTTTGTTAGTGCCAGCTCTATGGGTTAGATCTCTTGCGTTTTCCCATTTGGTTAAAAGAAGATTAGGAAGATAGTATTGTGTGAGAAGCAAGACCCATTTGATAGTGGTGAATGTTGTTGTTAAGGTGTCATTCATAATGCATTTAATGTCATGGGGATTTGGAGCATGTCGTGGCATCGATCATTTTTTGTACAGTATCCTTTCATGATACATGGTACCAAGTGAAATAAGCCCAAAAAATCCTTGTATCCAAAAGGAGTTACCCACAGGAAGTAACATTACAAATTACCATATTCTAGATATGTTGTACAAAAGATTTTTAACATGTGGGGCATCTTAGGTTCAAGGCGAATCATTTCAGACGGTAACTACAACACATTCTTTCTGATTGTAGTCATTATTGCTATAGTTGTCCAAGTATGGTAGTCTTTCACTTGGGCATAGATGGAAGTCTCTTTATGCAATCAACCTCCCAATTGTCCTTGCAGCATAAGCAAAAAGCTATGCCTCCTGATAGGAATGTGGCCGACAAGTACTGTCATTTCGGCGTCCAACCCCTACCACGCGTGTAAGCAATTATAGGAAAAACTAAACCTACTTACATGTGTGGTAGGGGTTGGACGCCAAAATGGCAATACTTGTTGGGCACATCCCTATCAGGAGACAAACTTTCTGGTGACGCTGCAAGGATAGTTGGGACATTGATGGCCTAAAAGACTTCCATCTAAGTAAGGACAACCGACTTAGGCAACTATAAACACAATGACTATAGACAGGACGAATGTACCATAGTTACCGTTTGAATTGATTCCCCTCGAGTCTAAGATGCCCTGCATTGTTAAATCTATTGTAAGACATATCGAGCATAGGGCAATTAATAAAGTTACTTCCTGCGGGAAAGTCCTGCTGGACACAAGTATTTTGGGCTTATTCACTAGGTACTATGACCAACGTTGTGAATACCATTCCGTACTGGTAGGTACCTTTTTGGACAGAATCATGTATAGTAGAGGGCTGATTCTGTTCCGTCTAACTTTCTGGCGTTTAGTGCCGGTACCGACGAGTTCCGTCCTTCCTGGAGGTTCCCGGCGGTATGTACCGTGAAGCAACAAAACAAAAAGAAGAAAGATTCAGAGATTGGGGAAATAGAGGAGCTTTGGTTTTGTCTTTCTTCGTCTGATTTTAGACCGGATGTTTGGTAAGGCAGATATCCTTTTTGGGATCTGATTGTGATCAGGATGCATTTTTTAAAAACTAGGGGTGATAAGAATGCATTTGGTCAAAAAGGTTGCAGTTAGGAAGCTTCCCCAAAATACACCTATGCCAACGCCCACACACTCTTCTTGGCAAGTACCTTATGAGAAGAGGGGTGTCAATTCTTCAATGTCTTTCATCAATGCTCCCCGCCAACAACTAGGAGTTGTCTTCATTCTTGTATGCTTAGCTTGTGGAAGAAACAGAAGTGGACTAGAAAATTTGAATCAACAACAAAAAGACAAAGAATGATCTGCTATGTTACCATGACCCTATTAAATAAATTTTGAATCATCTTTGACCTATGTATGTAGCATTTTCGCATTATTCTCTCCTTCCTGTTTGGCTTGTACTCTTTGTGGGAAGATTTTACTCCACTGTACATTTGGGTTTTGTGTATGTATGGATCGGGGATTGTGGGAGAGTAATCTCCTATGTTACCATGACCCTATAGTAAATAAAATTTGAGAGGCTCGATTGTGATTATGTGAAACTGTTTGATCTGATTTCTTGTTTCGTTAAATTGTTTGAACCCTTGACCAAGGCAATGTAGAGGTACTTAGCCCATAAACTTAAGACAAGGGTTTGAAATCCCATGTTCGTGTGATATCAAATATTAGACGTATAAAGAAGTTCTGCTGGGCAATTACTTTTCACATGTTGAAGAACTAACTGAGGCTTGTAGATTTATTCGTAGAGGATTTTACATAACACGTCAGGTCACTTGTATAAGAAAGATAGATCAGTTGTCTCCCTCATTTGGCAAGTCGTCGTTAGAAAGAGTCATCCTTTTTTGAAAGCCAATACACAACAAAATCCATTATCGATTAATTTTACTTGGGGAAATCCCTGCACCAGTTCCTCGCGCATTGCACATGCTCTATTCCTAGTAGATAGAAAAGATATATGGACATATAAATATATATATAAATGGGCACACGTGTGTGAACGTACACAATAGTTTTTAGGTCGAATCAGAATAAAAACAGGTAAAAAACCAATAGATTTACTACAACCCGATTAAATCATTATAGATAGGAAAAGTTACCTTGCTAAGATGGAAAAAATTTGGCGTCAAAAAAGTGCTTTTGTGCAGCGGCAGTAACCAATAGTTTCCCGATATACAAAACCTGTATAAAATACAGCAGCAAAATTATTGGTATTAGGAAGACAAATAAAGCACTTAATCGTATGTTTTGAGAACAAATTAAGAACAAGAGGAATAACAAAGCTCTATCGCGTTTCTGACCAGTGGGAAGGCAAAGGACTTTCGCTTGTTTTTCTCTGTATCAACAGCCTATAGTTTGATATTTATATAGAGGACTTATAGGAAAGTTAGTTTGTTTGGGATTAAAGATTCTATCATTACGGCGAAATACAAGGTGACCAAGTCTATCGCACTTTGTTACACTTATCCCATATTATCAAACAATGAGTTGATAAACCAGAATTCGAATTTCAATATACCTATCGAACTTATTTTCTGGCCTATAAAATTAATGGTTCAGATTCATACATTAAATGCACGGTGGGTCCACAATGTCATGGTGAAAATCCTACGATTTCCACCGCCTATGGACATCATATATATGATACTTCGTATGTAACGATTGTGAATATTGAGTTTTGTAGTTGTGACTTGAATTATTACTCAATTTGGAGGGTCACCTAGAGTTCGGGTGTGTTAGGTCACCCTTTAAAGTTGCAGTTCAAATACTTTGAAAAACAACGTTACCTCTTTTTTAATTAATTTTTTGAGCAAATTCTCCCATCTTAGGGTTTGCAGAAACAAAGATGGACTCAGGAATTTACTTTACTGTCACGAGTAGGAAAAGTGTTAGGGACCTCATCGTCCTTTAATTTCTTTACCCATTTCTCAATTTTGACCTTTTTTTAATTAATTACCATTGGTGAAATTAATGAAATTGAAATGCTTCAAATGCTGAGGCTATTGAGATTTGAGAGCAAGATATGATACTAAACCAATCTTCAAGACGTACGAGAAATTAAAAACCCCTCTCTGAGAAAAAAACCTAGTTGCCTTTCTTCCTTTCCCTCCCTCGCCCTATGGTTTTCCCCACTCTTATACTACAACGGAGGGGAGGGTTATGTTTTTCTTCTCTTAGTGATGGATTTTACCTTTTAATAACTTCTCCCTTTTAGTGAGGGTTTTCTTTCTCGATCTCATATTTGATTTTTTTGTGTGTGTGTGTGTGTGTGTTAATCTCCTTGTTTCCTTTCTCTTGGCTTCCATTCATCATTGACCCCTCCTCCCTCGCTCCTCCTCCGTTGTCACCAAAGCATGGTCGCTGGTGGATCGACGTTTATGGTGTTGGTTTTGGGTAGCATCTTGAAGTCATTGGAGATCCATGATGAATGGTCGTGGTCGCAGTGGTTCTACCCGTGACGGATTAGGATGGTTTGTCATGTTATGGGAATTTTCTTTGTTTTTCTTTTTTGATTGGATTTCCATCAAAGCTTATGGTGAAGTGTTTCGTTTTGGCTTTTGTATGGGGCGTAGCCATTGGCGGCTAAGTCCCCACCGTCGTGGTTTCCTTGGTTCCTTTCTAGGGACAAGTCTTCTGCTTGAGGTATTTTGATTGGATTAATAATATCATCTGTTATGGTTTTGAAAAAAACAACGTTACTACTGAGAGCATGAGGAGTGATAGCGGGGACCATTAATTCTCACGCCATGTTTTTTTTTTTTTTTTTGGGAAAACGTCAAGCTATTTTAAGAACGACTAAGACATATCCTTGAATAGAACAGACTCTAATTTGGGGGAAATACAACCCATTGAAAGAAACCAACTCCAATCTAAACAAGTAGTAGCTATCGAATGCGCTGCTTTGTTACTTTCTCTTCTGGACCATCTAAAAGACCATTGCCTGCCCAGGATCTGATATCTTCCACCATAGCCGCTATTTCCCAAGGACACTTCAATGTTGCATCAACGACATAATTCACCAAATTTTTACAGTCCGATTCAAATATGACCCAATCAATGTCTCTCTTCCGCCATGGCGCAAGCTATACGATGGGCCCAAGCCTCGATTGCTAGCGCTGATGAAACCATCACCTTACCATAACGCCACCATTGAGCCGATCCACCACTATCTCTAATGATAACGCCAAAGGCAGCCAAGCCGCGGGAGGAATTCAAAGCTCCAATAGATTTGATCTTTATACAAGAATGGGGTGGGGGTTCCCACTTCAAATCCCCAACCCGTCTTGAGGGAACTATGCCAGCTCCCGCACAAACGGCAGGAAGATAGTCCCTATTGGCCATGAAAACTTGCTCGATCACCTCCTCCGGATTAAGAAGCTTGTTGTTGAACAGCAGAAAGATAGTCCCAATTACCCTGTGATTGAAATTCAATTTCTCATTGAATGTTAAATAAAATTGCTCCGCTGAAATGTAAATAGCACAATTGAATATCCCATGAATTAGATGTCAGTTGCACGTTTGGATATTGTTCAACTTCAATTTGAAAATGCAACACTTAGGGGTGCTTGCCTATGTGACGTGCTTGTGATGCTCTCGACTAGTTCTAAATGACGTCCGATCGGAGCCATAAGACCGTCGAATTTTTTCTTTTCACTTAAATTTCATGATGATGACGTCGGCATTATTTTTGCGTGCACGAATGGTAAGTTGCTCCAAGAAAAATCTTTGGGTGGTCTTCGGACCTCACTCTAAGCCCACAATGATAATTCAATTGTTCATTTACTAGATCTTGCAGAGAAAATTGTTTACACTAAGTGATAAGATTTGCATTCTTTGCCCGAGACGCGTTGTTTCTGATGCACCTATACATGACAGCAGATGTTGATGCGGAATTGGACTAAGATTCATGTGGAACATGGCAACTATTTTCCTTCCATTATGTTTCAGGAGATGTTCCATAAGGATCTGATGATATGCTTTCTATGTAGCGATAGGTATGCATGTGATCTCACTGTCCATAACTTTACATTGTCCTCAGCAGTACATTTTACTGTCCGTTACTAGGTTGTCAATAAGCTTGAAAAGTGTTTGATATATATGAAAATCGATTGCAACGTGCTCAAAAACTTACCGTTGCTCTTATTGGAAGATGCGTCATCCGTGTTCTACTACTGCAAAAGCTTGCATCCCCCCACGCTTCCTTCTCATCCATGTGGGTTGGTTCTCAGCTGAAAAAGAAGAGACAAACCGTCGTGGCATACAACCAAAGTGAAAGGCCGTTAAACTAAAAATTCTTGCCTTATGTGAGGGCAAACAATTTTAAAAAATGTGAATGAGGGCATTTTTTGTCACTTACAAACTAATATTTGACTTTTTAGGAAGTGGAGCATAATTTCCGGGAGTTTGGATAGAAAAAGAAACATTGACAAAATAGTCCAGGTTTAGGGGATGCGAGTATATGATTATGAAATTGAGGGGGGTCTTAAGTACTTTTTGGTTAAAGTATAGGGGGTCAAAGCGAAAATTCCCAATAAAAACTATGTGTGAGGACCGAGTAGAGGGAAAGGAAGCAAGTTCGGAAATCAAAACCCTGACATTGTACCAACAATGCCATCCCTGAAGTTTTGCATTATTCCAACAATGGCTTGCCTAAAGTTCGGTCGGGATATAAAACCATCGGCTCCTTCTTCGTTCCACACGTGCTGCAACTTGGTCTCACAAGTGAGTTTAGGAAGCACAAAATGTTTAGAGAACCAGCAAAGGGCTACTGTTGCTTTATACTCGTTCTTTTGGGGCCATTCAACACAAGCTGGTAGAAGTGATGACTAAAGCAAGGACAAAGTAATATATATCCTCCCTCTGTGCTGTGTGTAAATGGCTAAATGCAGACACGACTTCCGAGAGAGAAGAAGGTTGTATTTCTCTGTCCTTGCTTTAGTCATCATCACCACCCGTGATGGCTCCAAAAGATGAGTATAAAGCAACAGGAGGCCTTTGATTTTTCTCTAAACAGATTTGCTTCATTAACTCACTATGAGACAAGATGCAGCATGCAGAAGAATAAGGAACTAATGGTTGTATTAGCCGCCTGGCCAAACTTTAGGCTTGTAGGAACAATGCCAAACTTAAGGGGAGGTCTTGCAGGAACAATGCTGGTATTCTCAACTCCGAAATTGCTTTTTCCCTCTCTTCTCACTCCCAAATCTCTTTTGCTTTAGAAAGTGGGAAATGACTACAATACACATCCATTAAAAGTGTGTACCATATGCAACTATTGTATGGTCCAGATTGTGCGACCTCATTGGCAATCGTAACATTGTTTAGTTTTTCGTAACTTTTTAGCAATATGATTCGTAACATTTTGGTGTGTCTTGTAACTTTTATAAAAAAATCGTAACTTTTATAAAAAATATCATAACTTTATACACACTTAAATAAGGAGCGTGCATTATTTTCCTAGAAAGTGAGCCCATTTTAAAGAGCAGAGAATTTAGAGCCCTGAACTGAAGCATGGAGAAATAGGTGATTAAAAGCCTTGATGGGGTGAAATATGAACAGGGAAAAGATAAAAGCCACCATTCTCAAATGCATCAATCACTTTACATTTTGAGAAATCGGGAATACATTATTTTTAGAATTCTTAAGCTCTTATTTTTTCTACTCCGTCCCTAAACTAAAAAACCCACCTATTTCGTTCCTAAACTTATTCCAACCAATTTGGACCAATTAGTAAAGGATGATATTCTTTTGGACGAAAAACACATCATGAGCCATCCACGTGCGATGATATCCCAAACTTCAGGGGAGAGTAGGACTGTAAATGAGTTGAGCAGTTCGTGAACTATTCGAGACTTGACTCGGTAAAGGTTTGTTCGAGTTCGATTCGGATACTAAATGACCTGAACCTCAATTTTAGACTCATTTAATAAATGAACCGAACTTGAACTTGACAATATTAGGCTAGACTAGGCTCGCGAACTTTGGAATATATGTATATCTCATAATAATTTCCTATATAATCTTGGATATGTATAAACTCTCACATACATATAGTGAAAATTTTATAACTTAATTGTACATGTATAAACTTATAAACGTGTATAACCTGTGTGTTTTTATAATTTTTTGTATGTATGAACTTATTTTGTGTATGAAATAAAAAAATTATTTGATGTTTTAGACTTGTATGAGAGCATAAATATTTACTATTTTTGACTCGTTAAGGCTCGTGAATAAGTTCAAATTCGAGTTCGACTCAAACCTAGGCAAGCTCGGCTCGAGCTTGGCTCATCAAATTTTCATTGAGCTCGAGCTCAGCTCAAGTTCTTTTTAAAAACTTAATTAACAAACCTGAACATTCTAAAACTCGGCTCGATTCGACTCGTTTACAGCCCGGGGGGAGAGAGAGAGAGAGAGAGAGAGAGAAGATGAAGTGACATTTTTGCCCCTGAAGTTTGGGACAGCATAGCATGTGGGTGGCACATGTTGTGTTTTCCATCCCAAAAGATAACAGACTTTACCAATAGGACCAAAAGGGCTACAATTAATAAGTTTACAAACGAAATAGGTGGCTTTTTTAATTTAGCGACAAAGTAGAAAAAATATCAATAATTTATGGGATAAAAGCAAAAAAAAAAAATCTTATTTTTTCGATCAGCAATCTGGAACACAATATTAATAACTCCCATATTAAATTACATCCACATTTAATGCGCACGACGCTATTGATCTCTTAAAATTACTTAATATTAAGAAATATTAATAACTCCCATATTAAAAAATATGTTTTCTTAAAAAATAATTATAAGTAATATTAATAACTTATATGTTTTCCATCCCAAAAGATAACAGACTCCAAAAAATAATTTAAGAAATATTAATAACTCCCATATTAAAAAAAACCATTTTTGTTTGTGCCAAAGCTGTAGTGCATAAAAGGCTTATACCTTGCACATGGTACAAGGTCTTTAAGCACTATAATTTTGGCACAAACAAAAACGGTTTTGGCATTACCACTGCCTTGTTTGTGCCAAAACTGTAGTGCATAAAAGGCTTGTACCTTGCACATGGTACAAGGTTTTTAAGCACTACAATTTTGGCACAAACAAAAACGATTTTGGCATTAGCACCACCCTTAAATATACATCGAATATATAATTGTGAAATATACAAGAGATATATAAGGGTGATGAATTATGACACTATTGATCGCTTTGCTAATAATTCTGGGAAGCAAATAAACCTGTTTGACCTCTTGTGATTGTACCATGTTCATTTTTGTTGATCTATTTGTTGTTTTGGACCCTCGATTCTCTCTTCTTATGCTTCCTATTGGGGCCACTACGGTTATGCCCGATTTTTATCTCCAGGACTCCAGAATTAGTCTAGATCCGCGTAAGCTGGCCCAGACATCCAATTATCAAAAAAAAAAAAAAAGGTGCTTCCTATTTTCCAGCCCCTCTATTTACCAGTAACTTTAGTTGAACTACAGAAAATTTTGATATAGAAACAGGCGGCGTTAGACAAAATATATGCAATAAGAATTTCTGATAGACTAATTAATTTCAAATAAGATTCATCAGCCAAATCCAAAAAAAAAATTAATAGACAAGAAAGGTTTAGAAAAGCCTGTGGATAGAGCCGATGCACGCGAAATGATGTCCGGACGAACCACCCCTTGCAGCGAGTTGGATGGTACTCTTTCTCCAAAAGAAAACGACCTTGGAGCTTTCTTTCGTGTCACAAAGGAAACTCACGAGCCAATTGTAGCTTTCCGACGACACTCGAAGAATTAATGAAAGTCAATCCTCATTTACAGAATGAAATAAGAAAACATAAACAGATTTTTGAGAATGTCTACATCATCCAAGGAAGAGGAAGTTATGGTTAAGTAACATTCCAGTAAAATCAGTGTTCTGTTGGTTTTCCCCTGTTTTGCCGCATAGGTAAATGATATAGATATAGGAATAATGACGCAAGTTAGTTTGCCATTCCTCTACTTTTTAGGAGAGAGACGAGGAGACCAAGTCTAGGTGATTAATCTCAATAGAATCCACGTGTGTTTTGGGAAAAACTTGGGTGTTGGACAGATACTACGTGACAGTACCCGTCGCACATCTCAGCTGTTCAGAACACTTTTGAACGGTCTAGGTTTTAAATGAATTCTTATCGCTTATCAGTAAGAGTTTGTTTTAATCCAGACCATCCAAAGCATTTTTGGACGGCTGTGATGGAGCTCTGCGAGTACTACGTCAAGCACCACGCGATACCTATTTGCACCCAAAATTTTCACGTGATTTGGAACTCATTATGGCTGTAGCTTTTGTGCTTGTTTCCTCGGACTCCAGTTTTACTAGACGGCGCAAGTGCATTTCCAGGTGATAATTATTACCACCTCCGTCCCAGACCTATAGTTTGTCCAGTCTCCAAAACGAGAACTTAATAATCGTAATATTGTTTTTCCAAGAAAAAATTCAAACTATTTTTATAAATTAGAACAACTCATTAATATCTAGTAGTAAACTGTTGAACTTTTTTTTGAAGTTTAATTGAAAGTTTTGTAGGAGTACTTATTTTTAAGAGGTTTTGCGAACCGGACAGACATTTTGAAACGGTGGGAGTACTACTTTTCCCATTTATTCAGTAACATAACACCAGCTCAAAAAACTGCAATAGCACTCGTGCGTCAAATAATCTCCTAATTAGCCAACAGAGAACACAGATGAGCTCTGCCATTTCTTGGGCAACAATCAGAATCCTCGGAGAGCACAGTTCAAAAACAAATGGGCCAAAAAAGAAAGAAAAGCATGTCATATTACACCAATATACCGTGACAGAAAAGTTCAACTGGTTAATTCTTAGTGTTTATCTTTGGCTTACATACAACTTGTTATTCCAAACAATGACCATCAGTAAAAATGGATCGGAATTCGAGCAGTATGTCGGGAGCATAAAAGATACCAGAGGGCATTCACATTTTCGTCAATTTTCTCAAGCTGGAAAACCGAAAACCTTTTCCTAGATAAAAACTGGATGCAGCAGCTCTTAACAGCAATCACAAGTAGCTTTTAATCACTGCAATGTCAAAAGCGCAAAAGTTTGAGGGGTGGCCCTACGTATTACACCACAAGATTCTCAAACTCAGCCGGTCACTTTGCCTCGGCATCTGAAAGCAGTGCAGCATAAACATCAAAGTACTATCGTAAGCATGGAGGCAAATAATGATGAAAACACTAGCAACGATGAGTTGAAAGCCGAGAGAGAGATTCAAAGAGTAGAATAGACGATGTCATGAGAATCCTTCACCACAGAAGGCAATCAAATATTTGTCAACAGTAACACATATTTCAAGATAAACTATGCAACTCTACGCTTAGTTACAGCCTTATAGGTGGACAACACGGTTTTGAGGCTGAATAAATCAGGCAATTTACTGCAAGTGACAATTCAAAGTGCTTAAAGAAGAAAGTGCAATAGCCAAATCCTTAGAAAAAGGCCATGCAAAGCCTCACAAATCACAGAAGGCAATCAGGCTGAATAAGTCAGGTTTCTCTCTTCTTCTTTTTTCAGTTCAAAAGGAAGTGTGGGGGGGATGCAGGTTTGCAGTAGTAGGACTTGTGAAAATATTCGATTTAAAGAACTTACCATTGCCCTCGTTGGAAGATGCATCATCCTGGCTCTGCGGGACATTTTGTTCCAAAAACAGCTGAACCGTTTTCCAATAGTGATCACCACCAGCCAGCCATGTGTCCATATGCATGCCAGTTGGAAACTCCACAAAGGTACAACGCCTGTTATGTGCAGCTGCTTTCGCATACAGCATTTGCATGTGAACTGGAGGAACCATTTCATCTTGCAATCCAGAGAGGAAAAGGATTGGCTGTTTGATCTGCAGACAGCACGGGTAAACAATGGTGTGATGCACAAAAGACATGAGCATAGAAGAAGGCAAAACAGGTCTACGATGGTGAAAGACCATCAAAGTAAAACATCTCACTTTTAGATATACCATCAAGGCGCCGAGGCAAATTTTTAAGCGGAGAAATAGGAGTCTTAGTATACCATAGAAATGAAATCACCTTCAGATGTACTACAGAGGCAAACGTTTTAGCGAAAAAATAAGATTCTTAAAATCCAATCAAAGAGTAGATTACAAATCTCGGCACAGGTTTCTAGGATCGGATCAGGCATTCAGTTTATCTTAGAACACATAAATATTACTACATCAATCTACAAATAGCACCATGCATGCAATAACAATATGTAAATTAAGATCACCAGTGACAATCATAGAGCAGGATAACTAAAGTTTCGAGAACAAAAAGAATAAATGCTCTTTACTATAGTGGTCGCTTTTCATTCCGGTACTGTACACGGTTTCAGAAATGCCAATGCAATACAATCGAAAAGGCTTACAAGATTACAGCAAGAGCATTACCGACTAGTTGCTCACCTGGCCAATGATGTCAATCGTACTCCATGGGGAGCGGACAACGAAATTAAGAACCTTGGGACTTTTTGAGCCACTACCTCCAATAAACCATTTCAGAAAGGGCAGAAGAACTCCAGCCATGTCCATAATAGATGTGAAAGTGTTCTCTAATATCAGTGCAGCAACCTGCCAAAAGATTTAGTAGACCGGTTAGACAATCATAAAAAAGATTTACCTCATGGAAACAGACAAGAAAGCATCGACAAAGAAATGAAATCCGTGGCTGAAAAAACTGATAGTGTTCTGTTCGAGCCACTTTCATGGTGATATGATGGAGACCCAGATTACAAATGTATATTTATTGAACAAAAGGCAACACATTTCCTAGCGAGAGCATACTACATATGGTTCGAACATATCTACCAACTAATTCTCAAGAGAAAAAATAGGTACAACTTCTTGACCACAGGAGAACTAGGAGGAAAAAGAATGTAACTAACTGCTTCATCAACTAAGAACTTGGAGGAACTCAAATACATGCAGTCATCACAATATCTGTGGCATAGGCAACGCTTGTATTATTGCTAAATGGCATCTGCGAACAATAAGATATTTCAATAGTTCAAGGCAGGAATAAAGCATGGAGTTACCACACGTTGAAAGGTACCATGTGCTCCCCAGCACTGAGGCAGAGGTTTTATTCAGGGATTCACATTCTCTACAAAAAGTGGGAGTAGGGATGCCGGATGCCTACTAAAAACCTCAACATAGACCCCATTGTATGTGGGAGCCTCCTGCATTAGTGTTGTATCACCAATTGTCCCCGAAACTGAAAAAGCGAGGACAGAGGTCCAACAACATATCTCAAGCTATTGGTACAAGGCTACTAGCCTTCTGGAGTTTGTGACATAGACGGTTTCACTTCTGTCCCTAGAATTGATCAAACATCCAGAAGAAACTAATTGAAGGAAAATTACATCATCAAACAAGAATGTGAAACCATTCACCATTGGAATGACAAATCAAAGCAAAAAAAAAAAAAAAAAGTTTGAGAGGACAGTCACATCTGGCTTCAATATGCCCCTGAAAGTTGTTACGACTGCTATTCAACATTAGTATCTACACCCAATGATGTTCGGTCAATATGCATAATTACAATCTTCAAAATTTTGAAATACAATAAGACTAAAGTCTTTGCATAGTTGGCAGCAAGATGTAGCTGCACGCTTTGCGAGCCAATTTGACCTTTCCTTGAAGGAATATATAACAGAATGAGCTGCTGCTCATGTTAATATACCAAAACAGCGGTAGTAACAAGAAGTTATTCACGGAACTCCCGAAATATAACAATGCATTGAAGACCAACACATGCTAGCTAATGTGTCCAATTATCCGTCCATTAATGTCTCAACTAGCAGTCATCTGTCGTTCAATAGTTTATCCATCCACCCAGAATATCACAGTTATTATTTCACGAGTAACTCTGAGAACGTAAAGCTCATAGTTTTCATTTAACAAAATATTTACTTGGTTGAACCGTAATAGCAATAAGAGAAAATTTAGGTTTGGCAACTCAGTCCAAAATTTATATAAAAAAAAAAAAAAAGAAGTTGTCAGAGACATACCTTATCAGGGTTGTTTTTGGTAAGCACAGCCCCCACAGCACCCCCCAGTGACCTTCCAAAAACAACTATTCTAGAAGTGTCAATATCAGTCCTCTGAACCAGATGATCCAATGCAGCCTAATAAAAAAGAAAAGGCAAACATATCCGCCAAGATATGAGAGAAATCTAAATGTCGGAAGAACACAATATTGGATGACAATGCGTACTGCAAAACGAACCTGAGCGTCCCTTGTGATACCATGTTGAGAAGGGTAGCCATCACTAGCTCCATAACTGTTTTCCAGAGAACAATGTGAACAAGTTTCCATTCAGGATGACCAACATACAGATATTTCAATAGAATTGCTGCTGTTAGAATCATATATAATAATATAAGGACTAAAAACTTGTGATCAAAATGCAACCAGTGCATACCCCCTGTAGGAAAGCATGAAGACATTACATTGCATTCTCTGTATCATTATGCGAACCATTTCAAGGCGATGTGCAATATCTAGAGGAAACAAGTGAAGGCCTCCAACAAGAATAGGACCCATCAAACTTCAAGAGCCCAGAAAACTGCGTAACTATTAAAAAGATGCAACACAAGCATATCTTATGGAATACAACAACAAAAGGATACTGCCAGCATTTTCTTGGAAAAACAGAATGGTTGGACCTGCAAAAAAACATGCACTACTTTCTGTTAAACTATTACTAGAAGTCACTACATTATTTGCAAAAGGTGCAAAGAGAAAGCTACAGAAACAACACATGGGAAATGACTAGCACACAGCTATCATTGCTGTGATGGACTAATATACAGGTAGTGCCAATATCTTCACTCCAGCTTTCCCTGGGCCACATAGACCACGTTGTACATGTATTGCAAATGACTTCCCGGGCTTAACAGGTCGTATGAAAACTATGCTTCCATAGAACTAGTGGTATCTTAAAATCAAACACAAAAAACCCCTATTCTACAAAAAATCACTTCCGATGGAGCTTCAGAATCTGAACGAACAATTCAGTCCAATTCCACTGACCGCAACAAACCCATGAACAATGAGCCCAAAGAATGTAACCCACTCAAAACAGAAAACAAACCCTAGGCCTAAAGCACCAAATTGCTTCCTCTAAATTGAACTCTTTATTTGCAACTTCACTGACCACAATAAGCTCATGAACAATGAGCCCTAAGTCCACAACTAACCAAACACACAACAAACACTATTCCACCTAAAATTGCTTCTACCGCCACTGCAGAAACTAAAATTCAACTCTAATTTCCAGTTTCACTGAAAAAAACAAGCTCACGAGCACTGATCCCTAAGTACACAATGAACCACACAGTTAAAAAAAACCCTAATTCACCACAAATCGCTTGCGACCTCAGAATCTAAATTGCACTCATTTCCAATTTCATTGACCTCAACGAAGACTATAAACCGTAATTCACTGATACTAACATGACTTTATAAAAAAAAAAGTTTAAACCTAAACTGGATCGGTACAAATGAAGTAACAACAAAGCTCTTCGTTTGCAACTTCACTGACCACAACTAGGTCATGAACACTGAGCACCTACGTCCACAACGAACCAAACAGAAGAAAGCCCTATTCCACCAAAAACTGCTTCTACCGCCACTATAATACTAAATAATTGTACCCATGTAATCCCCAATAGATTCTACCCACACTGTAGAAACCAATTGAATTCCTAATTTTCAATTTCACAGACCACAACAAGCACATGAACACTGATCCCTAAGTCCACAACCAACCTAATAGAAAACAAACCCAATTCACCACAAATCCCTTACGACCTAAGTCCACAACCAACCTAGAGAAAACAAACCCTAATTCACCACAAATCCCTTATGACCTCATAATCTAACTTACTTTGTTCCCAATTCCACTAACCTCAACTAGATGATAAATCCTAGTTCACTGACACTAATGCGAGTTTACACTGCCAAAGAACTGCTTCATCGAAATTGAACTCTTCATTTGCAACTTCACTGACCACAACAAGCTCGTGAACAGTGAGCCCTAAGTCCACAACTGACCAAACACAAAATAACCCCGATTCAACCTAAAACCGCTCCAACCGCCACTGAAGAAATTAAATCACAGACCACAACAAGCTCAAGAACACTGATCCCAAATTTCACATAACAATACAGCTAAAAAACCCAAATTCCCCACAAATCGCTTGTGACTGTATCCCAATTTCACTGAGCTCAACGAATCAAACAGAACATAAACCCTAATACACTGATGCTAACGCAACTACAATACAAATTATTAAAAAAAAAAAGCTTTAACCGAAAATGGATCGCTACATATACAGTATATAGACAATTATGTACATACATACCTTGGCATTCGGGGAAGAGCTTGATGAACCAAGCGTGAAGGCGGACACCGTCCGAAGATCTGAGCCACACGTCTTCGTAGATGAGGCGGAGACGAGCGGGGGTGATTGGATACGACTTCGTGAGACCAGGCAACACCGGCACGTAGACTAACCGCTCCTGGAACGCCACCAGTAAGGCTATTCCGGCCACCACTATGCCTCCCACTCCGTACAGAAACACGTTCACGTACGACACCATTTCTCCAATCTCAAACTCTCCACTCTCTCTCTCCTCTCTCTCTCTCTCTCTTTAGGAATGCATCGATGGCGATACGTTTACTCGGGAAGGAATAAAGAAGGTGAAGAGAAATCTCTGGTTGGAAAATTCAATTCGGGCGAAGAGTGAAGGAGGGGAGAAGCTGTTAATTTGGGGCATTTTTGGGGCAAAACGGGGTCGTCTTGTGAGATTCACGCTTGGAAAGTGATATAACAGTTGTTTTTTCCTACCTTTTTTTCCCCCTCTTTGTTTCTGTTGACAATAATTTTCTTAATACAAAGTATTATGGAGTGATGATTGAACCAAGAGGACATGTGAAAATCCCCACCTGTTATACTGTCGCGATTTTGCATCCTACTTTTTTTTTGGTTTTTTTTATAACTATATGTCTGGGTTAGTTTTTACGCACTTCGACTAATTTTGGGAGAATAATCTCATCGTCCATTAGCGGAAGGCCTATTTAAAGGCAGAGCAAAGCTCTCTATATGGACTAGTTCCAAAAGAATTGATAGCACCTGCGAAGTATCGAATCTAAGACCTTAGCAGGGAGCAAATTCTTAAGTCTCAAGTCTTGACCACTAATTAAGCCAATCTATTGGGGTTGATTTTGAATCCTACTTACAGGTTGTCTTTGCGATTCAGATGATGTGTTTTGGATTTTATCTGTTCAGCTTGCATATTGGTAGAGTTGTGGTAGCAAACTACCCTCTTAGGGTAGGGGACTCTAAAAGAATGCCCAATTAAGCTTAACTCGTTTAATAGGTGGTACTAGCTTAACAAGATGAACATGCTATGGCGGTTGGGAGTAGTGGGCCTATGACTCTAGTCTCTACTCCCAACATTTTACATAGCAAGCAACAAAAATCAATTTATTATGGCCCGGTTCCTCTTATCGATTTTTTGTTCAAAAAATCTCTCTTCACATTTTTTTTTTTTAACTCAAAAGAAGACTGATTTTATTCCATAAATAAGGGGCTAGAGCCCGAACATCAACCAAAGCTAGGTCGGATAGCCATGAGGGAAAATCTCTCTACAGCTCTCCTTCCTAACATCTATTAGGGAGTGTTTATTTACTGAATGAGCTACCCACACTCACGAAAAACATGAGTAAAAGAACATAATTGAAAGTGAGGCGCAAGTTTAAACAATCCGAAACAATTGAGTCAAAGTCAAAATAGGTCTTGCTTCGAGTGACAACTTGGACAACTTGTAGAGCATCATAACCCTAAGGGGTTGGCAAAGTGGTCTTGTCTTAGGACTTAGCGGTTTGCTCCCACCTAAAGTCTCAGGTTTGATTTCCCTTGCTAGAAACTCTTGAGGCCATTGGGTTATGCTCGGTCGTCAACTCCAAACCACGAAATCAGTCGAGGTGAGCGCAAGCTGGCCCAAAACATCCGGTTATCAAAAAAAACTTATAGAGCCTCACCTTCAACTATAATCCAAGAAAAATTCCATTCCATGGCCCTCTGTAGAGCAAGGCGAAAACTCATAACCTCAACAATGCGTGTGGGACGAAAGTGAGAAGAATTCCATGGTTGTCCCAACTACTAAGTCTTTCTTCACATCAAAGCCTCAAAAGTCCAAAAAGTAACACTAAGAGGAAGAATCTTATTTTTTCTTTTCTTTTTTTACAACTAAAAGAAAAATAAACTACAAAAAACACTCCTGAATTTAGAAATTTTGTCACATCTAGTTCTACAAGCATATACAGTCATTCACTAATTACCCAAAAAAATTACAGTGCCACACTCTTTTTTGGAACAGCAAAAAAAAATTATTATTCTTTGAAATTCTTACAAAAACTAACAGGAACAAGGAGAACAACATCGTATTCCTGAATAAAATTAAGAACAACCATGTGCTCACTCCAATACCCAAGCCCAAGGTTAGCAAGAAGCCAAACAAGGGAACCCAATGGGCCAAGCCCACACCTAAATGGCCAAGTCTGAAACACCTGAAAGCCCAAAAATAAAAAAACCTCTAAACAACAGCACAGCCACCACAGACAAACACCCACTACCTCCCCATCCACCGTTCGCAGCAAAAGCACCAACGACCACCACACGCCGCCAATAGATCACCACATAGCCGATAAGCAAAACCGAAAGCACCCAAAAGTCTAGCGGTGTTTCACTATATATCCATGGACAAATATAGAATGGGAGAAAAAACATTTAGTAAACAAAATCATGAGGTTAAATATCAATTTTTAAGTACGGGTTCCCTCATTCCCCTCCCTCCTCGTGCATGGATCTCTCAGGTTCGAATCCCTCCCATGTCATTGCTGAGACTTGTGTGGATTTGCTTGTAAGGTCTTTGACCAACTAGTCGCCTATGTGGTGCTGTGGTGACGGCTTGTCTTATTCGAACAATAGCTATGTCTAAACCGGATATTTAATGGGTAGGGAACCCAAATGGTCACTCCTATGGGGGGTTGCTACCAGTGGCAAGGGGGCCGACTTAATAGATATATCTTTATCCAAGTATATACTTATGATATGGATTTGCTTTTCAATATAATTTACTTGTGCATTGAAAATATTCTAGCCTAACGTATTAAAAGTACCTGAATTGTTTTGTTTTATTTCTTTAGGCTACAACAATACTTATATGCTTGTTTTCCAAATCATGAAAGAAAGAAAAGCAAGTGATTTCCACACCCTTTTTTGATAAACACACTCCAATTTTTGTTTTTAAAGGAACTTTTATGTGAAAATTTCACTAAAAGACAAAAAAGGGGTTGTGTTTATATATATATAAAAGTAGGTGTGAAAATCATTGATAAAGATATAAAATTACCTAGATTTTTAGTAAATAAAATCAAAATTATTACGATCATGAGTAGATATTACAATAATAGGAGTATCAATTATTTCAACAAAATTAGTATTAAATTAATAATTTTTTTCAAAACCCAGGGAGGCCGGGGCACCCCCAGCCCCAACATGATGCTGCTCTTGGTTGCTATGTTGGTCGCCCCTTCCCACCCTTTTTGCTATTTAAAAAAAAAAGTATAGGTTCCCTCTAATACATGCAAGTAGGAGTACAATTATTTTAGTAAAAAAAAAAAACTACGGGTAAACAAAGACTACCTTGTGTGGGGCCCATTTTGAGATCCCACACAAATGACCACGATTAGTTCTTTAATTTGGTGAGAAAAATTCAAAAAAATTATGAACGAAAGTACTTTATGTTTTTATCCAAAAATTGCACGTCTTCTAGTGAAATTCACGAGCTTCGAGCTAAATTCACGGTTCTCTAGAGTTTAGTTGATCCAAGTAGGCTTTTTTTTTAAAAGATATAGTCAAGATAACCACATCTTATGAGTCTAGATAACCACCTCTTGTCAGTCCAAATAACCACATCTGATCCCAAGTAGGCTTTAAAAAAAGGATCTAGTATAGATAACCACATCTTGTGAGTTCCGATAACCACCTCTTGTGATTCCATATACGGTTATTTGCACCATCAACTTTTCCGGCGAAGTTCATTTTTCCGGTGACTTTCCCAGCGCCAACAAATCTTTCCGACGAACTTTTCAGTGACTTTTCTGGCGAGAAGTACATTATGTATTAAATTTAATGTGATGGTATATTTATCTATAAAAAAATGGAGATTAGACCTTACACTTAAGAAAATGCAAAAAAGTGGATTAGAAGGGTTATGGAAATATGAGGACATGAGGTGGACTAGACATGTTATAAAGAGCTATAATTGACCTTAGAGCAATTCTTATACTCCTAAAAAATAATATTTTACACAAATTAAACGAATCCAAATATTAGCGTTCGCAAATGAATCCCTAACAAAGTGATGTACATTTTGCTGTAAATGTTGTACCGAGAGTTGGGCTGGGGTTCCAGTGGTTTTTAAAATCTTCCAAACCGAACCGAACCGGCTAAGTTTAAAAACTGAAAATAAAAACCGGTTCGGTTCAGTTCTCCGGTTCGGTTCGGTTCTTTGTTTTTTTTTTTTTTCAGCCCTAGTTCTCACTAATACATGGAGATGCAGGTATACATTTCTTTCCCTTGGGCATTTCCCAAAGCAAGAAAATATAGGAGTAATCAAGTTTTATTGGGCTTTGTAAACTTAGTTTTGACCTCTTTAATTGTCAAGGTTGTCAGCGTCGTAATTGGCCTAGAACTCTGGGTCATAAAACCAAAGGAATCCTATTCTCTCCCATAGGCCCCCCCGGGCCAGGCCCAAAAGGTATCTTTCTCAATTTTCCTTTCCGCAAAAACTCAAAGACAATGAACCCGCCAAGGCACCAAGTTGAGATTGGGGGACTCTGCTGTTCGTGAGGGACGACAGCTTTGTCAACCTCTAATTTGAACCGTGAATCTCGATAATTAATGATTTAGATTATTTACAGTAAAATTTAGCTAGCATCGCTAAAAGTTTATCTGCGAATCTAAAATTACAGAGATGGATTGCTCAGTTGGATTGACAGGAGCTGCCCGTCCCGCAAGGAAGAGCCTTTTGGTTTGCCAAGTTGCCAACTGCTGTTGCAGCCGGTTTATTTCAAGGACGACAACTCCTTGTCAATCTCTAATTTGAGTCGTTTATCTCGGTAATTAACGATTCAGATTATTACCGGTAACGACGGTAAGGTAAAACAGAGGCGGTTCTAAGAAGAGCCGAGGGTGGTCACTCGAACACCCTGAAAAAAATAATTTTTTTAGAAATAGAAATACATGTAAAAATTTATTTATTTATTAATTTTTGTCATTTTGAACACCTTAATCAAAATATTTGAACACTCTACCCAAAACGTTTGAACACATTACCCAAAAATTTTGAACACCCAATCCTAATGATGGAATTTACCATGTACTATTGGATACTCCATTAGAGAATAATATAAATTGGATATTTGAGAATTTGAGTGTTTCTTTGTCTCAACACATTTAGCTCAAAGAGATAAGAACACTTTTAACTATCTCTCTTTAATCTATTTATACTTATTCCAAATGATTACTCATTCATTATAAAATATAGATCAATAATTTAATATATGCGCGCTATCTTTTTTTGTGAAACACTTTAATATATATGCACAAAGGGTATATAGACACAATAGATGTGGATTATTACATAGACCATTCATATGTTTGATTCTTTTTAAATTTTTGTTTGGTAGTTGGAACCATGGACAAGTTTGTGATAAGAAAATCTAGAATGGTGCAAGAGTCATTTCCTATTGAAACTTTTTTGATGATAGCAACCCCTAAAACTCGTCGAAGCGAAGCGTATTGACTTGGAATTGTTGTTTTTTCGGTAGCATTGTTGTATTAGTAGAATTTTTATTTTTATTTATTTATGTACAGTTATGATTTCTAGAGGACATTGGCTTTGCCCGGTTTATGTGTGTAGCGAGGCGTAAATAGACCCTGGGATTAGTGGCAACAATGTTTTGATTTAACAAAAAAAAAAAGAGTTGGACGCACAAACATCATTTTGCCATCCTTTTTAAATTTCTTGCACAAAGGTGTTAAATGTATTATGCTCTCACAGCTATCGTATGTGACCACACAGTTTTTACAATAATAATATCCAATGCAGGACTCATAAATTGAATGGTTTGGATTAACCGTTGTAAGCCTACAAAAGATCCACGAAGGGCCAAAATTGGATGGGACTGGATGGATTAGGACTAGAGAGTAGTCTTTCCCTGTTGAATGACACCATTTTCTTATACATTTCCTTATATGTGTGAAATGCGGTTTAGAAAGATCAATCACTAGTCTATTCTCGCTCTGTCAGTAATTGCAAGTGAAAGAGGGTAGGATGGAAACAGCCAAATGGGTCATGGCCCAACTCAAGTCTTCTTCTTTTCACAATAAAATTGCTCAATTTAGATTCCTTCCCCTTTACACATGAGTGCGCGCAGGATAGTCCGAACCATCCAGTTATATAAAAAATGATTTCTAGAGGACCGTAGTAGAATTTTTGAACACCCTCAAGAGAATTCGTGGAGCTGCCACTAGTGCAAAAGACTCGTGGATCAAAAAAAAAAAATAGTACAAAGGACACGCCGGTCCTTCCGGGGTAACATCTTGAGCAATCAACCGTAACTTCCAAAGAAAAAAAGGTCAGGACCACAATACAGGGCCCCAAAAACCAAGTCTATGGTCTCTGTCTTCAAGTTAAAACTTCTCTTCTCCTTCATCCACATCATGTTTAGTATCCACAAGTACTTGAAAGGTATAGATGTATGTAAAACAAACTTCCTATTGTAAATTCAAATCTAACACTAATACAAGTTAAAAAATTCTATTCTTCCCAACTGCCGTGTAGTCTGAGTTTGTGGCAACAATGTTTGATTTAACAAAAAAAAAGAAAAGTTGGACGCACGAACATCATTTTGCCATCCTTTTTAAATTTCTTGCACGAAGGTGTTAAAATGTGTTATACTCTCACAGCTATCGTGTTTGACCACACAGTTTTTGTAATAATAATATCCAATGCAGGATTCATAAATTGAATGGTTTGGATTAACCGTTGTAAGCCTACAAAAGATCCACGAAAGCCCAAAATTAGATGGGACTAGATGGATCAGGACTAGAGAGTAGTCTTTCCCTGTCGAATGGCACCATTTTCTCATACCTTTCCTTATGTGTGTGAAATACGGTTTAGAAAGATCAATCACTAGTCTATTCTCTCTCTGTCAGTAAATGCAAGTGGAAGAGGGTGGGATAGAAACAGCCAAACAGGTCATGGCTCAACTCAAGTTTTCGTCTTTTCACAACAAAATTGTTCAATTTAGATTCCTTCCCCTTTACACATGAGTGCACGCAGGATAATCCGGACCATCCAGTTATATAAAAAATTATTTCTAGAGGACCGTAGTAGAATTTCTGAACACCCTCAAGAGAATTCCCGGAGCCGCTACTGCAATTTAGATTTCTTCCCCTTTACACATGAGTACACACAGGATAGTCTGGACCACCCAGTTATATAAAAAATGATTTCTAGAGGACCGTAGTAGAATTTCTGCACTCTCAAGAGAATTCCTGGAGCCGCCACTGAGGTAAAAGTTAACTAGTGTCGCTAAGAGTTCATCTGCAAATCTAAACTATTAATTGTAAAGATGGACGACTCGGATGGATTGACAGGAGCTACCTCAGGTCCGCCAAGTTGGCAACTGCTGTTGCAGCCGGTTTATTTCCAGTAACCGGTGAAAGGAAGCCAGAGTTGCCCCAGTTCTGTTGGAACCATCATAAAAAAAAAGCATAATAAACAATTTCTCACTCTCTCTTCCACTTCAAGCCAAACCACCAACCACATCACAAATTTGGACCCATTCCCAATTCTCAAAACATCCAAATCCATCCAATATATATAACCCGTACGTAATTTTGTTTGTGAATTGTGATTGTTTCCTCTGCAACAAGAAATTCCATCCAATTTGATTCCTTTTTTCCATTTTTGACTTCCTGTGTATTTTGAATTTCAGGAATCTGTGTCTGAGCTTGATTTATGGTAAGGCATTAAAGTGCCCTGGCCAATGGCACTGATGCCTCGTTATCTGCAGTTAATTCCTTGCTCAATCCATCATTTACTCATTTCTGAGGTCCCAATTTCCACATAAATCCATTCATATTTCTACATCAATATATGAACTTGTTTTTTTATTATAATTTCAAGTGTCCGGGCCAGTTTACGCATATCTCGTCGTCTATGACTATATATACATATATATGTGTGTATGACTATGAAAGCACTGGGCTGATTATGCAGGAGTTTCGAAGGAGCTCATAAACTCGTAATCCATCTCTGTATACAGACCTACATACAGAGATTTGTGAACACATTAGGGTTCTTGTGCCGGCTACAGGGGAATTGAGAATGCTGACGTGCATAGCTCGACCGAAGCAAGCCGGCGATGAATCGCTTCATCAACCTGAAGAAGTCGACCGCCATGGCTCCCCTAGTAGCAAGCAAGCCATCAAATCTCTCACTTCTCAGGCAAATCCCTTTCTCTCACTTCTCTATGTTTTGATTCCTTTTTTATACGAAAATTTAAGGAAATGGGAGCAACCTAGGCTGAATCTCAGTGAACCGTGACAGCAAGCTAAAAGTCCTCCATATATGACATTTTTGGATTTTTGAAGCCTGATTCGATTCGGTTTGCATTTTAGTTGAATGTTATGAAAGTAATTTGTGATGTAAGCTTTTTACAAAGCATTGTTATACGTAGCAACCGATGTAACTCTCGTACTTTTTTTGGTTGATTGTTCTTTGCGCGTTGTGTGTTTTGAGGTTTGCGGAATTTCTCAACACTGTGCTTACATTTTGACAGATAAAGGACATGGCATTGAAGGCATCAGGAGCATATCGAACCTGTAATCCTTGTGCTGCCGCGCCACCGATTCAGCACCAAAACAGCAAGGGCTCCGCCGAGTCGGACTCGTCGGAGAGATTCCGGTGGTCGTACCGCCGAACAGCGAGCTCGAATTCGAGCTCGTCGAGGCAGTGGGGGAAGGAGTTGGAGGCGAGGCTGAAGGGAATATCGAGCGGCGAAGGGACGCCGGCGTCGGCGAGTGGGCGCCGAGTCGACCCGATCGTGTTCGTGGAGGAGAACGAGCCCAAGGAGTGGGTCGCCCAGGTGGAGCCAGGAGTTCTCATCACGTTCGTTTCGATGCCACGTGGCGGAAACGATCTCAAGCGCATTCGGTTTAGGTAAGTGATTTGGGTTTTTTGACGGTCCTGATATGCTTACGTGTTTTTCAACGCGCGAGTCCTAGAGTATTTTAGGCCTTGTTTGAGTGTAGCTGTCTTTTTAATTTTTTGGTTTTGTATTTATTCAAAAAAAAAAAAATTGAGTTTGTTACCTAACGTTACACTTTTGTGGATTATTGATTTGTCTTCATGAAAGGAACCGAAAAACTAAAAAATTATGAGAATTAAACAAGTTTTTTAGGAAAGATCCAAAAAAAAAAACCCCAAAAAGATAGTTCCAACTATCTTTTTATACTTTTTATTGGATATTTCTCAAAAAAAAATATGGATAATTCTCATGGAAACGAACCAATAATTCACAAAAGTTTGATACAAAACTAACGAACCATAAAAAAAAAAAATTAGATAAAGACAAAATCAAAAATTTAAAAAGACAGTTCCAATGGAACAAGGCCTTAGTAGGTGGGATAAGCTCCTCTACATAAAAAAACTCCTCCATGCCCCTCATACTCTCATCTTGTGAGCCCACACCAGGCTCACTATTATAATCCAAACCATTTGCCTCTTAAAACACACAAAGGAGAACATGTTCTAAAAAAGTCAGGTTGATTGATTGATTGAACATTGATAGATACGTGAAAAAGTTGAATTTTATAATGTAAAGTGAGTGACAAATATGTTTCAAACTTAAACCTTACAATTTACTAAACTTCATGTATATATCGAAATCAGATCAAACTAATTTTTAGCAACCTGTCCTTTTTGGAATGGTTTACAGTATAAATGGTTCAGATTCAGTATGGAGAGGAGCTGATCCCTTATTGGGTTTAATTAGTTTGGCATTTCCTGATAATTTGATTAGTACTATCATCTTTTGTCTTTTTTCCTTAGTGTTTCGAATAAATATTGCTTTAGCTTCATAGCATGATAGCAGTTGATAGGCATGCATTATTATTCCCTGAATATTTTCGATGACTAAAATGCCCCCAGGGCATCTTATTCAAGTGTTTGGATGCTTACATCAATATAAAAAATATTCAAAACATAATTTTATAAAATTACTTTTGGCAGAATCCTTTATCTTGGTTGACAAATTAAGGTAGTTTTAGCGGTGATATTTTTATGATTATGAGCTACTTTTTAAAATAAAAATGTGCTTGTGAAGCATATTTTTTTCTTTACGTGTGTCATTATAGTATATGACATTTTCCACGCGGGAAATTCTGCCATAATTAAAAATGCGCTCTCCTGTTATTAAACATGAATATAAAAATACTTACAGGAAACAATAACCGATAATCTTGCTAAAAAAATTGATACTTTTTAAGTTTGATTTCAAAGTTGTATCTCCCGGTTCACTAGTTAAATTTGGGAATTTGAATCCATGTCTAGGTCCACCTTATGGTAAAAGGTGAAACAGCAAAGTAGGGAATCATAATTTTTAGGAGCTCCACATCCAAACGGAGCCTTAGAAACCTCTCTGTTCATCTCAAAACTTTTCAAGGGCTGGGCGCCTGAGCCATTATGACAAAGAAATCCTTAAGGAAAACTAACTCAATTGCATTTTTGTTTTAGTGGGGTTTGCTTTGATTGTGTTGGTGAATGCTTTTAGCAAGTGTTGCTGTCCTGTCGGGTATTGGTCTCTTGCCATCTTTTTCAATCTCCATCACGCCTAATTCCTTTGTCCCCCTTTTTGACTGTTTGTTTTCATATCAAAAGGACTACATAGTATGCGAATCCACTGTCACTAACAAGGGACAAGGGCCAAGGCTGTGGAGCTTTCACATTATTGTTCTCTAGTCTAAGGTCACCTAGTCATAGCACTGCCTCCAAATTTCTCATATAGTAGGTGTGTGTTGTACGTTTGTCAAAAAGTACAGTAGGTTGGGATTGGGGCATCTGCTGTCCCAAGGGACGGCAGGCGCCGTCATTTTTCACACGGTGGCATTTTGAGGCCATTTTCCTACTGTACGTTTGTCATCAACCTACTGTACGTTTGTCATTAGTACAGTTGATTGATGACAAGGAATTAGCTCCAGTCTATGAACTCGTTTCTAAGTCTTTTTCGGGCCCTTTGATGATCCAAAACAGTATGTATTCTATAGCCGATTCTACAGCCTGTCAAGAACATTAGTTGTGCCAAAAATTAGGTTGATTGAATATCGTTTGATATGATTTTGGAACAAATTTGTTTTAAGATATAACAAGATTAAAACACTGACTTGGAGCCCATTAACCCATTTATATCAAGACAAATTCATTTCGAAATTATATTAATCGTTCTTTGATCAACCTGATTTTTGACGTGGTTTATGTTGAGAATAAGTTCTAAATTGTGGACGGTTTGGATCGTTGAAGTGGGTCCGAAAAGGCCCTCAAAAGGGCTAACTGGATTTTATGTACTTATATGATCCTCTTCTATGACAAAAGGGCCCTTGAAGTGGGAAAAATATTCAATGTCCCTGGGATAAGGTTGAACACAAATCTGGATCACAAAAATTGTGATGTACACATTACATATTTGTGTGGTCCAGATTCGTGTTCAACCTTGCCCTAGGGCATTGAATAACTCGTCCCTGAAATGGAACTTGCGAATTTACTAATTTATAGTCATGTTAAAATAACACGATTATTGTAGTGTTACTATTGCATTTCTATGGTAGGTCCTAGGACCCATGGGAAACAAATATTTCTCATATTCAATTCAAATTTGTATTATTTGTTGCTGAATAATAAAGGACCACCTAGATTCGCATCCTCAGTAACAAGGGACATGGCTATGGACATAGGCTAGCTGTGCAGATATAAGTCAATTCACCGAACTTTAATAAGTTGATAAACTTTATCTTTTTATATGGGGGCTTCGAAAGTTTTTCAACGAATTGGTCTAAATAATTGGCTATGGTTTTGATTGCAACCCCTAATTCACCGAACTTATGGTTGTTTTTCTTCCATTTTCTCCTCTAAGATTCTAAAACTTGTCCCGTTCAAATGGTTAACTTCTCTCGATCGTGCAAAGTTTCCGTGCAAAATTTTTAAACAAAGTTTTACTCCACTAAACCAAAGTTCTTACTCCGCGCCAAAGGCCATGGAGCTTTCACATTTTTGTTCACAAGGATAAAGTAGCACACTTTGAATGTTTTTTATTTGTATTGTTTGTCTCTAGCAAAATAGGGTGATGCCCAAAAGTGGGCCTGCAATGGGGCTAGCAGCAAGGGACAGGGCACTGGGGCTTTCACATTCTTGTTTACTAAGAGAAAATGACACAATTCTGATGTGATAGCATTGCCATGGTGGGTCATAGGCATCCGAAGGAAACCCTTATCGCATTTTACAGAGTGTGCATATTTGTAGATTTGATTGATGATGTTGGAATCATTACTCTTGTTCACAAGGGATTACGACCAAAATTAGTGAACGAATAGTCTTACGGCTTTTGTTGCCTCTTGGATGTTTTTTAAACCAAAAGTCGAAAACACATGTCCGCGAAATGATCTTGTTTATGTGATGTGGTTGCGCGTTGAGGACTGTAATTAAGTACGTCGTTGCTGCTTCGTTAAGGAATTAGATACCCACTAAGCAAAGTCATTGCAAGTATTATCATATTTTCCATTAAAGGCATTTCAATGCTTTGGCTTTATAGTAGTCTCTATGAATGGGGCTCAACTTTTGTCAACAAAAGCTTTCCAGTGGGTCCAATTTAGTGGCCAAACACTTGAAATAGTTACAGTTACATAATCACCTAGTGGAAATGTAGGATGATTAGGAGTTCCTCACAATTACTGCTATAGACTGGGAGCAGTAAGTCCTGAATCAAAAATCTTATTTCACATGAATCTGATCAAGTATTTTCAAAATTGACCTTCTTGCCCTTGACTTTCGGACTAGGTACTTCCGGTGATCATCTCCGGACATTTGATTGCCTCACCTCTTTTTTTTTTTTTTTTTGCATGAATAGTAGAGGAAATTGACATTTTCTAATTTAATCTATCGCCTGTCCATTATTTTGATCGAATTAGTCAAGAACTTTGATGGCAAGTTTGTATCTGTTGATTAGCCGGGAAATGTTCAACAAATGGCAAGCTCAAAGATGGTGGACAGAGAATTATGACAGGGTAATGGAACTTTATAATGTGCAGAGATTAAGCCGCCAAGCGGTCCCGCTTCCGACCACTCCCAAATCAGAAGAGGAGGTGAGCTCTGGCCTCTGTGCTTAACCATGTAAATGAGTAGCTACTGCTGCATTCTACCAACACATAGTGTTAAAATGCTACATTGCTAATGTTGTCGCAATGGTGCAAGTGCTCTTTCTCCTATTTTTTCACATAATATCGAACTGAGTCGCTATACTTGGGTCCCGTGATGAGAAAGGGAGAGGCAAACCAGAATGGTAAACAACAGCAATAGTTATTTCTTGGGTCGAGTTTGCCACAAGGGATGGCTATTGGTGAATGTACAAATGGAAATTTTTAACTTCATGCTAAAATATAGATTTAGTAGCCCATATGTCATGCCGTGGAGAAGCTCTAATGACTCATCACTTGTTGCAAAAATTTGAAGGTGTGTCTTTATTTATGGTGCTATGTCAAATGCTGCATTTACAGAGTCCAAAAATTGAGTCTGCTGAAGACAGTCCTATTACTCCGGCACTTAGCAGAGAACGCCTACCTCGTACTATGTATAGACCCATGGGAACCGGAATGGGTTATTCATCCTCAGATTCACTTGACCAACACCCTATGCAATCACGCTACAACTCTGACTCCCGTCTGACCACCTCAACGTCAAAACTATCAAGCATTAGTGGAGCAAAAACTGAAACATCTTCAATAGATGCTTCCATAAGGACTAGCTCATCAAGGGATGCAGATCGCTCTGGAGAGCTATCCATTAGCAACGCAAGTGATCTGGAGACCGAATGGGTTGAACAGGATGAACCAGGAGTTTACATTACGATCAGAGTACTGCCTGGTGGCAAAAGGGAACTCAGACGTGTCAGATTCAGGTTAGTTTTCTGTGTTAACCCTTTTGTCAATTTGTTTTAGCGGGCATAAATATTATAGTAAGGATGGGGATGGATCCAAGGACTCCTGAAATTTCCAGGGGCTCCTGCATTTTACTAGGAAGTCATTTTTAAGATAATCACAAAACTTTAAGGGCTTTCAACCAAACGGTGAATCTCAAATCATCTCGTAAAGGAGCTTTGCTATGTAAATCAGGTGAATGGTGATTGGGTGCAGTTGCTAGACAAGCTCTCCTATGCTGGTTGGCAGTACAGCAATCAACCCACTCTCTAGTAGAGAATGAACATCATGTCTCTAGTTTTCCACTTAGTTGCATGAAGCGGGAGAATATAGAAGCTCCCAAACTTGAAAGCATGAAAGGAACGTGTACATATATTATGAAGATGATATAGCATAGGAAGTACAATTTAAAACTAGAATCATTTTTGGGAGAAAAATATAGGGGCCAAGTCTACCTTAAGTATAAGAAATGGGATAGTGTTAGAATGTATGGTTTTGTTTTCAAGATATCATGACTTGGGCTATGTGTTTGAGCTAAATCAAAGACCAATTTATAAAGCTAAGTAATAAATTACTGTTTTTCTATATTAGTATCGTACAAAAGCTCCCATCTTCGTAAGGACCGAGCTCCCATCTCAATGGAAGTGGGCTCCAATCAAGCTCCTAAGTTGGGAGCACAGAATCGCACACCTAAGGTGGGAGCGGCACCACTTTAGGAGCTCTCTACAACTAAGGTTTTCCATATTGCGTTGTTCAATAATTGAGTTGAATGACTCGTAGCAAAATTCCTCTTCCAAAGGAGGAAAGTCGAGGAGCAAATATGTAGCCTTCTATGTTGATGGCAAAACTAAGATGGAAAAACACACTAATCTGTTTTCTTAAAATGACACTCAGTTTGTCCGACAATGTTACCAGTCTGATTATAAACATGTCAATGTGGCAGTGTATATGATAGGTCAATTGCTATCAAACTCTTTTCTCTGGATAGGGTGAGAGATCAAATAATGCAAAAAGGTCTGATGCTATAAGTGATCAATCCACTGTTTTATACGAGCTTATGCTGCCTCAATAGGGGGATCATTGTACATTTGGCCGATCAAAGGCCTTATGTGTTTCGTGTAGGATGGAATGGAGAAGTCGTGTGAACTTCCAATATGTTTTGGTAGCTTACATCAAAGTTTATCAGCATCTTTTCCATCAAGCCATTGCTAAGATTATTTGTACATTCTGCAGAGAATTTAGAGAAAGAGAGATTGGTTGACAAATAGTATTTCACTAACTGAATAGAATGTCAAAGAACTGATATATGTGGTCAGCTAAAGAGGAAGGGGAAAAAAAGAGGTTCTTATTTGAGAATTGATCCAATGTTTTCTTATGTTTTCCCCCCTCCTGCTGGAACCTTCTCTGCTATCGGAGAAATACAATTGGCTTTCAACGCAGTCAGTTGCTAACTATCTCTCAAGTCTAGACATAACTAATTGACAACGCTTCGTGCATGAGTCATTTTGGGAGTCAAACCGAGTTTGGTGAATTTGTTGCAGCTGCTGCAGTCTTGGATTAGGAAAACTCTGTGCACGTGAGTATTTGTGGAAGTGTTTGTGATTGTAGTCTAATCAACCTCCGCCATATTTGAGGTTTAGGAACAAGTTTCACATACGTAGTGCAAGGGCTTTATGCGTGTCTGATGTCTAGGCCAATGAACTAATGTTTGTTACCAACCATGACTTTAGGGTTTTAGATTATGTAAATTATGTACTAAATAGAAGTCGAACTTGGAATTGAAATTTCATAGCTTATGCTGCTTTTTACCCTCCCCCCTCCTTTGCCTGTCCAGTTTTATCCAGGCAAACATTATGAAGCATGGCAAAAAAAAGTTCTGTTCGCACCTTTTTACTGAATCTGAATTGTACTGTTGTGCCTAACTGAATTGGAGTTTTCTGTGTGTGTGCATTTTGTCGTGCAGTCGAGAAAAGTTTGGGGAGGTGCATGCTAGACTGTGGTGGGAAGAGAATCGAGCCAGGATACATAGACAATACCTGTGATTCGACTCTGCGACAAAACGGCTTCAAGTAGTTTTTGGTTTGTTGATATGAGCAAGTGGTTCCTTCACCGAAAGTTCTTTGTTTCCATACCATTGAAGTGTCTTATTCAAGAACATGACAAGATGCTGCTACCAGTACCACCTTTATATAATTTGTAAGTGAGTTGCACTCATATTTGAGGCTTCGTCCCGGGTTCGCAGTTGCTTCTCTCTCTCTCTCTCTCTACATCACCATCTTTGTGATGTAGAAGTGCTTACTACTTTTGCCAAAGAATTTGAGTTCTGTATTTACAAGTTGAAGACAAGTACTTGGATTTTGACCTACAAACTATGTGAAATTTTTTGCTAATGCAAACTATGTGAAATTAAAGATCATGCATATCTCCTTTGCCTTTCTTGTGCAATGACAAAGAATAACGAGAGCAATGCAATTGCTGCCATATATTGTGTTGATCGAGCTTATAAGCAAATTAAATTTGCAATTGAAGCATAGGCAATGTAGAATTGTCATACTGTTTTGACGAATTTTTGCATGGTTAAAAGTACTCGATTTTGATCTCTATAATATACGATTTCGATCATTAATGTGGGCCCGTTATGGACCCGAAAAAGGAAGACTAGATGGGAAGCTACACTCCCATTACTGGAGAGAAACTAGATCCTTTATTTACATACTTTTTGTAACTGTGTATGCTAGTCTCTAGCCCAATGTGGATGATCAATTCTCCCATCTACAAGATAAATGTATTAAATTTAATGTGAGGGTATATTTGTCAATTAAAAATGGAGATTGGACCTTGCACCTTAAAAAAAGAAAAAACATGGATCAGAAGTATTATGGAAATATGAGGTGGACTAGATATGTTACAAAAAACTATAATGGACCTTAGAGCAATTCCTTATTATTATTTTTCCTTATTCAAAAAGTTTTGCGCTTGCTAGTTTTGTGTCAATTTTTGTGGATTATCGGTACGCATTGACGAGCGGAATTCGAAAGGCAAAAAATTATTAACCAAACTAAAATTCTGTTAATAAAGACAAAAATAATTCAAAGAGTTACAGGTCGTTTCTGATTTTATTTACGGATTACATTCTATAAAAAAAAATAAGCAACCAACAAAAAAAAAAAAAAACTAGCAAGGCAGTATGCCAACAACCAGTTTCTGCATTCCAGATTCAAAATTCAAGGTTACAAAATCAAATGAATTACATCAAACATCAAAGTAGGGGAACTAGTTTATAGAGAAACTAATACAATCCATCAAAGTAGGGCTACATCATTCGTGCATTACATAAATATGAAAAATGCTAAGTGCTAAGAAAAAATACCCTGAATTTGGGAATGAGTGAATCTGAGGTACTTTTTGGATATTTTTTCTGTGAATGTGGCGCTCCTGCATAAAGTATTACATCAAAGTTCAAACACATCCCTAATATGTATAAGTTGTAACACGTTCTTATCCCATTTAGCAAAGAATTACACTTTACTCACTAAAATTTTTATATGGATTTGCACTATATCATCTTAAGGTAAAATTCACTTAAAAAAAAATCTTAAGGTAAAATATTAAAATAGTTAGAAATATTTTTAACAATGGTAAAATTATTTATATATACGTATATATTTATTTATTTATACATAATAAATAATTCACAGTCCAATTCTGTTGATCTACAATTTTAAAATAAAAATCCAAGAATTGAATCACAAATCAGAGTTTTCTAATTTTTGAATCCATGTCCTTACCATAAATCCACGGTTCCAATCCGAAACATACGGTTTGGTTCGGACTGGTTTTACGATTTATTGGTCTTTTTGTGTAGCAATGAGAAAAACCAATAATCTAAAAAAAAAAAACAATCGACTCAAAATTAACAAATACGAAAAATAATTGGATTACGGACAAAAGAAATTATCGGGCCAATTATTTATCTGGCTTAATTATTTAATCCTCAGATTGACAGTTGTCCCACACAGGGAATATTGCAAAATTCACAATCTGAGCCACAGTAGAAAATGGTTATTTTTTTTGGAATTTTTTCTGCTCCAGTTGTTTCCTACGCGTAGGGGAAAGAGGAAATAGATCGACCACTCAGAGTCTGCCAACCTGTCATGGCCCACATTCTGATTCATAGGAGTACTCCTTTTTGTATTTAGAAATCACACGCACGCGTGGGTACCCCTTTAAATACGGGAAATTTATTTGGTGCTTCCCTGGTGTGCCAGGCTTCGGATCTGCTGTCCCGCCACACGGGGACCATCCTCAGTAATGTTTGTACCTACTACTCTAGTAGTATTTTACGGTCCTGATCTTCTTCGGTTTAATATTTGGACAGAACGAGACAGTTCTCATCTATACTACACATTGATAGAGTAAATAGTTCGGATTTGGTAATTAAATATGACGAGTAAAAGTAATTCTTACCGGTTATAGTGGATTAGCAAATCCGATCCGTCAATTACAGCAAAAGTTGGACCAAAGAGGATCCATTTCCTTTTACTGCTAGTCTTGTTCATTTTATTGAGCTCATCGAGTAATCATCTCATGCAAAAATTGTACAATTCAAAAATAAATCTTCAAGACAATTTGACAATCTCTTCGTCCTAATTTGTTAGTCTATTATTCGATTTTGTGCCATTTTTAAATTGGTTATACTCCCTCTGTCCCTTTTTTACTGTCAAGTATTCCATTTTGGCCTGTCCCCTAATAAGTGTGTATTTAAAAGTCTATGGTAAAAGTTTGTAGAATTATTATTTTGTCATTTTGAAAAATTAATGGGTAAATAATTAATGGGTAAAAGTGAAGGATGATTTTGAAAAGTAGAGATAAAAGTTGATGTGAAAGTTGTAAAGTGGAAATAAAAGTTGATATGAAATATGTAATAATGATGTTTCTTTAATAAGTTAGTGATAGGCTAACCACTTAGACCAGCTCATCCAAAAGAGCTCAGTTCGGTCATAGAGACCAGCTCAGCCCAGTACGACGAGTTGAAGAGAGTACGACGAGTTGAAGAGAATTACACAATTTATCACCCCAAGAGGTTTTAGAAGCCCTAAAGGGATACGATTCCTTATTTACAGGAACAAGATAAACCCTAAAAGCTCGGTTATTTATCTATTTGATTCCTAAATGCATTGGGAATCCCATTCCTGTAAGGAATAAGAGACCAAGCGTACTATGGAGACTGATAGGATGAGTATGATTAGTAAAGGGCCAAGGCTCCTAGTCCTAAAAGGACTCAGCCACCATGAATGCCTATATCATCGACACAGTTACCCGTGAAAAGGTATGTTGGTCCTGTGTACTCGAATTACTTGGGCAATAATCAATCACATACAGCAAATCGACTGACTTAGGCATCGGAGGCTGGTTGGCTAATACCACGCCGGTGTCCTTGGTCTTTCTCTGTTTTGCAAGTCATTCATCGAGTCACGTCGGAAACTGCTTCATTAATTAGATTTACGAAACAACACACTTAAAAATGGACGAAGGGAGTAGTATTTTTCAATTTATAATTTTTTTCATAATTTTGAAAACTTTGTATTAGTATAAAATTAATCGAGAACTATCAAACAAAATTTTTATTGCATATTTTTTTAGAAATTCATATTAAAGGATGTAAGCGATTGAAAATTGACATGATTATCCAACATGGACGAACAAAGTAGAAAGGAGAGTAATGTTTTACAAGGAAAATCTGAACGGGTGATTTTACTTTAGTTGTTTGGACTTTTTTTTGTTCAGATTCTTCTGAATATGAGAATCACATTGATTGACTATTTATTAAATTTGAACTAGTGTTAAGTCTTAATCAAATTTCAGGTATTAAATTAATATTAATTGGTTGGTGCACGCCGACCTCAAAGTTCTTTTCAACGAAAAATATTCCTCAAATAGGGTAATTAAGGGGAGTTCTTGAATGGATTATTTGATTTTATCATCATCTTTTACGAATAGATTTTATCACACTAGATTTTATCAACCATTTTTGAAACTCATAGTGGTCCACAACTATTTATCACCTAGATTTTATCTATTGGGAAAACAAGGTGATTTTATCACCCCTCCATAAAACACCAACTAAAATCAACTTTCCCATTTTATCTCATAAAATCCATTCAAGATCTCCCCCTTAGTCGAGTTGAAGATATCATGAGATTAAACACAGCATGTCTAATTTAATTTTATGTTTTAAATAGGGACATTTACCATCAGGTCACTCTTGGATCCCATAATTCCCATCAGGTCAAGTTCAACTCTGAAAAATTCCCATCAGGTCAAAGCGATACCATATGAAAGTGCCTAAACCACTAAAAACTCTATAATAGGAAAGTGCACCCTAAACTTAAACTCTAGGGTACCCTACGACTACGGTACCCTAGGTACTCTACGACTAGGGTACCTTATGAAAGTGCCTAAAATCTTAGGGTACTCTATAAAAGTGCCTAAACCACTAAAACCCTATTATAGGAAAGTGCACCCCAAACGTAAACTCTAGGGTACCCTACGACTAGGGACCCTATGAAAGTGCCTAAAATCCTAGGGTACTCTATGAAAGTGCTTAAACCACTAAAACCCTATAATAGAAAAGTGCACTTTAAACTTAAACTCTAGGGTAACCCTATTATTAGGGAACCCTACGACTAGGGTACCCTAAGAAAGTGCCTAAAATCCTAGGGCACTCTATGAAAGTGCTTCAACCACTAAAACCCTATAATAGGAAAGTGCACCCTAAACCTAAACTCTAGGATACCCCTATGACTAGGGTACCCTACGACTAGGGTACCCTATGAAAGTGTCTAAAATCCTAAGATACTCTGTGAAAGTGCCTAAACCACTAAAACCCTATAATAGGAAAGTGCACCCTAAACCTAAACTCCAAAAAAGAGTGACTTATCTTAGTGGTAATTAAAAAAAAAAAATACTTACCTTAGTGGTAATTAGACATCGCTTTTCATGACCTACAAGTAATAATCCATTTTAAATATAGAAAATTGGCCTAAAGACCAAGTTTGGGGTTTTTAAATGGTGTTTAGTCCCGCTTAACGTATTTTAATGATTCCAATACATTTATGTGAAATTTTTGAGGGCTCAAGGATAAAACTAGACAAAAATACCCTTAATGAAGCCCATCAATCATACACGCGTTGACCGGCTAAAACCCAAACTGTCACTTTTCCCCTGACAATGACCGAACCAATCCCATTGAAAGCAACCCATTAGTACTATCCCCCGACAATGACCCATCAATACTCTATCCCCCGACAATGACCGCGGACAACCCCTCTCTCACACTCTCTCATGCATGTTGCTATCAGACCCCCTCTCTCTCTCATGCATGGGATAATATTAATAGGTGGGACAAAATTAATTTTTCTCTCTTCAATTTTGGGGGGTTTAGGCTCTTTGGGGGAGGGTATAGTGGGTTTAAGCATTTTAGGTTTAGGCACTTAGGATACACCTTCCAATTATAGAGTTTTAGTGATTTAGGCAATTTCATAGGGTACCCTAAGGTTTTAGGCACTTTCATAGGGTACCCTATAATTTAGGTTTAGGCATCTTCATAGAGTACCCTAGGGTTTAGGTTTAGGGTGCACTTTCCAATTTTAGGATTTTAGTGGTTTAGGCACTTTCATGGGTACCCTAGGATTTTAGGCTCTTTAGGGTGCCCTAGGATTTATGTTTAGGCACTTTCATAGGGTACCCTTGGGTCTTAGGCACTTTCATAGGGTACCCTAGGATTTAGGTTTCGGCACTTTCATTAAGTTTGGGGGTTTAAGCACTTTCATTGGCTAGTGGGGGCATTTTTGGAATGTGCAGGTGATTTGTCCTTTTGGCATTAAGGAAAAAGTTGATGTCCTTATTGCAATAAAGACCCATTTACTATGTCCTCCCCAAAAACGGACCCTTTTAAATACTCCCATCACTATTGACCAGATAGCACCTACGTGTGAGTGTTACTTGTTGGGTTATTTCTTTTTTTAATGAGGTTAATAATTGGATTGGTGTTATAGTGATTGTGAACTTTGTTACGAATCTCTCCACCTGCGTGTGAGTAATTTCAGTTTGATGTAATTCATCTTTGTATTCACTTACCGTTTAAAAAGAAATTCAATTAGCAAGTAAGAATCGTTTTGTTTTGTTTTACTTTTTTCCTAAATTAGAGGCAAACGTCATTACTACAACTCGAAGATAGAGGCCAAAAGGCACTACAGACTTCATAAAAAATCAGACTATCAACAAGGTTGGCTAGTGGAGCCAGTCAAGACGTGGTAGTAGAGGATCCAACTAAGGATACATAGTTCAGGTCATTAAAAGGAACAAATGAAATCAGAAACAAAACACCCCATCCGGGGGAGAGAAAAGCACTCCACAGAAGGGGAATACATAGAACTAACAACAAAACTAAAAAACTAAAAAAATCTCTGGTCACATAAATGTCACTGGAAAAACCGCCTCAGATTTGATAAACTTAATCATTGAAGGACGACTAAGCCACCCATGAATCACCATGGCCCCAAATCAAACCCATCCAAAATGACAGTGGAAAAGAGGAAAGAGAGGTTAAAAAGGGGTCATAGAAGGTGGGAGGAAGGAGGGCGGTGAATCTGGAATGGAGGAAGAGGTTGATGGCAGAAAGAGGAGAAGGAAGATGGAGCAGGGCGGAGGTGAGGAGAAGTGGAAGAAAGGCGGCAAATCCAAGAGGTGGTTGCCGGAGAGGGGTGAAAGGAGGTAGGGAGGAGAATATGAGTGACCAACTAGAGGGTGGGGGAGGTGGTGATGGGAGGCCTCAGGCTAGAGGGTGGGGGAGGTGGCGATGGGGGGCCTTAGCCCCACCCACCCACCCACCCACTCACAAGCCCTAGTTGATTGTAGAAAGAGGAGAGAATTTTTTCTGAGAGAGAAAAAAGGAGCCAGAATCATTTTGGTTGATTCTTTTGAAACGTGCTACTCCGCAAAACTACATAATTTTTCAGATGATTGATCTATGATATGCGCTACAAATCTTGATGGGCGATTCTCTTAATTACAATTGTCATTTTTTTGTTATGAAGAGGACTATTTCAAGTATTGGGTATAAATCGATTTGTAATAGTAAATTTTATTTCTAAGTAGGTACAACGTGACGACTTGAACACCTTTCTGCGAAAGTAACTTTGCATTTCTCTCAATACCCATACAATTTTGACGTTGCGGCTCTCACAGTGTTTTAAAACTCATTGATCGATCAGAACCATTTGAATTCGTAACATCAAACATCCCTGGAAAATATTACTCTGATATGACATCGATAGGAAAGGGAGCATCATTTGTTTTTAAATATGGCAAATAAAAATTTAAACTTGAACCATTCAATTGGTAAAATAAAACAAAATATATTTGGACGTGGACAAACTGGTTTTTATAAGAGCATCCTCATCAGGCTCAACAAAAATTTGACCAAATTTAACCTCAAAAACACATTTTATAAATTAACAAGTTACTTTTTCAAAAACTCACAAAATCAGACTCTCTATTCTAACTTCACTATATTAAACTATTCTTCTTTTCTACTCCTACTCCCCCATCGCAAAAAAAAAAAAAAAAAAACCACTGATGACTACTCTAACTATTAAATACAAAAGTAATAAAAAAAACATACACTTTCCATTCAGAATTCAAAAGTAATAAAAAATAAAAAATAGAGATTGAAAGGGGAATGAACGGAGAGAGAGAGAGAGAAGTCAGAAGAGAGAATTGATTAAATTATTCTTTAACCCATGAACAGTGCCTCAAAAGATTTACCGGATTACTGTAGCAAAGTTAGAAGTTTTGCAGATTTACAAAAAAATTGTTGAGTCTGATTTTGGAGGGTTTTTTTCCCTTTCACTCAACAACATTTCCATAAGAGGGATTTGCCTCCCCTGACGAGATGCCCTAAATATGTTCTTCCTGCAACATACACTAAACAAACGGTTGAGATTAATACCTTGACATTTTCAATGAGATAATAATCAAGTTTGGAGAATCCGGAGAGAGAGATTCCTGAGGGCAGTTGCTCCCTTCATGATGAGTAATTATTCTGGTGCCCCTTACCGTCTTTTAACTGCACATTATGGTCAGATTTTTTGACTTGAGTCCCATAACAAATGTGGTGTGAAAAAAACGCATCATGTGACAATCCTCCATATACATTGAATAATTTTCCCTTCCAATGATACTAGGTGACTACAATTGGTGACCATATTTTAGATGAGTATTTGTAGAATATGTCCTATTTGTTTTGTAATGGAGCACATTTTACCGATATACGACCGAGCTCCGTTCCACAATACTCGATTTAAGGTTTGCAAAGACGCGTTAAGACAGGTTGTTTCACAACAAAAACACACTCTTAAATCAGTTTGTTCTAGGATAAAACTTGGGTGGAAAGTATAATTTCTACTGTAAAATGTCCAAATTGCCCTTCAGACTTATTAGTGTTGTTTTTGTATTTTACATTGCATAAGGGCAGGGCTCTTTTGGCAAAAACACTTAATCCGTTTTTTTGGTTTTTTGATTTTGTCTTTGTTCAATTTTTTTTTGCATTTGTTAGTCTTGCGTCAAGATTTTGTGATTTCTGGATTCCTCTCGACGAGACGAATCTAACAAGTATAAATTTATGGTCAAACCAAATTTTTTTTTGAATAAAGCCGAAAATACTTGGATTATTGGATTAATTTTGGCTTTATTAAAAAAAATTTGAGTTTTAACCATAATTTTATACTTGTTAGATTTGTATCATCGAGAGGAATTCAGAAACCACAAAATTTTGACGCAAAACCAACAAATGCAAAAAAAAAAAAAAAGACGAAATAAATAATCCAATAATCCAGATCCATCAGTAAACTATCTTAAATCTTGGAAACAAGGATCCGTCAAAGAAAAATACAAACAAATTGAGCTGTTCTGATCATTGTGACATTTGGTGCAGAGCATGGCATGGGCATAATAGTTCGTCCCTAAAACACGAATAATAGTACCACCCAATAAATAGAGCAGCAGTGCAGCACCCACACTCTTGTACCATTGTGTGCTCCAGTCTCTCTCTCTGTTTTCTCCCAAAATCCAAGCCGTGGATTTTGGCTTTCCTCTCTCTCTCTTCTCTCTCTCTCTCTCTCTACCAACCAACAAAGGAATCAACTACAGTCCTTCCATCTTCAATGCTCATTGCTTCTCCCTGGCCTCCATCATTTCGCTTCCCCAATTGATTCCTCTTCTCAACAATCAGACAATTCAAACCTCCAGAGAAATAGTGATCGAAAACGTTTTTGAATTTCCAAATTCTGCCTTGTTCCTCATATTTTCTTTCTTCAATTAAAACCAGGTACAATGAATGATTGGGAGAGATCGCTGCGAGAACAGAGATATCAATTCCAGCATCAACATCAACAGCAACATCAAACTCAACCACGGAGCAAAACCCCGTCGTTCTCGTCCTCTCTCCTCGACGCGATTTACCGCTCGATCGACGAACCTAAATACGAAGACACACAAACAACTGCTGTAAGAACGAAGAAACAGAGGAACTCGAACTTAATAGGGCGCAAAGACGACGTCGGAGACGAAAAGAGTCTCCGAAAAGCGATCATGTTCGAGAAATGGATGGAGAACGACGAGATTCGGAGGCGCATTGCTCGAGGTTCTTCTCGGACGTACAATTCGGCTTCGAGCTCGTCGGATTCCAGCTGCGGAGGCGTGTTTTCGTCTTCTGAAACAGAGTCTGTTCACAGAGACGGTTCAAAATCGATTAGTTTCACAATTCAGAGGCCTAAAGAAGTTCGAATTGATCATTATTCGGTTAGATCGGAGTTTGAGGATACGCCAAAGCGCGAAGGAAGGCTGTTGATGAGGACCAAGTCGAAAGCTCTGAAGATCTACGGCGATCTGAAAAAGGTAACGTAGGAAATTCCTAATTTGTAAGTAATGAATTTCAAAATGCCAAGTATTTATCAATAATTGTCACAAATTCAAAACCATGTATGCCTTTAAGTCACATAATCCTAGTCTTCGCTTTCGCTTTCAGTCCTCCTCGTTCTGTACTTCAATTCTTGCGAGTTTCAGTCGTTTGAGATGTTTTCGAAAGCCAATTTCTTATTCGCGCACCCGTTCTCGCTCGTGCTCAAGTTGGTGAATTGTGGGACTAAGGGAGTGATATTTGGACTTCTAGCACTACCAAAACACACAAAACGTTATTTTCTCTCCCTCCAAAAGGGAAAAAATATATATAATTTTTCCTTCTATATCCTACAATATTTATACAACCATTCCAAACTTGGGAAATCCACAATGCACAAATTTCTATAAGTTTTATATTGTATCTTAGAGTCGTTTGCGATCGTTGAACAAGCAAATAGGGCGCATAACGTCAATATGTCTCTCGATTATACGCGCTAATTTTGTAACCTATAATTGTATACTTCGAAATTTTTGTCCGATTAACATTTGTTTTTCCGTGACAGGTAAAACAGCCGATCTCACCCGGCCGTCGGATTACAAGTTTTCTCAACTCGCTGTTCAATTCGAGAAACGTGAAGAATCCGAAACCGATGGAAGGGTTGAATTCGCTGAGGAAATCAAGATCCGTGAAGGATCATCATCAAACGACGACATGTTCGTTGTCTTCTTCGTTTTCGAGGTCGTCTTGCTTGAACAAATTACCGCCTCCTTCCTCCAGAGGAGCAAAATTCACTAGCGGTAACAATTGCTCGAAGAGGTCTGTTAGATTTTGCCTCGTCGACGAGGATTCTCGTCGACGTGGTCAGAAAGGCCTGTACGAAGAGGATCCGAGGCTCATGCCGACCCCGGTTGTTCGAAAAATAACCGAGATTACCGTCCTGAATAAAGAGGAGGTGAAGAACACGAATGAGTGTCGTATGAGAGGTTTTGAAGATGAAGATTTGGATGAAGACGAGGATTATGATGATGGAATGAGTTGTGCGAGTTCTGATCTGTTTGAGCTGGAGAACATTGGTGCGATCGGCGGGGGAACTTGCAGAGAAGAGCTGCCGGTGTACGGGACCACGAGTCTGAAAAAGAATCACGCCATTGTTAACGGTTTTTCTCTAGTTCAGTAGTCAAGGTTATCTTTTCTGTAGTTTGGAAATCTTTCACGAAGATGCTTTTACGTTCGCTCTCGTGCACGGACATTAGGTGGAGAGCGTAGTGAGGCGCGTTATGTGGATCTGACTTAGCGAGCTTTATGAATTTGAAAAAAAATTCAAATCACGATGATGAAATCTCGGTAGAGTGTATCGAGGCGCTCTACACCTTGTAGTGTCCTATTGGGATCCCTTGGGACTCAATGTCATTAGTGTTGTGGAAGTCTTTCTACTTTGCAAATAACAATTACTAATTGTTTCTTCCTGTTAATTGTTCTCATTATCGTTTTGGATTGTTTTTTATAATCTTGCTAGCTTGCATTAGTATGTAAAATAAAAAGAGGATGAAAGAAAATGTAAGACCTTTTATTTTTGGTAATCAAGTATATTGAGGAGGAGGATTTTAGAAAAGGTTTTCTCATTTGTTAAAAATAGCATATGTTGATTTTATCTGATTTTATCATTTGGGAAAGTCTCGAGTAGAATTTGAGGACGTTAGTTTAGGAGGAAACCTAAAATCGCAATGGTGTTTAATAGAAGATCCCGCGAGTAAAGCTATTTAACTTATCCCACGCCGTTTACTTAAGCCACTTCCTCCTTTTGTTTGTCTCTCCACCGCTACCTCTTTTATCACTGAGCAGTCATTTATAGGAATGGCATTGGAGCGGGGCGGCGCAGACTTTGCCATATCTCGACCCCAAGTTGAAAATCTATCCCCACCCCCACCGAGTAATGGGTTTACCTATCCAATCCCGCTCCTATTTTTTTACATATTAAGAAAATATGCTTTTGATTCCAAAACTAGTGAGCACAAAAAATAGAAGTTCACGAAATCACAATTACAGCTTAACCAATGTCTACTATCTATAAGGAAAATGGAAAATAGATAAATAATATGTAATTCTAGTTGTAAGGGTAAAAATATAAGAATAAAAATAAAACTTGATGCATAAATAATTTTTGGATGGACACGGGGAGGGGTGATGTCTACCAAACCCTATCCTAACTCTGTCGGGTCTTTTCAAATCTCCCCATACCTTGACCCTATACCCCAAAACATTTAGGAAATATCCACCCCCGGTCGGGGCGGGTTGAATTGTCATCACTTGTCATTTGGGGCCTTAGCTAACTAGTGATCCGAACTGTTTCTCCTCGATGATGAAGTATAGTTAATATTCCACATTCAAGGTTTTAATAAAACTATAGCCACCCAATCTTAGTTAATTTAACGAAGAGAATATTTCATATCGCCATTTATAATCCTCTTAAAAATAAAAAAAAGAGCGATGCTAGCTATTACTAAGTCACAAGCTTGGACAAAAGCAACATGCCTGTATGTAAATTAAGCTAAAAACATAGACAAAGCAAGGGGCGTACGAGAGGAATAGGAAAATACTTAGATTTATAAAACACCCAAGACAAAAATGCCGCCAGAATCTACTTAACAACTGTCATCCACGCTACCAAGGAGTACCAACTTTTATTATGTTCAACTGTCACCCCCGGGTTAGGTGACCCATCCCTAATTACCACCTCTCCTGGAGGGTCTCATGCCAATCTTTCTCATAGTATGGGGCCGTTTGGCCGCCTCTTTATCAACTTATTGATTTCTCATTTTTGCATTCTGGGTGTTTGGCAGCAACACCCAGAAACTACTTCTCCAGAAATCGTTTTTTCCATTTTTCCATTTAGAAGCCAGAAATCAAAAATAGGTTTGGGGGTGTTTTTTGATTTCTACTTCTCATTTTCCCTTCCAAAACACATTCTGCACATTTCTTCCAAACACTCCTCCCACATCCAAAACTCATTCTGACCAAAAGCCAAAAAACCAAAAAGCCAAAAAGTCAAAAATCAAAAGCTAAAAAGTAGGCTCCCAAACACCCCCTATATGTTTTGTGGAAAGTTGAAAAACTCTTTTTGGAAAATAAACTGAGGCTGAGTTTATACTAATGTATTTTCAGTATTTTCGGTATTCTTGGATTGTAAGTTGTCAAAACTACAAGTCATTTTTCTTATATACATCCTAAACTGATTTGATAACATGTGGTATAAGAATACCGAAAATACCGCAGTGGAAGTTGACCTTAAATCTTTTTTTTTTATAACTCAAGTGTCCGAACGATGAAGTCGTGCATCTCAATTCAACATGGGGCCAATCCTACCACCAGGGGAGCCCAATTTAGGCTCCAAACCCCAAAGGAATATATGGGGACTTTAGGAGGGCCAATTTCTTTGCATTTGAAAAGACAAACTGAATCTGCCGGTGGTAGATGGATAAGGAGTTAGTTTCCCCACTTGAGGGGGGTTTTTGAGGATGAAAGAATTTCAGTAATAAGAGCTAATTATAAATTATCGAGATCAAACAAATATAATTGAAAAGACCTAATGCATACACGAAAGACATATAACATGACCAAATCAAAAGAATGATACATGCAGCGATAAATTGATTTGCCGGTTAGATGTCGGGGAAATTAACGCATGCAAAATGTCGATGAAGTAGCTGTCACGGTAGTTTCACTAGTGACGAGACTTCCATACAGAAGCTGACGATACAAACCAAGTGGCTGAAGCACCTAAGGTAGAGAACACTGTGCGCACGGAGAAACATCATGCAACGTTCTGATAGTTGAGGCCAACTACAGTGTTTTAGAAATCGGCGAAGAATCTGCTGGAGAGAGACGCACCAACTTTTGTACATGCTCATGTTAAGCAATATCTTTATATGGACTACCTGAATGTTAATTCATCAAGGCTTTTTTTTTTGGTTGAAGAGTTAGAAAAATATTATTAAATCAAAAATCACCGGCTTAAAAACTGGGTATACACAAAACTGCCGGCCCTAAAATTCATCAAGTTTTAATGTAGGGTAAGTGGATTTTTTCCTACTACGTTTATTCTTTGTCTTATTTTAGTTCAAATTAAATTGAAAGCTACCATGTTTGCTGAATTTAAGACAGGCATGAATAATTGGAATTATTGTAATGGGTAGTGAAAGTACATACCTTGAATGTGAAGCAAAATAATTTTCCTTTGGCTTGTAGTATGCCTTTAGAACAGCAGGCCAGAAGTGGAATTAAGTGCATATCTCATCATGGGGGAAATTGCTTGACACTAAAATACTATTTAAAATGGAATTGTGCTTGAATGAGAATCTCAACATGCAATCTTTATTATGAGAATAAAAAGTCTACTTTTTCCTTCTTCATTTTAAGAAAACAAAAGTCCACCTTCCACATAATTTAAATGTATGTGGTGAGAAGATAGAGATGGGCACAAAATCAACTTAAAAAAGATTTGGGATTGCATTCACATTATGAAAATGACAAAGCATGCAGCACATCAATGAAATAAGAATCATATATGGGATAATTATAAGAGATTTGGTTTCCACTCGAAATATTGTACCTTTAAGGTCTGCAACAGTATTATAGTGTATTCTCAGTCATCGAATTGTGTTAGGAACTTATCATGATTTTTCACGATTATTACGTGATCCGATAATGAAAAATGTACCGAATTAACACCATGCAATGATAAAATTGGAAACATAGGATTTGTGCTCTTACTTTCCCACCTCCAATAATTGATCATATATAAGACTCACATAAGGCATGAACCAACAAAGATTGTCAACCAGCTAGAGCTTAAACCCTGGCCTTGAACAGAAGTTATATAGGATTGTTTCTTCCCCACATTCAGGAAATTTCTATTACAATTTATCAAGTTCATGCTAACTTAAATCTAAAAACTACTCGTACAAATAATTGGTGCACAGATTCTACAGATGGGTGTGTGAGCCCCACTTCAGGACCGACATAGATAGTCCGAGTCTTTTATTGGTTTTAAAATAATTTTTTATGCTAATTTGCAAAACAATTAACTCAATCGGATTAATTTAAGCAATTTAGTCAAACTTTTAATTTTTTATTCGAAATTCAAGATCTAAATTCTTTGGCTAAGTTCTCCAATGGATTTTATCAAGATTTTGATAAAATCAACCCCTTGATTTTATCCATTTGTAAAGACATTTGATGAAATCTGTAGATTTTTTAGATTAGCCTTAATGTATTTTGAAGAGAAGACCGACAATTGAATCAAATAGTCTGGTTCAAAGAAGAAAAAGATCAATCTAGGACATAGTGTGACATACATCACATCTACCGACAATTTGTTTACCGATAAATTAGCGTGTGGGGCCATTGCAAGTCCCACATGAGTGATCCATACCGTTAATCAATTTAATTTTTTTTTATTTAAAGTGATCTAGTAAAAAATCAAGTCAATTTCCTTTGGCAAAAAAACTTAATCCGGTTTTTTGGTTTTTTCGTTTTATCCTTATTCAATTTTTTTTTTTTGCATTTGTTAGTTTTGCGTCAAGATTTTGTGGTTTCTGGATTTATCTCGACTAGACGAATCTAACAAGTATAAATTTATGATCAAACCAAATATTTTTTTGAATAAAACCGAAAATATTTGGATTATTGGATTAATTTTGGCTTTATTCAAAAAAATTTGAGTTTTGACCATAATTTTATACTTGTTAGATTCGTCTCGTCGAGATATATTTAGAAACCACAAAATCTTGACGCAAAACTAACAAATACAAACAAAAAAATTTGAATAAAAACAAAACCAAAAAACCGATTTTCGTTTTTTTTGCCAAATCGCAAAATATATCTACAGGTGCAGAGTTGGGTGCCCACAGCAGGTCCCATAGGTGAGTAATATATGCCTATATGGTGGTATGATAATATTGGAGTGATGGGTGGACACACACAGGACACTCCATAATAATTGAAGAATCTTTAGAAGTCAAAATATGGCAGGACCATAAATTATTATGGCACACATGCAAACCAACTTTTTTGAGCATAGAAAAAAGTAGATTTGCTAAAACTCACTTTTGCGACAATATTGAAAAGCAAATCGGAGTAGTTGGGTTTGAAAAAAACATCCACTGGATTATTTATGTTTCCTGGGTTATTGGAGGATCCAAAGTGACATCCATTTCAGAAATTGACTTTAAGTCATGAACTGATTTGAATTAGCATTTTGAGTTAACAAATTGAGAAAAAATGATCTATCTCTTAAGGTTTCGTTTCATTGAAGCTTGGTTTTTTTGTTCTTTAAACTTTAATATATACAAAGAAAATGATCTATCTCGTAAAACGTGAAAACCAAAAAAACTCAAGAATCCCAATTAATGGGACGGGTCTTAATCAATTACCATTTCTCTGTTATGTACTGTGTAATATAAAATATTAAAACTTCAAAAAGCATCCCATAGAAAAGCCACTGGCAAAATTTAACACGGTTTCTTCTGGTATCATTACACTGTTTTGGTGATGTAACAAGTTGGATGTCGTATGTTTTAACTTTTAAAGAAAACGTTTAGGCGGAGGCGGAGTTAGTTAGGGGTGGATTCTGTATGTTTTAACTTTTAAAGAAAAAACACGGTTTCTTCTGGTATTCTTACGTTGTTTTAGTGATGTAACAAGTTGGATGCTGTATGTTTTAACTTTTAAAGAGAACGTTTAGGCGGAGGCGGAGCTAGTTAGGGGTGGATGTTGTATGTTTTAACTTTTAAAGAAAAAACACGGTTTCTTCTGGTATCATTACACAGTTTTAGTGATGTAACAAGTTGGATGCTGTATGTTTTAACTTTTAAAGAAAATGTTTAGGCAGAGGCGGAGCTAGTTAGGGGTGGGTGTGGCATGTGAAACCCCGGTTTCAAATGAAATTTTATTTGACAGAAGACCACCAAAGAATTGAATCAAGTTTTTGCTTTTGTTCTAACAAAAACAAAGTTTTACGACAAAGCCTAGCTTTACACTTAATCGTTCTTCACATATTTTTACTAGCAATATACAACCATAGCGCACTTAGTAAAATAGCGCCAGCTTCAAATTTAATTTCTGGGTCCGTTACTGTGTTTAGGGGCATTGGTAATGGGTAAGTATGTCTGCGAACACATGATTTTAATTTTATGGAAGCAAATTTATATGAGGTGACATAATATACTTTTTAGATTTATTTTGAGTAACCGATTATGATTTCCACCAATTTTTTTTTTTAAAGGAGTACTTTAGTAAAAAAAGTTTGGAGTGATGAATCTCCATAAATTTAAATTATTTGAAAGAATGCTATTTGGTGGGGGTGGTAACAGATGGGGGGCGGCCAATGGTTGTGGTTGGAGCTGGTGGAGGAAAAGATCAAATTTTGTTTTTTCTAAAGCAAGAGAATAATTCACTATATATAGTCAAGGTGGAAAATTTTACCCGTAGCACCTTATCACAATCGTTCAAAAATGTTTTGGACGTTCTGAATTTAAAGACACTCTTGCCTGATCCAGACCATTCGAAAGTGTATTGGATGTCCAAGATACGCGCTGGGTACCGCCATACCCAGCCAGCACCCAAGTTTTTGTCAATTTCATTGGAAACAAATATAGTTGTCACAACAATTTCTATTATATGATAATTGCAAAATACATTTCACGAACAGAGTCCTCAAAATTGGTCCTATGTGATCAGTGCTTGAGGTTCATGAATATATAGCGGGAAACGCAAAATTTGGATCCAGCAGGGACCGGAACCATATATATATTTGTACATTATATTAAAAAACGTTATGATATATAAGTATATATTGAACTTGTTAAGTCCGACTAGGAGATGGAATTGTTTTATATATGTAAACCTCATTTAATTTTATATGCGCGATTAGGAAATGTTTGGTAACTTGAAATTTTAGAGAGTTTTTTTTTTCCCTCTTGAATTTTATATTTTTATGCATCCATGGGACTTTTCGGGGGCTAGTCTGATACGACTTCGTCAAGTTAACCTTAAAAACTAGGGATCTGGGGATCCTGCCGCACTGGTAGTACGGATATTTGGAGTTGTGCAGGGGCTCGGGCACCCCCTGTATTTGCTATTGGGAGCTGAGTCTAGCTTTGAAGTGTTTTAGCTCGGACGTTCAAATTATTCCAGCTCAAGCTTGAGGCCAATTAGTCAAGCTCTTCGATCTCAGCTCATTTCCTAAACGAGTCTATGTAAATGAGTCGACTTACAACTAATTTGAGTTGGGGCTCACTAAAGGAGCTTCAAACTTGAGCTCGAGTACTCGTGTACGAATGAGCCGAGTAGAATTGAGCTCATAACGAGCCGAGTCTCGAACTTCTCATTTAGAGCTCGATAGGACAGTTTGCAGCCCTAGGTACGAGCACCACCTATAAATATTACTAACTCCCAAGCCAAAACAAGGAGAAGAAAAAACAATAGTATAAGCAAATGGTGAATCCTTCGGAGAAATTACTCTAAAAATTGAATAGTGTTGATAGCACAGTATTTGACAGCAGAAATACATGAGTAGTACAAATAGATCAGATTTTAAAATGGATGAGCCCAAGTAATTTTGATCTATTCAAGGTTCTAAAACTCGCTAGGCACTTTCAGGGCGGTCGAATACCTTTTAGCTTCCAGGACTGAGTATTCGGTGCCTAGTCAGGCAATTAGTCGGGATAATAAGTCTAGTCGGGCTAGTCGGCGATAGGGATGGCAATCGCGACCGAACCGATGGGTACCCGAACCGAAACCGCTATTTTTACCCGAACCATAACAAAAATATTCCCCGTGGGTATGGGTATGGTATGGGATATGGCCGAACAGAATGGGTATGGTTCGGGTATGGTTTGAGGTCATAACCGAACCATGACCCGAACCGAACCGTGACCCGAAACGAACCGAAATATGAAATTACATATTTACCCCTAAAATTTATAGTAATTGTGTATGTACCCCTGGCTATATATATACCCTTATTTTATATATACATATTACATAAACCCCTTAGGTATATTTTAAAATTACACTTTACCTCTCGTATATATATGTAAGATATTCACAGCTTAGGTTTTGGTCTCACATTCTGTACATTTTGAGACTCTCTTGACTGATATTTTATAGTATTATAGTCTTGAGTCTCTTGACTGATATTTGTAGCCTCCTTTTGTTATTTTTTTCATGTTTTTTCAATTTTTTTGAGATAATAAAATATCCTAAACTCAATTTATTCATGTTTTAGTACGGTTTGGGGCGGGGCGGGATGGGTACAATTTAGTTACCCAAATGGGTAGCTATTTTTTCCTTCACAAAATCGGTTACCCGAAATTACCTGAACCCCGAATGGTTAGGTTATGGTTCATCCTCTCCCTTTTCCGAACCGAACACGAACCCGAACCGAACCAAACCGAAACCCTTTGGGTTTGGGTGCGGATCGGCCAAAACCCGAACCGATCCGCCCCATTGCCATCCCTAGTCGGCGAGGGTCCTTCTAGCTCTTAGGTGCCCAGTACTCGGCATTCTAGACCTTCTTTTAGAACGCTGCATCCATTCCTGTACACTAGTACTTATTTTCGGAATAGTTTTTAGTGGACCATAAAGTTTTCCATGTTCACTGGCAGTTGGAAGGGTGCATGACTGGTCAAATAGTCCAGTTTTTAGTTGTAAATAGTGATAGTGTCCGTCATATAGAATCTCCGATTCCTAACATTACACTTTAATAATTGTAAATTCTATTGTGAACCCCCAAATTCATTTTTTTTAATCTTCACCTTTTGTTAAATAAATTGAGTTTCTAAGATGTTCTTTATCATATCTTAAAACAGGAGCGAAAAAGAGAGAAAGCATGAACATTTAAGGTGCCATTTCTCCTAGCTTTTGTTTGCCTTTAAGATATAGACAAAAATTATTTCTGCTATTTAGGCTTTTTGGACATTTTAAGTTTGCCAAATGATTTTAGCAAATCATTTGTTAAAATTAATCATGATTTGCTAAAATCATTTTAACTCATTTGTTAAAAAATCAACCAAATGAGATAAAATCATGGTTGACTGTTTGCTAAAATCATTTGGCAAACTCACATATTTATGTGATGAGAATGACTTGTATTGGAATACCTAAAAACTAGTGCAAAAGCCCCAAAAAAAAAAAAAAAAAAAAGCCAATAAGTGGAACGATACCTTCAAAAGCATCCAAAACTACTAGAATTTGCAAGCAGGAAGATTGATACAAAGACCGAAACCATGGATTGAACACATGAACGGAGTGTATCAGAAAATGAATTCGTCTTGTTCAAATTCCTAGTTTAAACTCAAAACTGACTTATTGTGTTTTACGAGACAGATCATTCTCTCACAGTACATCAACGTAAAAACTGACATAAGGCAAGCAAGTCAGAAATTGGAAAAACCGAGTTTACCGTTTTTAGTTAAAAGTCCTAAAACTCTTAAAAATGGTTGACGTATCATGTATGCAAAGAGAATGAGTTCATCTTAAAATCTATGTTTAAGAATTTCAGCAGAACTCAGAGTTAATTCAAACAGGGGCAGAAACAGGACATGACATAAGGTATAGACGAGTACAGCTTTGTGCAAAGATTCCAAACGGAGTCCAAAGAGAGTGGGGGGAAAAAAGGCAAAGCCGTACCCTCCACCCTTCTAAAAAGCGTAATATACCTCGTGCGCACGTGTAACTGTTCTCTCTCTCTCTCTCTCTCTCTCTCTCTCTGTGGCAGCAGCATGTGTCACAGGCCAGCAAAAATTTCCTCTGCAGCTTTCACATTCACACGGTTGGGAGGGAGGGAGAGAGAGAGAGAGAGAGAGAGAGAGAGAGAGACAGTCTCAGACATTTTGCCAGCTTCCTTTCCACGCATGGGAAACACCCACTTTCCCTCTCTGTTTTTTGTTTTCATTTCCTTTTCTTTTCAGCTAGCCTACACCACTTCACTTTCTATGGTACTTCGAATATTTTTTAACACTATTTTCAGTATTTTTTCAAAGTCATTATTCTTTTTACGTACATCATATAAATATCATTTAACGTAATAACATAAACTTTTGAGTTTTGACTGCAGCACAAATACGGTATTTGGGATTTTCCACTAGCAAAAAATAGTTTTTTTTACAAAAATCAAGACAACCACGAAAAACCAATTTATTCTAAAAACACTATTAGCGGAACATCCCTTTTAAGTAGCTCCCAATTGCTTAATGTGAAGCAGGATTTCATAATTTGTCAGTGACATTGCTACCCTTGCCTCGTCTCCTTGACATCATCTCCCCAACTAAAGCAGCGATGGCCAAGCTCGCGTGCTCTCTCTCTCTCTCTCTCTTCAATATTTGATTTCTTCCAAATGGAGATTCTGAAGTTTTTTTGGATATGGGTTCCATTGCATACTTTTTTTCACATATAGACAATTCTGTAAAAGGTTCCAAATAAAAAAAAGTGGATAAACAATATGGGATGGAGAAAATATATTTTAGCATTTTAAAATGAATTTATGAAGGGAAAAATTAGAAAATCAGTGAGTTTAAGACTTCGGCTTATTGTATAGACAAAATAACATATTTGATTCAGTGCTTAAAATTCAGTACTCATCAAACATCCTCTTCAGCTTAAGAAATTCAGTTTTCTGGTATAAACAAATTGGAAACTTATTTGAAAATGCCATGATCACTCTACTTTAGGGCATCCTTATCAGCCTCAAAAAAAAAAAAAAAAAACCAAATTTAACCTCAAAAACACCTTTTATAATTTAGCAAGTCACTTTTCAAAAAAACTCATAAAATCAGACTCTCTATTCTGACTTTACTATATTAAACTATTATTTCTTTCTGCTCTTACTCCCAAAAGAAAAAGTGAACATTGCGTGAATAGTGCATGAACAGTACGTGAACAGTGTCGCATCAAATTTGTTCAGTTATTGTAGCAAAGTTGAAAAAATCTGTAAATTGGTGAGACATTTGGGGAGGCTAATTTTTTGAGATTTTTTGAGAGTTTGCTCTCTATTTTAACTTAAAAGTTATATTGTTAAAACCACGTATTGATGCTCTTAAGACTTATTATTGGATGAGTAGGACTAGTGGACTACCCGAATTCGATCCATTCATTTCATGGAATGAAACGGGCTTGTGATGCGGGCCCGAGGAAAGCCCATACAAGTACTAGAAGTCTTGAACATTACAAAGACATTAAACCAGGCCCTTCTCTGTACGATCCCAATCAGCCCAATCACCAAAGTCCATTCTATCAGGGCCATGAATCCAACTCAACTCCGACCCGATCGAATCTTAAAATATTCGCCAAGATTTTTTTCTTTTATTTTTTTTAGGAGAGGTAAGAGGACCAGACATACTAACTAGTGATGGGCAAAATGACCCTTTTAACACACACACACAAATCCATTTTTTCGTGAAATGGGAAGCCAGTTCCCCTGACGCATGTCCGAGAGCCTAACCCATCTTCCTAACGGACCCAAGGACGTGAAAATGACTGGCCCCCTTTAACGTTTATGAAGGGACAAAAACATGACACCCTCCGTCCCTATTTGTTTGGTCACTACGGCTATGTGTGCCTTTTTAAACTCTTGTATAGTTTTCAATATACAATGTATTTTATATGCAATATAGATCATACTTGATTGACCTCGATTAGTTCTATAAGACAAAATTTTCAAAAACTTTAAAAATACTGCAAATAAAAAGTTATAAATGTTTAAAAATGACACGAATGTTTGTAGTGAACAAATAAATTGAGACAGAGGGAGTAGAATGTTAGTATATATTAGATTATGAGTCCAAAGGAGTCTTAACCTTTAGGAGGCCAAAAGAGTCTAACCTTGACCTCGGCTCTGATACAGCGCCAGGGGCCAAACTACAAAGGTTCATTCGCCATGTATAAAGGTTTATACAGGCCAAAGCACGGATAGTTCTGAACCGTTGGGTGAGGATATTTTCCGCGATCATTTTCCAACGACCTTTTGTTTGTTTGTTTAAACCGCGTTATTGTAAAAATGGTTGGATCGTCGAAGCCCTGATACATTGATCAAATTGAGAGACAAGGCGGAAATCTAGAGAGAGAAAGAGAGGAGAGAGAGAGAGGGATTCACCGGAATTCGACGCGATGAGTTTCCTATTTGGAAAGCGGAAGACGCCAGCAGGTTCAATTTCGATCTGCATCTATATTTATGTAGAAAAAAGCTTATCTTTATGTTTGCTGTTAGTGTTACGTTTTGCAGGCTAGTTTTGTTGAAATATCTACTGCTTGGATTGATCCATAATTGTTTGAAAACGGTTTTACATGATTGCTTTTGCTTCAATTGTAAACAAAGAATAACGAAATTGTTGGTTTGTAATGTTGTGAGATGGATGTTCTGATCATGATCATAGTTGGCGTATAGGGTTTGAAGTTCGGTTTTCCTGGTTGTTTATCTTTTGAATCGAAGAAAAGTATGTAATTTGGTCAGGTTGAATTTGTTTTCTAATTGATTCTGGTGGAATGAGGTGTGTATTTGATTATGTTAAAGTTCCATTCTGGGTTGCAGAGAAAACTTAATTCAGAGCTGAACCTTCTGAGGGGTTTAATTCGAGAGAAATGTTTATGCACTCGAATTCCAAAATCTGAACATGGATGCTGCTAACCAATGGGACACTTGATTGTCTAACTGAACTGCGGAATACTATAGAGACTATTAACCAACTTATGTGTGAAATTCTTGATTTCACCTGCTAAATAACTTCTAAAATTACATGAACGAACCATGGATTTAGTGAGTAGTAAGTTTCCTTGCTGTAAGGTTTAAATGCTGGCTTTGTAATCTAGAGCTTTGGAATTATGGGTTTATTACCACATAAGCTTAGTTATTTTGTTTCCACTCACCTCATCATTAGGTGTAGAAAAACTGTTTGTATATGTTGGTAGGCATTGCGAACATTTATTCTTAGGTTTTTTTGTGCTATTTTTTGTTGAAATACCTATTGCTCAGATTCATCTTTGTGTGACTGAAATTGAGTTTGAAATTAGTCCTGGTACTATACAATATTATCTATAGTTTGTCTAAATATGGTGTTACTTTGTGAATTTTGCTTCAATGGTAAACAAAGAATCACACAATTGTTGATTTCTAATGTTGGGTGATGGATGTTCTGATCATGATCATAACGCTATATAGGGTTTAAGCTTTGGTATTCCAGTTGTTTATCGTTTGATATCTTTTATAATTACAGATACTTAGATGGTAGCATTTTGAAAAGTATAATTTGGTCAGGTTGATTTCTAATCTAATTGATTAGAATTGAGTTTTTTAAATTGAATGAGGTGTGTATTTGTGTATTTCAGTTTGTTGAAGTGTCTATTGGTCCAATGTGGGGGAAATGTTTATAAACTTGCGCTCCAGAAATGTGAAAAATGTTTGATTGTGACCAATTTAAGTCATAAAACTTACTCGAATGGTTTAATGAATACTAAGGTTCATTGCTCTAAGGTATTAAATGTCAGAAATATACGGGATATCACATTGTAAGCTTTGTTAACTTGTTTCCACTCGTCTCTTTGGGTGTAGAAGAGAATCATGCTTATGACTGCATCACGAGTGTTGGTGACATTTTGTGTTCACAAGGATTTTTTTTTTCCCGTATCTGGTACTAAGAATCTCATCTTTTAGTAATGCTCTGTCAGCATGTATACATGGGATGGTTGCAGAGAAGTTGATAGTCTTTATCAAATACAGGATGTAGTAGTTTCGATCAATTTCTTCTTGTTATTTTAGCCGTTTAACAGTCATGACTTCTGAATTTTAATCCTCCCCTCACGATTATATAGTAGACTAGTAGTCATGAATGAGGGCCTTTTGGGACATAGTTATTTTTTCCCTATAGGACTGAAGAGTTGAGACTGTCTTGTACAGCTCAGTCATTAGGGTAGAGTACCTTTGAATTTTTAGTTTTTCGTGTTGCTAGATTACCTCTTATGGTAGCATGGGTAATATGTCAACAAATTATGAGATCCTGCAGCTTGAAGTTCTGATTACTCCCTGAAATCTGACATTTATAAGTTCAATTTGTGGATGTTATTTTCAGAACTGCTGCGTGAAAATAAGAGGATGCTGGACAAATCTATAAGAGAAATAGAAAGAGAGAGGCAAGGTTTACAAGCGCAAGAGAAGAAGTTGATTGTTCAGATAAAGAATACTGCCAAGCAAGGACAGATGGTATGTGATGTTGTTCGATTCAGTATCCATTTTCCCACTTCTATATCATGTTCTTCCACCTTTTTATACATTATCAATATACATTCTATGCGCTAGTATTATACTTTGGAAGGTACATGTCGTCCCACTGTCCCCTTTAGAGGGAAGACTTCAATTAAGATGTGACTGCAAATTTGGGCCATATGTGATTGAAGTTATGTTTTGTCAGCGATTGTTGGGTGAACTCCACTTGGAACTTTGCTAATCTTTCTTTCTCCATTCTCCATGATATCCTTAACACCATCCTTCCCATATCCCTGCAAACTTTTGGTCATGACCCAAGAAGATTATCTGGAATCTCACTTCCAATGGAGAATTTTCAAGTCGATCTACCAATTTGTGCTCAATTCCTCGACTTCTACCCTTCTCTCGATGATTGGCGCTGGATTTGGAGAACCGATTGTAGCTTTGGTGTCCAACACTTAGGCTTGTGGCGCAAGAGTGGCTTCCAAGTAGGGATAACCTCTTCAAAAGACGTATTTTAAACTCGGAGATTTATGAATGGTGTCCTCCCCGGAAACTGCCAATCACGCTTTTCGGAGCTGCCATCGCGCTCAATGCCCTCCCAGCCTCACACCTGATAGTAATAATCTTCTGGCTTGGCTTCGTGATAATTTTTCCTCAAAGTTTGTTCATCCGTCGGGAGTCGAATGGAATATCATTTTTCCTATAGCTTGTCAACATATTTGGACTTCTCATAACAAAACTCTGTTTAAACCCAATTCTATATTGCATTCGGACTCTTCTGCTCTAACTTTGAGGAATATTGTTGCAAAGTCAGTCGAATGGGCGTTCATTATTTCAAGAAACAGGGAGAAAATTATTAGACAGGTCCTAGTTGGTTGGGAACCCCCATGTGCAGGTTACGTCAAGCATAACATAGATGGTGCTTTTAAGATGGAAACCGGGCAGTCTTTTATTGGTGGTTTATTAAGGAACCATGAAGGGTGATCGATTGAAGGTTTTTGCCAAAAAATTCATGTAACTAGCAGAGTGGCGGCAGAGCTTTTGCTATCAAAGAGGGGCTGCATATCCACTTTGCATAGCATCAGAAAGTTGGAAATTGAATCCGATGCTTTCTTGGTAATTAGCCTCTTGCCGGATGATCGAAATGTGAACCAGCCGTTGAGCACTCTATTGATGATTAAAGGTAACTCCTCAAAACCTTTGAGATGACGAAGATGAGGCATGTCTATTGAGAGGCAAACAAGTGAACCGATGCTTTGGCAAAGACTCCACCGTTGTCACTGAGAGTTTACATTACTATGTTTCCATTCCGGATGGTATTTCTTCTTTTTCAGCTTTGGATTTTGAAGGGTTCAAGTACCCAAGGATTGCGAACATTTAATTTTCTTTAATGAACTTCCTATTACCACACACACACAAAAAAAAGAATTCAAGGTATTGTTTTCTGTATGTTGATAGCTTCTGCTTGACTGATTTATTGTCTTTATAGCATCATTTTCCAATAAGTTGGAGCAAGTTTTGTTACCCCATAACTGTAAGCATATGTATTTAAGTTGAAGTACTTCTATTTCAGGGAGCTGTTAAGGTGATGGCGAAAGACCTTATAAGAACACGACATCAGATTGAAAAATTTTATAAGCTTAAATCCCAGCTTCAGGGTGTGTCTCTTAGGATTCAGGTATGGTCTAATATTTTAGTACTTCATTAAAGTAGTATCGTAAAACATTTGTCTCCAATTATCTTTCCATCTACATGAGTCCTTGAGCGAATATATGCATTTTTGACAGTTTGCTCCACGAAATAATGGAAAATTTACTTCTTTCGAGTCGACCAAGAAACTTATAGTTTTTGCACTCCTCAAAGGCTTTTGTTATACTTTCTTCCTCCATACTTGAATTCTGGTCCTCTGCACATTTGTGCTTCTGTAGTATTTCAAGTTGGACTGGATGTTATTTGTGTTCCGTTATCTAACTGGGAACTATATTTGCTATTTGGACTAAGTTTTGTTCCTCATGCTTGAGTTACACATTTGGTATCATTTTGAAATTTACATGAAATTTTCTCCTGATATTGTGGTGGTATGAAAATTTTGGCTTCTTGTTTGGATAATAGACTTTGAAGTCAACACAAGCAATGGGAGAGGCGATGAAAGGGGTAACAAAGGCAATGGGCCAGATGAATAGGCAGATGAACTTGCCAGCACTGCAGAAAATAATGCAGGAATTTGAGATGCAGAATGAAAAGATGGAAATGGTTTCTGAGGTCATGGGTGACGCTATTGACGATGCTTTGGAAGGGGATGAGGAGGAAGAAGAAACGGAAGATCTCGTAAACCAAGTTCTTGATGAGATTGGAATCGACATAAAATCAGAGGTACTTCCATTACCTGTGACTTGTATTGCACGGATTCTTACATATGTATGAAGTACTTGTGTCTAACACTTTGATAGGGGTATGGGAAATGTGTCCTATATATTAAGCGGGACGTTCACCTAGGAGGCGTGTTTGGTAATTTCAAATGAGTATGAACTATTTTGGTCAAAAAACGAAAAATAGTATGAACTATGCATAGAACTCCTATATCGTGCACTATTTGTCCAAGAAATTAAAAACGAGATATCTTTACGTGTGCAGCTTCTAAATGCACCATCATCAGCCGTAGCTGCCCCAGCTACAAAGAATAAGGTCCCACAAGCTGAAGCAACGGGAAATGACGATAGTGGGATTGACAGTGATTTACAGGCGAGGTTAGACAATTTGAGAAGAATGTAGTTTGCTGCTTGTACAGATCGCGATTGGGGAACTCGAAAGAATGATATGCCCGTGTAATATTGATGAAGAATTTGCTACTTGTGGTTCCGTTCGGCTGATATATTGCAATAGAACTCTATTTTGTTTCTTAATACTGTTTTTGTGCATAGACATATAGAGCTTTTATGAGTTCCCCGTTTTTAGTGACTTTGTTAAAAGCCATTTTTCGGTTCTGTCTTTATTAATTTTTTTTTGAGTATATTAATTTTGTGTCGAACTTTTGGTGATTATTGATTCATCTCGACGGGGGATTCGTAAAATGTCTGTCCCTGAGATGTTGATCATCCAAGGCAACATTAGCATGGCGTACTCCTCCTGTTCAAACCGTAATTATGACTTTTACCTAGTTTGTTTGGAAAAGGAGCTACTTTTAGGAAAAAACCGGGCAAAAGTCATAATTTTTTATTTTTTTGATTCCTCTCGTTGGGATGAACTAATAATCAGCCAAAGTTTGACGAAAAATTAACAAACACAAAAAGAATTTGAATACCGGCAAAACCGAAAAATGACGTTTACCAAAGTCACTAAAAAAGGAAACTTTGCATTATTTCGTCCGGATTTGTTTCCAGTCTCATCAAGGAGTTTAAATTTTGTAAAATTCCTCAATTACGTTTCGAAGTTCTGTTTGATACGAAATTATCCTCTCTTTTGCTAGAAAACGGACTTTTGTGGTTCATTAAGTACATACGTAACGTGTACTGTTTCCTTAGAATTTTGCAATATTCCTCTACAGAAATCTGTTTCCTTAGAATTTTCTTCCTGATATCCCAAGATTCCCAAAACAACAGACAATGAATACAATCACTACAAGTTTATATGGACAGAAATAAATTGTCGAAGAAAGAAGGAAAAACATCTAGACTAAGTTTCCTGTATCTATCACCCCTTCTCTGTAATTCTCCAATGGATCCACGGCCGTTTGACGCCGGGAAGCCGGCAGTTGCACCGGAGTGCGACAAACGGGGCAGTCAAAGTGAGAGTAAAGCCACATATCAATACAAGGGGCATGAAAAGAGTGCTTACACCTTGGCAATTGCCTTATTTCTTCCCCTTCTTCAAAAACAGATAAGCAAACAGGGCATTCAAGCTCATATTCCTGTTGGTTTTGACCTGCTTGTCCTTCCCCTTTTTTGTACTTGAAACTTGACATCAGGAGTATGCTTTGGTTATCAAAGCTCTGACTCAAACCCGGTTGAAAAGTCCGGTTTGTCGGGCGTGGTGGGCGGCGTGGGCCTGGCCGGGAGTGGCGGTAGTACCCACTGCACAACCTTATGATGATAAGGTTGTAGATGGCGAGGATGAGGCAGGTGGTTCCGACGATCACAAGGCCATAGTACAACACGGGCATGGGTGATAGTGGCGGTGGTGGTGGTGGTGGTGGTGGTGGTGGAGGAGGAGAGGAGAGATGGGTTGGAATATGATCCAGCTTAGTAGTTTTGTGGGGTGGGGGAATTGGAAAGTCTCTGTTTAACAAGTTGTTCAATGGTTAAATGTAGAGTACTATATGAATTTTGCAGATTTAGTAATTGGTTGACAATGATGCGCGATTAATATATTAAAATCCTATCGTCTAGGTTAAAAAAAAAAAAAAAATCTTATAATCTGGCCAAAAAGAAAAAGAAAAATCAATGATGTGTTATAATCTTTTTTTTTTTTGGAATTGCAAAAAAGCAAGAGGGGACAATTAGCGTAGCAACCTCTCTTAGGCGTGACTATAGAGGCTCCCGACCCGCTGTGGAATGTCAGGTTCGGGCCATAGCTACTGTCCAGAAGGACAATCCATCACCACAGCACCACCTAGGTACAAGATGGTATGTGACACCAACTCAAAAAAGACACATTAAGAGCGAGACTCCAAACTGAGTCATTTTTTGGAAAGTGACATCGCCGCCTTACCATCCAGGTTGCCACCTTCAGTGGTGATGTGTTATAATCATGAAGCCGTGGTTGTAAGTAGGAGTATAGGAAGAGTTTGTTTGAAGTCTGTGGGCTAAAGCAGTAAAAAATATATGGATGACTTTCAGATAAGCTCTCTCTATCTCTCTCTCTGGAATATTGAGGCAAGACTATGAGCACTGATAACGACATTATAAGATTCTTGTTTTTTTAAATTAAATTCTTGCATACTCAATTCGGGTCGTTGAACATTTTGATGAATTTATTTTAAATGTGAAAATTATAAGACGTATATCGTATAAAAGATCAAGTGACGACGTTATAGTTAAAAATAAACGTAATCATTATAGGAAATTCATTATTGGAGTATTACCTTCCATCATCTTTGCTAGTGGTCTACTCCTCTCTATTATTGCGAGTTATGGAGGCTTGAAAGTGAGGCCAGCGTGTAGCGGTGTCTAATTTGTGAGAAAAATTAATAAAAAAACTGACTACGCCTCTTGTGGGCCCTACTCTGTGATGTAAATGGAAAGAAAATCATATAACTAGGAATATAGGAAAGACACCAAATACCCCCTTCCCATTTATGTAGGCTATAGATAAGGTTGGTAAGTACTATATATTAAAGAAGATTATGTATTTAACCAAGTAAAACTAAAAGACACAAAAACAAGGTATCAAGTCGTATGAATTTCAGGAATCCGGGGAGGTGTTGTGCGGCAAAACGACGTAGTTTTGTTTATTTTCTTGGTACACTTCAGTAGGCCCTGATTGGAGAGTTAATTTTGAGGTTCAATTTTAGGGGATTTAGGCTCTTTGGGGTAGGATATAGTGGTTTTAGGCACTTGGATTTAGGCACTTTGGGTTTAGGCACTTTAGGTTTAGGGTTTAGGCACTTTGTAGTGGCTTTTTCCTTCTTCCAAACAAGGTCTTTGGAAGCTTCAGAGGTGTGCCAAAAACTACGTTGTTTTATCGCACAATACGGCGCA